>BGPT01000104.1:363332-433350 GCA_003297045.1 Symbiodinium sp. clade C Y103
AAAGAGATGGCCGTGGCGTGTGGCAGGCTTGAGCCCCCTCAAAAACACATGCCTTGGAAAGGGCTTTGGCGTGTAGCTGCGAGAGTTGCCTTGGAAAGGCCGTGGAAGGACACNCACATGCCTCAAAAGCAGATGCCATGGAAAGGCCATGGAAAGGCCTGCGAAGGGGTTGGAAGCGTTTGGGCCCGGCAAACGGCAGGCTTGAACGCCGTTTGTCCGAGATGGCCGTGGCGTGTGGCAAGCTTTGTACCCGAGATGGCCGTGGCGTGTGGCAAGCTCGTCCCCTTCACATGCCTTGGAGAAGGGCTTGGCGTGTAGCAGTGTAGCTGCGAGAGTTGCCGTAGAAAGGCCTGCGGAAGGGTTTGGGGGCCATGGCCGTGACACAGCAGGTTCCACACCTCCGGTGGTCCCAGGCGCCGCCCCTGCCTTGGCCAAGGCCGGGGTCGGCGGATATTTATGGGGCTTTGTCGTTGATGTATGGTAGGTAATAGGCGCTAGCGATTGGATTTTTGATGGATAGATCTCCAATCGGTGATCCAACAGGCATATCCTGAGTTGATGGAAGATGGATGTCATCAACAGGGATTGTGGTTAACACCATGAATACAGTTATACATTTAAGTGATATATAATATAACGTTGGTTGCTGGAGTTCATTTAAAACTGTTAAAGGTCATAACTGTAGATGAGTATTGGCCAACAACCATGGCTATCAATGAATGGGCGCCATGACATCGGCTTCACGAACTGACAAGTCTGTGTCGCAAGAGAACAGACACACCAGGATATGCAATAAGAATGAAAGCTGCAAGCGGCATGTGAGAATTCCACCGCCTTGGAACATGCAAGACTTATACATGGACGTGTTAAGTTGTTAAGTTATTCTACTCCCATATATGTGGGATTTATTTCGACCCATGATTATCGAGACAGTCAGTATTCACTTCATCCTCAACAAACCAGTTTTTTTTTTCGGGGAAATCCCAGTACATGTATGATTTTGCAAACTAGCAAACATTTCGAGTACATCTATGATTTGGCCAGCTATAGTTTTGCAACACCGTTTTTCTTTCATCTTCTACTTGGATTTGCATCCGAATCAGAAGGTGGTTATACAGTTATACACATATTTAGTTATTTTAGATCACAGTTCTATGTGGGAGATAGCCTGTAGTAATATCATGTAATATCTGGGTTACAGCCATCTACTTGCTTTGATCCCCATGTATGTCTGTCAAAAAATCACCAGCTGGACGATCCAGGCGATATGACCGGGCAAGTTGTGGAGATTCTGAAAGAAGATTGGATCATGTTCGACATGGACCGGCGCGGGGATGAGGTGTCAACGGCAATGGGAATTTCGACAAACATAGCTATTGAAAATGGCCATTTAGTTCGTTGATTTTCCCATTCAAAATGGTGATTTCCCATAGTTATGTTAGTTTACCAGAGGGTAATGGGAATTTTGACAATTTTCAGCAAGATCAGTGAGGATAGACTTAGATGACTCAGTGAAATGATACCTGAAATAGCTACATATGGTCTTTCGGAGCTCTCTATTCTTGGGTGAAACATTTGTTGACATGGTTCTGGCAAATTGGTTGCTGCGCGAAACAAGGTGATGGAGATAGCAAAGGGGACACAGAAAACATGCCGACTACAACAAAACAAACGATCGGGGGTGGTAAAGCTAACAAAACAGTAGTTTCCCTTATTTTGCTAAGTTGTTTTTGGTCAGGTCAGCTAGGTTTTTGATACGTAGACATATCGAACTAGCTGGATGGGGTTGTAAGCCAACAAACATCACTGGAAGAGTGACAGTAACCTACCCATAAACCAACTTAGCTATCTACAAGGCGAGGCCCCCTTGATAGCTAAGTTGCTAAGTTGACTCAGAAGCTGGTGACTTATTGGGGATATAGTTCGAACTAGTGGGTTTGTAGCACCACCCTGATATAAGACTATGTAATCTCAACCCTGGATTAACAAACCCCTAGGCTGTGAAGTATCGGGAGAGTACCTTTTAAGTATCAGATGAAATCACTATTTGGGAAGTACCACCCTAGTTCATGAACCATGGTTGACATTCACCCAGGGTTGACAGTGCTCCCGTTGGTGGCCGTTGTCGTTAAACGTGTTTCAGCTTTCCACACAGCAGGACATCCAGTTGCTCGAAAACATCACCATCTTCGGAAAGTTGTCTTTCGATGACAGCAGCTTGGATTGTCCTTTTATATCCTTTTATGCTTTCGGGGCAGGGAGGTGGACGGCATGCAACATGCGGCTAAGGATTTAACCACAAAATGGTGAGTTAAAGCAGCAAAAATGCCATCGAGGACAACACCGTCGAGGAGCTGGCCAATTTGGAGGTGAGAGTTGATATATGTTGATATGCAAGATCTCAGCACGACCATCCGGCGCTGACGCGTGCTGCTCTGCGGGCCGAAGTTGCTGCCTTGGAACCAACAGTTGCGCCTCTGCTGCTTCCTTGCTTGTCACCACCAGTCCGTAGCAGTGCCCACTTCCTGTGTTCTCTGGCTGTCTGCCATTGCACACAGTTGATCCTGCCCTTCAGCCTCTCCGCCAGCCTTTGCGCATGCGTGCTTCTTCTGAGTCGCGACCGTAGCCATACACCGTAGCCTTGACTTTTGAAATGCTGGTCAACCAAGACAAATTGATATTTTTATGGAAATTAAGCGGTCATTTTAGTGACAAAAAAGACATGTTGAAACAGCAAAAATGGCAGTTTGACCAACAACAATTGGGATATAGCCCACACTGGGGATGTAATGTGGATATAACTGGATATAATGGAACATTGAGGAAAAGGATAAAATGGGATCTTATCATATACCATATCATTTTTGTTGCGACCTCGCGTCGTGACTTCAGCTGAAAGGTTGTTAAGTTAGATGAGAATCATAGACCCAGATGTGTATTTTTTTCCGATAGGTGAATTATGGTGAAATTCAGCCGGGGCTGAGCTGACCCAAATGCTGGGATTTAGACAATGGCATGGTCTCCATTAAGGAAAGGAATCCACTCCCGTGGAAGTTTGTAGGAATAGGACCTTCCCATGCGGTCCCACCATCTCATTTCATTCATTATGTACCCATAAGCCAGTACAGACCCACAAGGATTTGTGTTGATTAAACCAGAACCCCCCTTTTCATGTACCCACTCATGTGGTAAACCCATTAACAATGCCATAAAGAATCCCCAACATCACCATAGATAGGTGGTATAACCACCCCAAATGGTAGGTTTATGATTGGGGTTCCCACATTATACAGCCATCATTCCTGAGGTCAAGATCGTATTCTTCAAGCAGGTGTGTCAGAAACGGGGGAGGTCTATCGTGTCGTATTCATGGGGATAAAAAAGCAACAACAATGGGCATAGTGATAGAACCTACCCAACTTGATTTGATATTTGAATGTGTCTGAATGTGGTTAGTATACCCGCACTTGAAACCATTTTGATAGAAACAATGTGAAACGTTTTAATTCAGTTTAAACCATCAAATTTTGAGGCTTCCCCCAAAAAAAATCACGCAACCTCGACGCAATTTCATATCAGGTTGATTGAACACTGTAGTGTTTGGGGATGTTTTCACAGTTGACCCTTGTTTTTTCTTTTTGTCAATTTCACATCAGGCTTGGAACCATCATCTACGATGATAAAAACTATACTGTAAACTTACCCTCCGGTAATCAAACGTGGCAATGGAAAATCCTCTATAAATGGAGGTTTTAATGGGAAAATCATCTATAAATAAGGGATTTCCAATTGCTATGTTTGATTACTGGAGGGTAACAGAAAGCCTGATGAGCTACCTGCTGGTTCCATTCAGAATCGCATAGCGTGGCTTAGTTCACCTCTCTGCATGACCATCCCCCAGATAAATTCCAATGACTATATGGTATATATTATATGGTTATTTATAGATATACAATGTGGGGCCCCCTAGTTATAAGTTGGTTTATAAAGCCCATTAACGTTATATCTACTATAAACCATAATATACCATATAGTTGTTGGAGTTATAAAGCAGCTTAGCTATTGAACGGGGGCCCCACATTGTATCATGATACAACTATCACTATAATATTCATGGGGGTTATAAACCAACTTAAAACTAGGGAGGGTCACCTTGTAGGATGGTAAATTCCTCGTAGGATGAATCAACTGGGTAAATATATGACCCTGTGGTTATGACTAACATAGCCATGGAATAGCTGGCGAATTTTTCATGATTTTTCCCAGATAGTAACCTCCATTTAGTTCGGGGATTTTCCATGGCTATGTTAGTCATAACCAGAGGGTGATATATGTAAATACTATTAAATATTCACATATCCTAAATCGCACATCTACTTAGGGCTAAAGTAAGTCACTTAAGAGTCTGGGGATGAGCCACCAAGTAAAGGTTTTCCTTGTTTCATTGCTGAAAAGTGATATAATATGCAGAATTGCCAATAAAGACGAATCATCTGGTGATGTTTATCGAACTAGGTTGTTTTTAGGGGTTTATTTTGATCCATAGTAGTGGGGATCAACCGCAATGCAGGATCATACATGGAAATTATGGGAGAAACAGAAAAAAATCGGCGTTAACAAAATCCTATTGCGAACAAACCCAAGTAATCTAGTGCAACCTAGTGCTGTATGGAATATATGATATGATTACACATAATTGCCCTAGCAATAGTTTTGGCTTGCTAGAAACTTGGGATGCAGGCAACATCCTCATTTGGGGCGTGATGGAAATTGGAACCTGGGCGAAAAAAGTGTGGCTACTGGGAGGATCGTCCCACAGATCGATACAGATCGTAACTGGTGAAAAACCATGGTGAGTAAGTCCCCTAAGTGGATTATCCCATATGGGGATGGGTCAAAACCTATGAATTTATCCATTTGAGCGGGATGAACATCCGTAAATCCCAGCTATTTTGATGTGAACAGAAGGTACCAGGGTTTTGACTTATAGCCATATAAATGGGTTATGATTTGTGTTGCTAGTTACTGAGTGAGATGGTCCAATTAGTGGGAAGGGGATTAATCTGGATATCATAGAATTGGATGAAGGTGGAAAATGGTTGTCTTCTGTAACATATCCGATCAATCGATCCCCACAATTCATAGGACCTCAAATGATGTTTAGCATTGGGGAAACCGTCCTAAATGGCCTCAAATCTGGTTTGTGTCGTCAATTTGGGAAGGGCAGACTGTGTGGGAAATCAATGAATGTTCTGCCTGGGTCAAAAAAACGCCACTGTTGTGGTAACACCGGATCAATCCAAGCAGCTCTTTGGTGGTTTTACATGTTTTTAGCACCTTGTCAGGAATGGATGGGTCTTTCAATGCTTTCCATATAGTAGCAATATCCTCTGGTAAACTAACATAACTATGGAAAATCTGCATTTCTAATGGGAAAATCAACGAACTAAATGACCATTTTCAATAGCTATGTTAAATTACCAGAGGATGTTTAACATAGCTATTGAAAATGGCAATTTATAGTGGATTTTCCCATTAGAAATTGTGATTTTCCATAGTCATGTTAGTTTACCAGAGGGTATTTGCAATATGGGGGTTTCCTGAAATGGGGGTACCCCAAAATGGATGGTTTCTAATGGAAAACCCGGATTTAAAATGGATGATTTAGGGGTACCCCTATGGATTGGAAACCTCCATATCAACCATATCAACCGCAACCTCAAATTGTGCCCATTCGTCCCACAACCCACATCCCATCTCGCTGTCCCCGATCCGCTCCAAGTGGCCTGGCTCAAGGGAACAGTGCCAGGTTTCACCTCCCATGTGTATGGTTACCCTCTGGTAATTCAACGTAGCGACATAGAAAATGGCCATAGAAATCAGGGATTTTCCCATTAAAAGTGGTGATTTCCCATAGTTATGTTAGTTTATCAGAGGGTAAAACAATGCTAAACCATGGTTTCTTCTCAATTGTTCAAACATGAAACCCCTTTTTCCCAAATGCAAGCGCTTCTTGAAGATTTTCCCCCAGGAACAAATTTCGGTTTGACTGAAGATAGGGCGCCCCAAAAGCCACCAGTTGATCATCATTTACCCCATTTGAACTGCCCTAGCTGGGGTGGGGTACGGCATATACTAGCCGTACTCATCCCCAACCTTGGCTAGATACTTTAGTACTTTAGTCTTTTACTATGAATGGGAATATCTACTAACCAGCTAAAAATCTAATTTTTTGTCTAAGATTGGCAATGTACTAGCCATTTTCAGACACACCCATATCATCCTTAGTGCCTTTGTATTACCAAAAGGATTCCCATGAAATGACCACAAGAATTCGTGGTTATATCCATGGTTACCCACTTAGATGTTGGATTATAGACCTATCAAACTACAACTTCAATATGATCACCACAAAGTGGGGTCCGCTAGATAGCCAAGTTGGTTTATAGCTCCAATACACATATATGTATATGTATATATATACATATATTTTTGTATTATGTATATATATATATATTTATTTATATTATATATATTTATATTATATATCTTATATATTTGTATTATATTATTATATATTTATATTATATATATATATGTTTTATGATCCTTATAGCTATAGTGAATGGGGTATACACCGACTACAAGTATGTCTTGTTCGCATTCCCAGCGCCACCGATTCCGCGACGACCCTTAAGGAACTCCCGAAAAGCCCTTCGGTCAAGAGACCAAGAAGAAGGTGCGAGCGTTCCAGAACGGCGCCGACGAAGTCGTGGGGTGCTGAATATGCAAGGTGGTGCCCCATAAATACACGGGTTTAAGCGGGTTAATTATATCTATAGTTGATGGGGATTATATGGGATTATAAATAATCCTACAACTGCGGGGTACCACCCAGTGGTTGATACTTGGATCATCCCACGGATCGTAAGTGGCTAAGAAGCCCAGTTAGCAAGTCCCTCAAGTGGGGTTATCCCATGTATTGTTGGCTTATCATTATGGCTACAAATCAGTTACTAAGGTGGGATGATCCTCCAAGTAACCATTTGGAGGTTTCCTAAAACAGGGGTACCCCCAAATCATCCATTTTCAATCCGGATTTTCCATTACACATCATCCATTTTTGGGTACCCCCATGGATTGGAAACCCCCATTTAATGGTTGATGCTTCGTTGATACAAGAATTTTCAGCGGAACTTTGCCATGTTTGTAAACCATAGCAATGAACCATTTCACCAATCATCAACCTAGCTATGATGTATGTATATCCCATTTAGGTTATCATTATATATATATATAACTATATATATATATATAGTGGACATTTACATATAAGGAGATACTCGAGATATGATGTGGAGATAATGTGGACACCTTTCAATGGGCTTCAAGGCCCAGTCGAGTTTGCTAAGGATGACGTCATGGGGGATGGCGAAATTGGGCTTACCACGTCATGATACGTCATGCATTTTGATTCCCAAACCATCCATATTTTTCGGTGAATTTTCAGGCGAATGTTCAGCAATGATGATCGGACCCATTCCAACATGTTTTTCAATGTGAGGCCCCCTAGTTATAAGTTGGTTTATAAACCCCATTAAGTATAGTTATAAGTATCATAAACCATAGTTATTGGAGTTATAAACCAACTGGGGGCGTTGCCCATTGCCGCCTCGCAGTCCATCAGGAGTCTTCCGAGAGAAACTGCCGGCGGAGTGATGGTAGCATGACCCGAAGCTTCCGATGCACACTGTGCCGGAGAAGTGAAATTCAGCGATGTGACTCGCTGGTGATGGAGAAGGGGCCTCAGAAGGTCCACACTGCTGGCCCGCTGCTGGAAAGAATCCAATTGAGGCCCCGACTCGAGAGGCCGGAGCAATGGCCGGGCGTTTCGAGACAGGCCCAACGGACCCAACGGGTGCAGTGACTATGGCCAAGACTATCGCCAAGTCTGGCAAAGGTGACTATGGCTATGAAGCGTGGCTTTGCAAGATGCCCTAGAGACAGATGGATCGATTGAAAGAAAGATAGGTGGATAGATTCAGATAGTCCCGTTGTTGTTTTCAACACGTTGGATTTTCCATTGCCAGCTTTTGGTTAAAGGGCGGTCAGATCTTTCAGAATCACCTCTTTGTATTTTGTGGATTTATTTCTGAAATTGGTTTTACAAATGAACCAGCCACTTTTTTATGTTTGTACAATGTGGAGCCCCCAAGATAGCTTTAAGTTGGTTTCTAACTCCAAGTGATGTATTCATGTATGTAGTAGATGTAAGTATAGTTGCTGGGGGTTATAAACCAATCCAAAAGTAGGGGGCCCCACCTTGTAATAAAATGCTGTTTATTTTCATGACTACTTAATCATCATGTTGGGGGGGGTAAAAGCTCTGACTCGTACTGAACCCAATTATCATCGATCTATAGTGATGCTTTGTGTAACAACCAAATGGAATAAGGAGAGATGAACCAGTTCAAACAATTTTGGATTCAATTATATAGTTTGGATTGCCCAGGTTTTTGTGCCTGTCTTAATCGGAGTATTGTCAATGTATAATCTTTATAATGGTAAAATGTATGTATAATATACACAGAGTGTGTTGGTTTTTCAATGAATATATAAACCAATCACACCAACTAAAGTAATCAACTGGTTATTCCCCCAACTAAGCAAGTCAAACATATGGTTGTAATATGTTTTACTTGGGTTCCAACATGTTAAAGATCAAAATGATGAACCCATGAAATATAGCGTTCAAGTCTAATCACCATAAACCGTAGTGGACCTACTTATGATGCAAATTAGCTAACTACGGAGCACCACTTTGCATGTATAACCCCCATCCTTAAACTCGGTTTCATTTTCCCAGTTTCATCCTCGTCACAGGCAACGATCAAGTTGAAGGGTTATGTGCTCGACACGGAGGCCGATGGATGGATTTGGTCTTGTCAAAATGTTTTTGGGGGATCTGCACTGACTTATACTCTACATATAGAGGCAAAAAACAACAATTTTAGTGGGATGTATGGGGAGATGGTGGTTTTACGGTCATATTACTTGGATGATCGGTAGCCACACACACACATACACACATAGAATGTTTCATTTTCCCACTTAAAAAAAAACAAAAAATATAGCAGAAGGTCAACAAACCACCAAGTTGTGGAAAATGACATGTGGGCAAGTGTGTGGAAACATTCAGCCGACAGGGCCGACATTGAGTATTTATCCAACTACTTTCTCAATATGGGTTTGTCCAACAAATGTCGATACTGAATCCAAAATGGCAATTTTGATACGGCCTAAACATTTTTTTTCAGTGCCTGGGATTATTGGTGGTTTTTCAATTGCTGGAGAAAGCCATGTATGTCACGATGAAACCTTGGGGTTACATACCTAAGCAGGTTGTGCATGGGACGTCATGCTGCAGTTTGCAGGGGGGTGCATATTCAATGCGAATACCCTCTGGTAAACTAACATAACTATGGAAAATCACCATTTTTAATGGGAAAAACCACTATAAATGGCCATTTTCAATAGCTTTTTGTATGTTTACCAGAGGGTAATGAATCCTTAGAATCACTGATGAAGGTTCGCTGGGCGGCTGATTGGGTTTGATGATTTGAACCATGTCTTGTTCCAACAGACATTCCACCTGACACCAGAAATAAATCCAACAAAAAAGGAAGTATATATTTAGATATCCCCAACCGGCGACCTTAGTCCGTTATCATAGTTTTTGCTTGTGATCCTTACTAATCTATTTCACTAGCTATTGTTACAGGTGGAATCAGATGCTGGAGTTCCAACAAGGGCAGGAACCCATGGCATTCATCCGAATCCGTGATATTTGGATTTGGTGTATTTACTCCAAGAGATTACAGTTATGGCCTTGACAAATATAACTGGTTTATTAGTATAGCACGGTATAATCATGTATAATCCATGTATAGATGGGATAAATGGCTTAGGGGACTTACTCACCAGGGTTATTACAGTCATACGTGATAAATTGGATGAAATAACTCCTGCAACTAATGTGGGCAAAAATCATTGAAAATCAGGTCATTAGCCAGTGAAATAACTGTTGAGGGCTATAGCTGTACCCTCAGGAAATTTAATATAGCTATTGAAACTGGCCCATGTAAAATGATTTACCTATTGACAACATATATCAACAGTGGAGATTTCCCACGGCTATGTTAAACTATAAACTACTGGAGGGTAACCATGAGATTGATTGGCGTCTAGCCTGATTCGATTTAAGAAAGCAAGAATGTGAGTTGACGACCATCAATTAACGCGTCGGTGTGCACAAAAAAGTTCACCTAAAAATCATCAAAATGCGTATGCGCGCCCCAAGAAAATGATGTTATATTCACTGGATTGGTTTATGGGAAAATTTACAGGAAACTCCTATATTTGATGGGAAAATCCATGGTTTCCTGTAAATTTTCCCATTAACCAATCCATTGATCCAAATGCTGCAGAGTTGTTGCTCGCCATTTGACACCGTCCTTCGCTTGGCAGGCATATGTCTACGTGGAAGAGCAGACTCTCTGGAACAAGGCCAGCATCGGATCATCGGTTTAGGCTTGATAGACCCATGGTATGGGATGGTCATACCCTCATACCCGGTCATACCCCCACATAAATATAGAAGTTTGTATACACATTCCAAGGAATCCCTTTCAGGTCCCCCTGAAGCCTCCCCATTAAGCCCCCTCAAAAAAGGTCCCCCTTAAGCCCCTTCATATGAAGGGGGTGGGCCCTAAATGAGTGGGTGGCACGCTGTTTTTGATCTGTTTTACTCTGATTTTGGCGATTTGCAGAGTTGTTTTGATGTTTGTGGTTGTCAACTTTGTAGGGTTTTGTTGCGTGTCCAGTTTTGATTTTTGGTTTTGTTTACCCGCTGCAAGTGTTGAACTTCTGGCCTAGATGGCTTGCTGAACTTTGCTTCTTGGAGAGATTTAGAGCCGAGCAAGGCTCCTGGCAGCAGACAGGTCCTTGGGATGAAAGAAATCCATCAAGCCTCAGATGCGCACACGAAACCCTCAAAAGTGCAATCTCAGGGGTTGCTCCACCCAGTCGAAGACGGTGGAGCCCTTTTTGTCTTTGACTTTGCACATCCAAGAGGCCGGTGCTGATCGCTCCGTCTCCCAGGCCTCCCTTTGGCAGGCTTCCAGCACTCAGGCGGCTCTTCAGATCGGCACTGCCGAGAGGGTGGGGACGCGGGTGCGCAGTGCCTTTGCCTGGCACATGGTTGTCTTGCTTCCATGCGATTTCTCACGGCAGTTAGAGCCAACTTTTGTGTTACCCCTTGTTCTTGTTGGTCATATTTCCATTTGTAAGTACAAGTACTAAAAAGCAACTTGGAACCATATGGATCATGATTATCCATTGTTTGATTTGTAAGGATATGTAAGAATCACATACAACTTTATCAAAAATCAAGTGATAGCCTTGCGCACAATCCATTCCTAGCTGTAGTGCGATCTTCCAAAGGGAATCCCCGTTTGGAAAAAAAACAACAAGAAAACAGTGATCTACAAAGAAACCCTCTTCTCCCAGAACTGACTGAAGGGGTCATTTGAGCCACTAGCAATAGCATGGTGGACAAGTTACTTACTGGGATTTTAACCCACCAACATATGGAATATAATGAGGAAAACGAGTAGGGCAGCATTGATAAATGACTGTTGACTGGTCATTGTAGTTGATTTTACTACGTGGTTTAAGGAGGATTATGAAAACCCAAAGGTAGCGGGGGAACTTATCAACCAACCAGTGTTTCATGAGGTGGGATTGTTGTTTCTAAAAGTTCATTTACATTTATTGACAGGAAACCCTCATGTTTTGGGTAACAACCGATGGTTTCAATAGCTGGCTGCGATTGTCCGAACAAAATGAATCCTATTATTAAATATTATATTTTTTTTTTTAATTAGATTTAAAATTCATTGATCAACCCCCCTATCTGTTTGATGGATATACCGGATATACCAAACATCACCAAATCATTACATTCCATTCATATCCCACTATTTCCAGTTGTATCCCTATGACATCCCCAGTATTCCCCGGTGTAATCATTATTTTGTGGCTTAATTCCCACAAAATATGGCCAGGGGAAAAAAACAGCAAGCATCCTAGGTACCTTAAGTCATACCTGCTTAATGGATGGATATTCCCCCAGCTATTTGGTAACTTAATAGGTTTTCACCCATCCCCATATATACATATATATATATAATTATATATATATATACATCTTTCTTAATATATATATATATATATATTTAAATGTATACACATATCTATAAATATTTTTAAAGGTATATGACTAATATTTGCATGATCATTAAATACATATTTTATTTACATATGTGTTGTACATACATGTTTTTATTGTGTTTTTTTCTCCAATGGTTTAAAATCACCACTATAGCTGGTGATATCCCTTCAGCGCCCCACAGGTCATTGCTGTACCTGGTACGGTTCGACTCCTCAGATGGGATCATAATCCGAGCCTGGCTGGTCATTTTTGGGGCGAGGCTATGTTGAGTGGGCACCAGTGTTCAGAAACCGATGGAGTCTCAAAATATCAGCGCAATGTGGGGTCCCCAAGATAGCTAAGTTAGTTTTTTTAACGCCAACAACTATGGTGTATTCTCGTATACTTCAGGAGGAGAACAAAGTTTATGTTTCTTGACAGTTTTACAAAACATCCATCTCGGTCAACCGCGGATCACATTTTCAAGTCCGTATTGTGTGGCAGGTATGGGACGGTCAATTATCACTTGTTTTGAATCTGTTTAAGATTTTGTTTTTTTTGGAGGGTGGAAATGCGACCGGGGTACGACAAAGCTCCATGCTAGGATTTTAAAGGGAAAGGGTGTGCAGAAGAAGAAACCAAACATGCTTTCTGTCCGAAGCTCAACAAGCGCAACTTAGATGTAACTATAGTTAATGGGGGTTATAAACCAACAAACATAACTAGGGGGCCCCATCTAGGACGGATATTCAATATATCAGCATTTTCATGGAAGATTGATGTTAACTTAATCGGTTTAAAACTTCAAAATATGAAGAAGTAAGTGGATACGACGGGTATTTCACGGAATATTGATGAATATTGAACATGAAGGGTGGGGATGGGATTTTGGTCAGACCTTGGATGGGTACTTTGGTAACAACTAGTCTCGTGCTGTAAAAGGGATATTCCTAACCAACATTCTTTGGGCAGGCAATCTAAGATTAAACAAATATATATATATATATTTGCTTAACGTATACGCATTTATATATATATATATATACATGGTTGCTTTTGAATATAAGAACGTGTTTCATGGCTTTGTGGGTGACCCTTCCAAGAAGTGGTTTGGCGTTGTTTCCCGTTTATGAATGAAGGGGACAATTTTTCCCCAGGGCCATGATGCCATGGGTTACAATGGGTTTAATTCTCGGGCTATTGGTTTTGCAGCTTACTTATGGTGCATCCCTGTTCTCATCTAGGTGAGTGCTCTGGTCGTCGTCCAGAAGAAGTTCCCCATCGCTTTGAAGTTCCAGCGCGCTGAGGATTGCCAATGGAAACCCTTTGAACCTCATCTTGCCAGGGTGAGGAAGTGGGGCCAGGGGGTCAACATGGCAATGCTGACCACTCACCCTTGTGCACGTGTCAACCCCAGGTCGATGTCACCCATCGACCAGGTTGACCTGGGCACCAACCGAAGCAAGTTGCCCATGTGCTGATGAACCGCACCCTCCTCGTCGTGAGCGGCCCCGCGTGCAAACCCACCAAAATTGAAATAAATTATGCGAGTTCACCAATTTGGCAACTTGGAAGTATCTTTGGACCTGGCCACACTAAATTTGTATCGTTTCTACCTGTGGTACCCACAGGACCAAAATCAAGAGTTTGACCTTGAAATGAAGGTCAACTGGGTTTCAGTAAATTTATGCTATAAATATCGCAGGGGCCCATCATTGATCACACCAGCACACCATCCATTTTTGGGTTGAAACAACGAACTGTCAACTGTTATCCTGGGAAGTGACAACAAACCATAGTTCAAGCGACCTTAAACCAGAAAATCCTGGGTAAACCCTTAGTTGGATATGTATGCTAGTATATGCAAATACATGGCAGTATGTTATGCCATAGTACGATCAAAATATGATACCCACTTGTGGGCTCATCCCAGGAATCGTAAGTGGGTTCACCCCAGCTATTATAGTTAGCCTACTTACCCTATTGAATTCACTGGGGCTACAACCCACTTATGATTTTTGCTCTGAGCCACCAAGTACTGTACCCAGCATTTTTTTCACAGAGGATCTCTACTCAGTGGCCATTTCAGGAACTTCAAGAAACCGGGGGTACCTACCATGTATAAGGTCTATTCCAGAGCTATGTAAGGAGATGTGTCTCCAAAATATTGAGCCAATGTAGAAAACCCAATAATAAGTCATCCCAAAATCACTCTCAATGGGGCTAAAAAACCCTTTAAACATGGAGGTTTATTATACACTACGATACCTTCAGTTTAGGTACCTGAAATGGCAATTAGTCTAGCCATGACATCTGGCAGAACCTTGCGCCCGCTTGCACCCGCGCCCAGTTGACGACCTTTGGCGCTCCCATTCAGGAGACATGGCTCCTTGGTGAAAGAGATTGTGGTTATGCTTAGAATCAGAAAGTTCCCCAAGAAAGCCGGGTGATTCCTATTCTACCATCATGAGCAAGAAAACATACCGGGGTAAACTGGTGAATATGCCAAATGCAGTTCTTTCGTGTCTGGTTGAAGCATTCTTTCTTTGTCCTACATTGCGAAAAGGTCATTTCAACTCATTTCAACCAATTGTTCGTATCCCAGTGTTTGTGGTGTACCTCCACATACATACCCCTGAAAACATCGTCATATCACGAGTCATATCCATCAAAGATTGGGATGTTGGTGAATTTCCTTCGAGACCCACGGAATGTTAGTGATCTTAGAGGCTTCGAAAGGGTGATCTAAGTGGGGAAATCATGGGGATAGAACTGGATAGAATCATTTTGTTGGAAACAAGCTACAGGAAACCATGTGTTTCTACGCAAATATGTAATCAAATGTGTAATTAAATATATAAAATTGAATCAAATATTCATCCTGTGAATTGTCCCATCATCCAATCCTGGGATACAAAATGATAGAAATAAATCTTCATGCTTATGGGGCCAATAATGTTATACCCTCTGGTAATTTAACACTAGCTATAGTAAATGGACCATTTATAAACTTGATTTACCTGCTAAAATGGTGATTTTCCATAGTGATGTTAGTTTACCAGAGGGATATCACTAATTTTCATGGTTAAATCCCAGGTGATCCAGCCGCAAATCTCAGGTTACGCTTGGCCAAAACCATCGAAGCCACAGATGAGAGCGGCTGCGTCACCAATAGCACGGGGCGACCCGGCGATGCGAAGGGTGGGAGGAAGGTTCTGGGCCCCACGGGGTTGCCCCAAGGTACACCTAATCAAACGTAGCAATTGAGAAAATCACCAATTTACAGTATAGGATAGTTTTCCCATAAAAACCTCCATTTATAGGATATGTTCCAAGTGCCACGTTTGACTACGGGTAAATGTTACTTTGATGTTTACCCGATTTACCCCTCTTTGTACCTGGGGTGTTTGGGGCAACTCTGACGATCTGAATTGTTTGAAGATAATTTTTATGTTCTCAGTGGTTAAGCCATCATTTGGGGGTTTCCTAAAATGGGGGTACCCAAAAATGGATGGTTCAAAGGGAAATTCCCAATCTAAAATGGATGATTTGGGGGTACCCCTATTTTAGGAAACCTCCATTTGAGGCATCTCAATATGTTTTATTTGTTGGCCCCCTTAAGCAAATCCAGGTAGATGGGCCATGGAATTAGTCAACTGGTTAGGAACTGGCTTAAATGGACTACAACGCAGTTCCTAACCACCTTGTTCTCTTGTTATTTTGAACCCCCATGAATTTCTACGTCATGAGGGCGATCCAGTTTCTCCCGTGTTTCTTCTCTGAAGTTTTATGTAGTTCGCAACACGCTTTCGTGCACTGTTTGCTGCCACATGTTCAATCAACAAAGAGGAGGGATCCCTGGGCTTGTGAACCGCACCCATGACATTTGAGGGAGCTGAGTTCAAGTAGTTTCTGAGTTCCAGCAAGGTTGCCGCGTGTCAAGATGGAACAAATCTTCAACCCTTGGGCAGTAGTGTGATATCCGAGTCTCAGTGAAGAACAGGACTAGCTTTGGGAGTTCCAGCATCCTGGTTGATAGTCGTCAGCCTCACAAAGACTGTTCAGTTACAAACCATCAGTGGTTCTAGTGCGTCCCCATTTTTGTTGGTTATATATATATATATATACATACACCACATATATATGTGTGTTTTTAATGTTATATCCATATTTCTTGAAAATGTTAGTGTCCCCTTTTTCATGGTGTCATACCCCTATTTGCGCTTGTTCAAGCTGATTAACACAGTTCTATATTGGCACATGTTATCTCGTTTCTGGCTCCTAGAATTACTGGTTAAAAGGCCTGGGGATTATAATCTCCAATTCCTGGGGTTATCCCAGCACATAATGACTCAAAAAACACTAACCACTTAGCAAGTTACGAAGTTGGTTTTATATCCCATCGCAACGACGGAGCTCGTCAATGTCACAACAGCAAAGCATCGACTCCAGGGCCACTGTTGGGCAAAGATGACAAGTTGTTTCATCAAAAGGTTTTAAAGAAATGAAATATAGCCTTGTTCTCGTTAATTTTGAAAACCTATTCTGTCCCCATTATATGGTAAGAGTCCCCATTGAACAGCTCATTGTATGGGGTAAACTTGCGAAGTTAAGTTCTATTTTTTGCTGGTGAAACCCATCCAGTATAAGTAGTTAGGTCCAGGTGTGCAGTGCAGGAATCGCAAGTGGTTTATAACCTATAAGAGCCAGTTGTCCAGAATATAGAACCCCAAAAGTAATTCATCTAAGCCATTCAGAACTGGGTATCCAAATCTAACCTATGGTGATTTTCAGCACTTCAACCTGGGTCCCGCGGTAGCTCGAGGCCTTTGGACTGGCCTGCTGGCTCCGAAGTGATCTTCTCTGTGACTGAGCAAGGGAGACCCAGTGGGAAAATGTCCGGAGGGTTGGCAAAAGTAGGCTGGGTGGGGGTGATTGTCATGGATTTTCCCATCCAATCATGATATCAAAATGATATCCCATTAGACTCCATTGGTGTCAAGACCGACTTCAAGGACAGCAAGCTGACTTTGAGGTGATGATGCGAAAGTGGCCCAAACACTGGAGCACTACTGTAGTGGTGGTTAACTACAGGAATCATGGGTGGGCTAGTTCACCCCAGTTATCACTGGACTAATCGTGCTTACCCTGCTAAATGACATGGGTTTCTCTGTAATCCAGCGGGTTGGAATTGGTTTCCTAGAAAAAGATGTGATGTTTGGGTATCCCATATTTTGAAGGATAGATCCACATGGATAAGAAAGCCCAACAAGAGTGGTAGTTGTACCAGAAATAGCATGAAATTTATTGGATTAACCAACCAAATTGGTAAGCTCAAAACATCTCAAACTGACCCCAAAAATGGCCTGGTGGGTACCACAATATGACAATCGATTCTTGTGTCCAGCATGGTACCCCCAGTGGGTCCTCCATGGAATCAGGGGATAACATACCAATGAGTTACCCGGAAAGCTGGGTCCCAATATGTGTTACAAGGTGGTGGTTCAGTTTGTGAAGGCGAAGTTGGTGCAAAGAACTCCAGCTTTACTTGGGTTTATGGTAGATACATCTACAGATATCCCCAATTCACGAGGTTTATAAACCGACTTCTAACTAGGGGGCACCACCATGTAATCACCTATTAAACCTTGGTTATTCGGAGGTTGTTTAATATTATGGGGATGCGAGTATTAGACCATCCATTCTTGGGGTCAATCCAATGGAGAGGTTTGGTACATGGATGAGTGCGACGTAGCCACTGTGAAAGAATTGATTCCTCAAAAGAAGTCCACACATAGACTGGGACTCTCTTGGTGTGTTGATGTTTTGTAGCTTCTGAGCCCCACGCTGTTCATGAAAAGACATTTATCATTGTCTATGTTTTCCTATATAATATCTTCATGTTTTTCGGCGCTTTGAGGCTGTATCTGAAAGAAGTTCATGTATATATTCAATGTAATCGCGTATTCATAAGTATGTATGTTTGTTATGTAAATGCATTTGCATGTATACGCACATGTATAATTTTCTCACATAAATAAATTATGAAACTATTTGTTTGCCTTCCTTCCCCACCTTTGTGGCTGGAAATCGCAGACAGGTTCGACGACCCCTGGAATCAAGCCAAGTCCAGAACTTTGACGCAAGATCCGGTCGGGTGCTGCAGTTGCCCTGCAGATGGTGGATGTAGCCATGTTCAACCAATGATGGTGGGCGTTTAACCGCTTGATGGCAATGAAACGTTGGTTCGGTTTAGTGTAATGGTTTTATTATGGCTAATGATATGTATGTATATTTGGATGAACATCCCAGTTAGTATATAAGTGGGTGATAACCCATGAAATACCCAATTCCATGTGGGATATGCCCCAGCAATACATGGATTGTTGATCACTTCCTATCTGGCAAGTAGCCCCAAGTAGGCCATCCTTGATATGACAAGGCCTTTTAACAAGATCGCTCCAAAGAATTATAGGTAGATGAAGGTCACAAATGGTGTTAATTTCGAAATTTGACGTCTTTGGAAAGCCCAGCTTCCCCCCCCCTCATTTCTGGCGTGGCCGGGGGAAAACGCTCTTTAACAACCGTGATTATCATCCCCAAATAAAGGGTTAGTATCATCCATGCCTTTTCTTGATCGTTGTATACCCTTACCCTACTTGGATGCGCACCACAGTTTGGAGAGTGCTTTCTATTCCATCTAAGACCATATCAAAGTCACAATTGGGGAATCATTCGTTTATAACTCACCGAAATAGCCCTTAACCATTTTTAACTGGCTTATAGAACTTATAGCCTCATTTAAGTGAGATATAACCTTGTTTGCAGGGGTCAACCCGTCCCGTTTACTGTGGCCACAACTGTAACCTTGATGTAGATCAGTCCTTGAAAGTTGGGATGTAACCATCAGAGGTGGTGCCCCCAAGCGCTAAGTTGACTTGCAACTTGGTAGGGGATATATCAATAGTCAATGGGGATCAATGGCGTTTATAGACCATCACCTCGTAGAACCAGGCTGCCATGATTGGACCCCGATTGCTCGAAGGCATAGACATGATTGGCTCTCTGCTGGTTTTGTGGTTTCAGATACCTACAAAGACAAAGAATTTAACACAAAGACATCGAAATAAACTCAATAGTTTTGGTATATGTTTTGCTACTTTTTCCAATTTGGGCAAATGCGTTGGCAACGTTCGAACTCTTCATGGTTTTTCCCAATGCGAAAGGCCTCACCTTGGCCAGCGAATCCACTGCCCACTACTTGGCCCCTGAAATTATGCTGATCAACCGGCAGAAGGAGGTGCCTCTCATGCCATTTGCAGAGGACGAGGACCTTGCCCGTTCCTTTGACATGTACCATGTCATCCTGTCGAGAAGGGCAGCACTCTGACAGATATCGACAGTGTCGGATGATGAGACACTTTTCTGCAGTAAATCCTGTGTGCCTTCTTCGCCGCACCCGGCGACTTCACGTCCACCGTCTTCGGTCGTTTCGGCCCCAGGGCTGAAAATGTTGGGCAGATTTTCCTTAAAGTCCGATATTACTGGGGAATCATTCTGGGGAAGATTTTGTTTTGGAACCCAAGATCATTTCGTACTAAGATTGGCATTGAGAATTAAAGTTACATTATGTTACATTCCGTTACATTATGTTATGAGGATTATGCATGTTGGTTGCCTCATCCCAGTTTGTGTTGGATACATCCCAAGTTCTGATGGTGAAATCGGCATGTTTGGTTGTTGCTTCCAAATAAAGATTGATGGTGGAATCAAAACTAGTCTTGCTCAACTCCTCACGTTTGCTAGTTAGAATCCAAGGCACGTTCCAATGAAAGGTTCAGATCCTCATATTCCCTTCGTCCTCAGTTGTGGCACAGCTTTGTCCCGTGGAGGTCTATGATGAAGAGAATGACTGCTGGAGGCAGGCAACAAAATTGGGCTGATGGCGGTTACAAACCCTAGCACTGGGGGGGCCTGTGGTTTCAAAGATGTGTTGTTTCCCCCAAAAAAAAAGCAGAATCGATGTTCCAAGCGGGAAATCCACTACCACTGGGGAATCTTTCGTGGGAATATCATGGATTTGTTGGGAGGTTCCTGGATCACAAATCGCCCGGGGGTGATGTGGCGTTAAAACTGAACTGCCCAGCAATGAAGATCTATAATGAGTTGACACATCAGATCCCATCATTGTGGCCGCACAAGTTTACCAGCTACCCCGTGATGAAATTTGACCTGGCTATGGAAAATGGCCCATAGAAATAGATGATCAACATTATTTGATTTACCATTAATCCATGTTAAAACAAAATGGCTCATAGAAATGGATGATCACCATGATGTACCTATGAGACATGGTGATTTTCCGGTTCGCAAACCGTGAAATAACGAGAGGCTAAGTGATGATACATGACCTTTCAGGCTGCCTTCACCTGCTTATTGCTTGGTGATTTGCTCATGTGCATTTTTGTTTTTTGGATGTAGGCCATTTTTAGATAAACCCAAATGATACCTCACATGCAATTTAGGCAATGATTGTGGAAAGATACTATATAATATCAGTGTTGTTGAAAAATGCAGTGTTATGTCATCAGTTTTTCCATTGTTTCCGTGCTAACATGGGTAATGGAATTAGTTAATGGGTCAGTAAATTGCTGATGATAGGATATATTTCATGGGCTATAGCCAAGTTTAATAACTAGCGAAGTAGTCGCATGGCCCATGTAAGATGTGATTTTGGCCATATCCCTACTTTGGGATGCAGTTCCAGCTTCATTTTATAAGTTGCTTGTGTCCACAATCATAAGACTATACATGCATTTATATACCAAATTATCGGCGTTGTAAGCAAGGTTGTACTCAACCCAAAAGAACATGCACCCCCAAGCAGTCTTTGTCGGTAAATTCCCCATGTGTCTTGATTAAATCAGGGTCACGAAATCCGATAAGGTGAAACTCCCCAGTTAAAAAATAGTTTACAAACCCAATCACTCTCGTGATTTTCCCCGTTAAAAAAATGACCAAAGTATTACGTGCGTCAACTTAGATATCATAAATCAATGGTAAATCCCATGAAATCCTCATTTCTGATGGTTAAATCACCATCATCTCCCTAGATTTTCCTTGAATGAATTTCCTATTGTAAACAGAGGCCTCACCTTGTATGAATCCCCTTTTTTTCCTGCTGTTTCTCGTTTCGAACACCGGTGCAGGATCCACTGGAGCGGCAACCTGGGCGAACGCCGCTTCGCCAGTGACGTCCCGGTGAACGATGCGGGCAAGACGGCGCGGATCCGGGGGATCTGGTTTCACCATGGAAAACCACGGCAATGTGGGGCCCCCTAGTTATGTTGGTTTATAAACCCCATGAATACTTGTCCGTTATATCTACTCTAAAGGATCATATACCTTGTTTTTTGGAGTAACCAACTTAGCTATCTTGGGGGCCCCACATTGGGGACATATCGGAAATTGGTGATACAAGCCTGGGAAAGTAGGGATTTAAGCAGGATGAATGGTGATTTTAGTAGAATTTCATGGGATTGAATGAGGAGTTCACCGAAAACATCCCAACGGTGCAGGGTTCCTGCGACCTTAATGGGCCGAGGGCAATAAATGATGGTAAGGATGGGGCCAATGATACTGTGCACATCACTTTAATACTATACCACTGAAAAACAGGTTTCCCCACCTGAAAAACAAATGCTTCCCTTGATGAAAATGAACATGGTGGGGTATACCACAGGTTTGGGACACATTTGGCAATTTTGTATGAACAAGAAACCGCCTCAGCTATTTAAAAAGCTTGCTGTACATCCTATTGACCTACTGACCTCAAGGACCATCTTAAAACTGAAGGTCAGCCTAGGTTGATAGATGTTGAAGATGATTCGAAGTAAATCGTTGGAAATCCTCTTGGTGGTTGGCTATGAAGTGTGAGTTTTGCCCATCTGGTCTTTTTCGGGTCTCTCATGGATTGTTGCAAGCTATACTGGACATTTACATATCAACCAATATGGTAGGATGGAGCCCAGTTGTATTTTTCATGTGTCAATTGACCTTTGGATTTTTGGAGATGGCATTGGCAAAAGAAGTCGATCGACTCTGGGGCCTGGTCTATTCCGGATGCACCAATTCATGAGCAGATTTTGGGTGCGGGTTGAACCACTTGAACCAGTTGAAACCCCAACTAGATTCATTCGACGACTTGAGAATCTTGTGACTCTATGGCTCTTTAAAGTTTACATGGAACTCGAACAGTTGGGCTCCAAAGTTGCAATGGTCTCATTTCAGTGTTTTAGTTCCCGTCTTTGTTGCGTCAGTCCGCTTGGGACAGTATAATAACCCCGCGCCTTTCATTTTAGCTTGGCATGCCCCTTAGCACTATCAAAATTCCCTGCTCATGAAGCCTTGTTCCTCGTGAAATCGCCAGTATAATCAATCAAAATTATTCCGAATGTTCCTGAGTTAAAGCCCTGTTGTATTAGCTAAATTCCTGTTTTGCTTCGGTGAAATCAGTTAAGTTCACTTTCTGGGTAGATCCATTGTTTAAAACGCCAAGTCTCGATTTATGTTAGTCACCCTTCTATAGTTTGCGAACTGGAAAATCACCATTGTTAATAGCGAAATCATCCAACTATAGTCATCCTGGAGTAGATAGAATATGGAAATTTCAAAAAATCATCATTAAGATGGGAATATCTTTGAAAATCCCATATTCTATCTACTCCAGGATGATTATAGATGGACAATGAACAGACCATGTTCCATGTCAAACGCTCAAAATTTCGCTGATCTTGGCACCGCAGGTGCCGTTGAAAGCGGCCGTGGCGCGAATCGATCGATCGGTGCGGTGTTGTGACGGGCGGCTGGGAGATGATTCAACCCAAAAATGATGGCTTTTTCGAGGAAAAATGCGGTTGTTTCACTGGGTTGAAGGGAAAATCTGCAGGAAAATTTCATGCTTTTTTCTCATGAAATATACTGGTTTACCTGCAGTAGATTTCCCTGAATCCAGTGATCGTTTAGGGTTCTCTTTTCGACAAACTGGTGATTTAACCCGGCAAAGTCAGAACTTGATGGGAGCTGTTGAGGGGATTTGGCGATGGTTCAATCATAAGCAAATTGTGCTATGGCCTGGCAAACAAATGGTGACTTAGATGGACGAAACTAGTTTATGTATTGTAGCTACAACGTGGGGCCCTGAAGATAGCTAAGTTGGTTGATAACTCCAATAACCATGGTGTGTTATGAAAGATTGTACTAGATATAACTAGAGTTGATTGGTATTATAAACCAACTTAAAACTAGGGGGGCTCACCTTGTAAGTTGGTGGAATGTTTAGTAGGTGAACTGTTGGGTTTCTCGTAGGTACATGTTCGGTTCGATGGCTTTATAAACAAACGAAAACAACTAGGAGACACCACTTCTTTTTACAAGGGATTGATCAACCAACAAGCCAATTTTGGCCTAAGGCCAATATTTTTATCGAAGGATGTTTAGAAGTCAAACTTCCAACAATATGGACACATGGAACAGCCAGGATGGGAAGAGGCACAGAAGAGAGAATATCAGAGAAGAGAAAGGCAAAAGAACGAAGATAAGGTGTGCGAAAAGGTAGGAAAGTCGCGAAAGACTGTGTTTTTCAAATGTATTGTGCCTCCAGAGGGTCGAAAAGTAGGCCGGCTAAAACGGCGGGTGCGGAGCCATCTGAGGAGATGATAGATGAAAAAGTGCACGGTGTTGTGGCGCGAAGCACATTTCCAAGTAAAAAAACAAAAAACACTTGTTCGGAGCATTTTTGGAAGTTGAGATGTCGAAAAAGTGCACAGCGTTGTGGCGCGAAGCACGTCTGTCAATCAAAATGCTCACAGCACCTCACATCCGAGCCACTTTGGGCAGTTGTGATGTGGAAAAAGCGCACGGCGTTTTGGCGCGAAGCACATTTTGAAGTCAAAATGTGCAATTCGGAGCATTTTTTTTAGCAGTTGAGATGTGGAAAAAGTGCACGCTGTTGTGGCGCGAAGCACATGTGCAAGTGAAAATGCAAAATACACCACATTCTCGGACCATTTTTGGATGTTCAATCGTCATTTTGCGTGGTAGGCGCAAGGGATTGTGCACCTTGTCAAAAGTGAGATAAACGTGTGGCTTTTGTAGAATTTTCAAAGCCGAAGGCAGGCGTGGGACATTTGAAGAGGATCTGCAAAGATGCATTTCGCGTGGCAGGCGCAGTACAAGAGACATATCCAGCAGATATGTGAAGAGGTCAGGGCGGTGATTTCCTGGGGTTGCATTTTTGGAGCATCGGATCTTCAGCTTTGCTAAAATGATTTTGCGTGACAGGTGCAGCACTTTGTATGACCTGGCCTCACTTTTTCGTCGCAGGCGCAGTCCTTTAGACAGATGGAGTGGAAAAATTGCAAAACGCATTGGTACGAGGCAATCCGAAGCAGCACTGAACCAATGGTTGGTCAATCCATGGTGAGAAAAAACACATTCAACTATAAATGTTCATTCTTGTCTCTCAAGTCATGCTAAATCCCCATTACCATTTACATCCCCAGTACATCCCTACCAGTAGTACCGCGCAAGGCGGTGGCGGAAGTTTCAACGATAGAAAACCTATGGGAGAAGTTGGTTGTTGTGCATCATGGATGGCAGAGCGAACCCACTGATGGATCAACAAGTGGTTGGAGGCAGCTCAATGTAGTCGTAGTTGTCGTGTACTTGTTCGTGTAGTTGTAGCTGTAGTGTAGTTGTAGTTGTAGTGGTAGGTGTAGTAGTTGTACTTGTAGTTGTAGTTGTAGGTGTAGTTGTAGTGTAGTTGTAGTGCAGTGTAGCGTAGTGCAGTGTAGTGTAGTGCAGTGTAGGTGTAGTGTAGTTGTAGTTGTAGACGTGTTTGTGGTTGTAGTTGTAGCGTAGTGTTTTGTAATGTTCCCATGATTAGATATAGATATATATATATTTATATATTATATATAGTTTTTTATTTACATTCGAACATATACAGTATATATCATATATTCAGTACATATTATTTTGTTAGTATATATGATAAAGACCGTTTAATGCACATGTATTTATATTATGCTGTAAAATAGATGTATGTATTTACAATACAGGAAAAATGTTTTGTATATATACATTCGATAATAGTAGTAGATTCCTGGCGCAAGAAAACAGAAACATGAATGTACAACAAATCAACGAACACGTGGAGAGTGCAGCACATAGAATGGCTCAGTGCGGAGATGGAGTGACCCAATCGGAGGACCATTCCGACAGCGAAAAGGTTTTTCAAAGTTCACCCTGGCACAACTCCAGGATTGCGATCAAACGGACGATTATTTCCACATCCTCCACCAGGCAACGCTCAGGCATTTCCGATGCCGGGTGGTGATGGAGTTGCTCCTGGAAATGGAGCAATGTGCTTTGGACATCTATGGTAGGGATTGTTCAAATGACAATAATGCTCAAGTAAGCTTGGCTTCAAAGTTGAAGACTCTTAGAGATGAAGTGGAGCAATTGCAGCTGCAGTATCAGACCTTGGCACAGACTATGAAATCACGGCTCAACGTCCGCATCGAGCTAGATGGTGTGGCCTAAGTTTTTTGGCCTCTTCGTTTGGTTTGGTTGGTGTTTTTGTGTTTTGTTTTTGGTGTTTGATTTTTTGTTTTGTGTGGTGTTTCGGTTTTGGTGTTTTTTTGGTGCTTTTTGGTTTTGTGTTTGGGCCTTTGGAACTCACATTAGCCTAGCTTGTACATGACCTCTTTGCCTTCTTTGACCTAATTGTGACGCAGCGTGACCCTAACGCGCGCAACCAGGAGCGGAGGTTTGGAATCTTGGGGGAACCACATGGTGACAAACAATTCATGGTATAAAGGAATGCTGGCATTCCAGCCACCGACCCAAACCACAGCTTTACGTTTACCATTGGTTGAATTGAGTTAGCCAGTAGGTATAGGATGGTGCATATTATATGAAAATAGTGTTGACTCCAAGGCAAAATGCGCGTATTGACCAACACAAATCCTAGTCCCATTTTTGAAACCCTCAAATTGACCCGTGAAAATTCGGGAAAAATTGAATGCTGTTATGGCCCTTGAATATATACAGTATATATATAATATATAGTTATACATGGGATTATATGGGAATATATTTCCTGCAACGAAGGAGAGAGAGATATATATATATATACCACTTAAATATACTTAAGTGAGGTTATAAGCCAGTTACAACTGTTAAGGGTTATAAGTTATAAGTGTAGTTTCATACTTTGATATTTTGTTGTACATGTAGATCATAGCTGTACAAATGGGGACGGTTGGGATGCATACTTGATCTGATGGCGATTTACCTTCAATCCACATGGGAAGAGGAATGGGAATGATCATTGGGATACACATGGGATGCACATGGATGCACCACTGAGTAGCGATCCCCCAACGAAGTGAATCCCCATGTTATATTCGTTGGTTTCGAACATAAATCAAATGTTATCAGGGTTCTTGAACCATCTTGAACCGACATCTATCATGAATCAACTCAAAATCCATCTAAATCCTCATTTTTCATGGTGATATCACAATTTTCTTGGCTAAGCTAGTAGTTAGTACATACATGTACATACCATGTTTTGTTGATTTGGTGGCCCTTCTTGTGCCATTCACCTCCCTTCCCATCGTTTCCGAAGCGCGGGTATTTCCAATGTCTTTCCTTTAAGGTGGTGGTGCCCCCAGAGTTTTAAGTTGGTTTATACCCCCCATTCACTACTTCGATATATCTACCATAAACCCACAAGTGAAACTGACGTTATTTGCATAAACTTCGCAAACAGAAATCCACCATATCAACTATAAATCCGCCTTTGTTCTTGGTGAAACCATGTTAAACCCCTATGTTTTATCGGCCAAATCGACCACCACGAACGGTTCCTGAACCACGGCCTTTTCGGAAGCGCGGCGCCAGATTGTCTTTGAGTCGGCTTCCATCGATACCACCGGTGGATCAATGTATGGGGGTCACATTGAGGTCTTCGATGTGTCCGGCCGCCCGGGAATGCTCCGATGCTTTGCGTCGGTTGCGGGGAATTTTGGGTGCAGTTTAATTGGCTCTATAATCCAAAACCTAAAATGGGATGAACTAATTCTGCAACTAAGGTGAAACAAATGACTGAAATGAGGTTATAGGGCAGTTAGAGCGGTTAAGGGCTATAACAACTCTGGTTCAACCTGACCAAAAATGTGATTTCACCAAGAGGCTTGGTGATCGATAGTGGATTTACATTTGGTTTATGATAGCAAAGTTGGCTTGTAGTGGTTGACGATGGGATTTTAAATGGTATATTATATATAATGGAGAATGGATATGTTTTGCGGATTAAGTATCAATCTTACAATTATAGGGACATAATGGGCTATGAATGGAGTATTCATGGGAGATATGATATATGAGCTACCGTCTGGTGTCCTCAAACGTGGCTGGCTGGAAACTCCCCTATCAATCATCAAACTAAGTGGTGGGTTTCCAGCAAGCCATGTTTGATTGAAGGAGGGTAGATTGATTTACCCTCTGGTAAACTAACACAACTATGGGAAATCACCATGTTTGATGGTAAAATCCACGACAAATAGCAATTTTCAATAGCTACGTTTAATTGCTAGAGGGTATATCCCACACTTTGATTTAACTTAAACTCTTAGCCCACACTTTAACTTAATTCAATGCCAGAGGGTATATTGGAGCAAGAGACCAACAAGTACAAGGTGGTGCCCCATAGATGGCTAGGTTCGTGCGTGACTCCAGTATCTAGGGTGTATGGTACTGGTAGGTATGTCTCTGTTGTTAGACTAACAAATATTTCACTGGGGGTCACCACCAAGTGCTATAATGTTAGTGACGCAATGGTAGACCATCTCCCATTTATCATAAATGGGCGGTATAAACTTTTAAACCATCAAAATTCGAGGGTGGTTCTTAATGCTTTACTCACAATTGTTTCAGAAGTACAAAGCTCCCAAGTGCCAATTGAAATCCCCAAATAATAACACCAGGTTCCCCATGGTTCTATTTCTGCGCTGCTACATTCGTATACTGGATGGACATCCCAGTGAGTGGAAGATATCCCAGTTCATCTACATCTAGGATATCACTAGCCAGATACATAATATTTATATAATGTAACGTATATTATATATATATATATCCATGCACACACACAGACGTATAATTACATACAGAATCCAAGTACATTTTCGATTGGCCCCCCCCTTCATGGCTTTTCAGTATGTACAACATTAATAGGCACAGTACAATGGCAATAAGTACTTATATACATCATATGTAATTGGGATCAAAGTGCTGGTTGCATCTCACCAGCCAATAGATGTGTATACATATATCATTTGTATATATATATATATAATCCAATATAATCCAAGTATACTTATTCATTTACTTATTGCTTATTGATTACTCGAAAGCTTTGGAGCCCAAAAATTTTCCGTATCTGACAGTTCGGGCGCCAAGTTCGAGCCAAGGCAACTGGGGGATCTCTTGGGCTCCAGCATGGTGGGTGATTTGAGTCTGCAGCAACTTGGCCTTGATTTCTGGTTGGATGGGATATTAGTGGGACTTTTTTATCGGATATGTATATATATATATAGATATATATAATATATAGATATTAAATATAGATAGATATATATTATATATATAGATATAATATGGATTATTGAGATATAGTAAGGACAAATTGTTGGGATTTATACAAGGTGGTGCCCCAGTTCGTTATCTCTTGGGGTTATAGTAGATACACATCTATATATACGTAATGGGGGTTGTCAACCAACTTATAACTTGAGGGGCACCAGCCTGCACTTGGAAGTACAGTTCCAGTTGTAAGTGGAAAGTTACCATAGTGAGAGAGCAAACTATAGGGGTTAACCACGACTCCATTTGTACCTCAACTGTACCCCAAAGTAGTGAAACATGGAGTTGATCCTCAAAAAGGCTAAAAAGGTGGAGAGAATTATACCAATTTGTCCGGATGATCTTGAGCAGATGCACCCCAGACTCATCAAGGGACAATTTACAGGAAGTACAAGCATGTTTTGTTCCCTTGAACCCTCTGAAACCAACGAAATGTTTGCGAATGTTTCCGCGGATCGCAATGTGGGGAGCCCAAAACCAATAGGTTTCTGTTTGTCTATTTCACTCTGGGTCCAACAACTGCTCGATTTATGGCGGATACATTATATCTATATATTTAGATAAGTTTAGATGGATGAAAAAACAACTAACAAAATTGGGGGAGCTCGAGTTGGGGAAACTGGTCAGTGACCGCGGTGGATGTGTACCAAAGAAGAAGAACCTATATGATCCTATATGCACAGTCAAAATGCAACGACCCATTTGATTTCACCAACGAAGATGGAGTCTCTGTGTGTGTTTTTCTTAACACAGCTATATGGAAAATGTTCCATTTATGGATGATGTGCCAATCCAAAACCGTTATTTTCCATATACATTGTAGATATGTTAAAGTACCAGATGGTACTACTGAAAGTGCACGACTGGAACATCTGGGTTTCAGAGGTGTCTACCTGCACAGTGTGATGCAAGCCAGGTTTTGCTGTCAATGTCCTAGTGACAAAGTTGGGATTAGAGTTCCTGAGTGATGCAGACTTGTGTCCATGGCGAAGAGGTTTCATTGGCAACATGTCTGATGAATTTTCAAGTCACCACCCATGATATTCAATGTCCCGTAAGCGAATTAGTCTGGCTTTGTACAGTCATATCCCATTGCCAGTTGCAAGTCAGTGAAATACCCCCATTTATGGAATGATCACCCCATTTATAACCATGAAACATCGCTGGTTTCTAGTGCCAGAACTGTCTTGGTATTTGATCTATTGATGCTTGGTGCCATTTTTTGAAAGGAATCCGAGCCAGCGGTTTCTTGGGAGCACCGAATAAGATGATTTCTACAGCGCCCTTAATGGTGACTCAACTGGAGATTAAAGTGAGGAAAGCAACTGGATATAGTGGGATATTCATGAATATCGGGCTAAGCAAACCTCATTTAAGAGGTATATTCACAACCTGAGTTGCAGGAGTTGTTTCATCCATGTTCATCCCATTTAAGGCATTGGTTGCAAGGCCCATAACTTGTATTGTGTCTTTGAATCGAAGTCCAAGTGCAATTTCGTCAGATTTTGGGGACCAGACCTGGCAATGGAAGGTTATGCGTCAAAACCCTGGCGCCCTACCTTAAAATAGCTGGCTAATGGATGGTGATTCCCCAAAATATGGGAATAATGGGTTTTGACCCATCCCCAATCTATATGGGTTTGTCTGAAAATAGGGTATACCTCCAATTATAGTCATTGAATGGGGATAATGAGGATTAACCAATGGATTTAGAGGTACACTATTTTCAGACAAACCCATATACAGATTGAGAAAAAAACTAATGTCCATTGCCAGGTAAGTACTGTGTCCATCGAATCGATCTGGGCATGGACCATACAAAAGGTCATCCCTCGAATCGAATCATGCGTCATTCTTCCAAAGTGTATGAACCCAGTATAGGGGAGGGTTCATCCAGGTACAATTGTGGGGTGAACAAAGCCATTTACTAATTGGAAAAAACACGCAGCTAGGAGAAACATGTAAAACACGTTTCTCAAAGGCGCGTTTCCCACGCTCCGACAAAGAAGGTTAAGTTTCTCAACGCAAAGCCGGTGCAGCTAGTTGCCACGATCATGGTACGAAGGCCAAGAATAGTAGGTGGGACATGGTGGAGCATTTCCCCAGCGCTGGGTACTTTATTGATCGCTGCTTGAGATGAGCTGCGTCGAACCTGCTCAGCCCCGTGCACTTGCCGGCAGTGAGGTACACGCGCTTCCACAAGTTGGGCAAAGGCGCCCTCTCAGCAGCCCGGCGCCTCAGGCAACCTCTGACCCCCAATGGTCAGTGGGCTCCGCGGGGGGCATCTTCAAAACCACAATGGGTTTGGGTGTTTCCAAAACGAGTTTGAAAAACAAATAGCACGCAACTTCATCCACTCAGAGTTGGAGGGTTTGACCCATGCATACTTGCCTGGATGGTCGGGCCGAAGTTTTTGTTCCATCCGGCAAAAAAATGTTAAACCATCAGTAGCTTCCAAAACTTCTCAACATCACAAAACATTGCTTCAAGCGCAGATCATGAGCACAGATGTTTGTGGCCATTCTTTTCATGGGCGGAGCAGCATTGCAGATAGGTTTCGTTTGTTGCTTGGTGGGAGGATTGATGCTACGCACAAGGGCTAATAATTGGTACACATTGACTAAACATCGTTCACTACATTCATTTCTTTGCTTTGAAAACGTTGAATTTTGAACAACATGCGTTCAACAAAACCACCAGGTTGAGGAGTAGCATTTGAAATCCTGTTTGGTGGGTCAATAACATGCGTGCGGTCACCCCACCTACCCAAAAGTTCTGACAAACACCAAAATAAATGCACAGCATGCGTCACGCATGCAGTATGTGTTTAAGTATATTTGCTCATATTCATCATTGATATTCAGTATGTAAGTTCCCATATTCACGGGTTTGCTCATGGTTCTGATTTGGATGGTGTTTTATTTGTGAATTTTCCAATGAGTCGCCGACAATCCAGCAAATCCCGATTGCTGATGGTTAAGTCCCATGTGTGTATGTTCCTGAATGTATCCGCAAAAACCAATAAAGTCCCATGAAATTCAAATATTCATCAATTTCAATTAAGTCAGAATGAATATCCGTTGAATCACCATTAAATCCATTCGATTTCCATTTTTTTTCGACATATAATCACCTTAATCCTAATATTCTCTAATGTGTGTATATATCTTTATATATATATATATATTTATATTTATATTTATTTATATATATTCATATATATCACCATGAATCCTAATCCATTGATCCACATTTTGATGCCCCATGTTTTTGATGTTTCCATCGTCCCCAAGGCGGTGAAGGTGACGTATTCATCCAACTTCGTGGGTGGCCACAGTTGGGCCCCGGGGAACGTTTGGGGCCTGGTTTTTAATCCAAAGAGCTCTGATTTTACCCTCTGGTTATTTAACGTAGCCATGGAGAACCCCCTATAAATGGAGGTTTCAATGGGAAAATCATCCAAAATTAAACATTTTCCATGGCTATGTTAAATATTGTAAAATAACCAGAGGGTATACAGTTGTTTTTTTTAGGTTTTCAATATGGTGATGGGTCAAAACCTATTATTCCCCAAATTTGGGGAATAAACATCCATGAACAAACTGTTTTACAGTTCCTAGGGTACTAAGGTTTTGACCCATAATATGATTTTACCAACAAAAATATGGTGACGTTTGTTTGAGATTCAAATCTCACCAGCCAAAAATGAAGTTTAAATTGATTTTATCATCCAAAACTGGGATATACGCATCAAAGACGGTGGTTTGACACCGAAAAAAATGCATCCTTAATGGAGATGTGATCCAATGGATTTATGGGGTTTGCGTGGGTGCCATATTTTGGACAAACATCTAAGCAAAGACGGTTGGGCATGCCCTCCCATTTTTTAAAAAACGTCACCCGATTACATATATGGGGATGCATGTTCTTAAGCCAAGATGGCATAAGGTATCTCCAAACTTTGCCACGATCACATGTTGAGTTTTTCCAGATGGGGGATGCTTGGAACAGATGCCATATATAAAAACAAAAATATAATGTTGGAAACAACAGTTTTCAGACAGATCCACATGCTTAGTGATTGGATAGCAAGATCAATTGTGTTATGATGAACACCCATCATTTCTTACACCCATCATTTTTGTATATTATACATTTATAAACCCAACATCATGTGGGGTCCAAATACCAACCCCATATGCTTACATGGTACTGGTATATGCGCCTGCACTTGAGTCTTGAGTTCAACAAGAGCTAGTTGTTTTCAACCTTTGTTTTGTTCATGGCTCTCCGGGGTCAGATCCCATTTTTAGTTGGTTCAATCCCCGTGTTGCTTGGTTTACGTCGCATACAAGGTAAGGCCCCCCAGTGATGTTGGCATATAACCCCCAAGAATACTATAGATATATGCCTCATAGACCCAATAGTTTGCCAAGTTATATAGGTCTGTCAGAACTCCTGCAGGCAGTGAAGCTTGAGCCAGAAGATTGGATTGAAGAGCTCAAAGAATTGCCTTCACTGAGAATGTGCAATCTTTGCAACAGAAAAAATTACCTCAGACAGGGTCTTTGCGTAAACCTGTACTGCGACCTACTTTACATGCGTGGCCCACATGCTGGGGAAAAATTGACTGCCAAAGGCAAGTATGAGCATGGGGAAAAATGGTCGCCAAGTGCAAGGAAGAAAGTGTCCTGCCTCGAATTGAATGTGCCCAGCTGAGCAAGGAATTCGAAAGTGGCGAATATGGAGAGGAGCTCCAGGCTGCCATGCTGCCTGCTCCACAAGTGGAGGGGGCAGCCCCATTCATTGACGAGCCCACGGTCATTGAAGATTTAGAGACTGGAGAGAAGGTGGAACATCCAGCAAGTGGGCCTGTGGATGCTGTGCCTGCCATGGAGGCAATGCCGCAGTCATACCAGGATGCATTGTATGTTTATGTATATATATATATATACCTATCTAGTATATTATATCCAACTATATTATATCCAATTATATCCATATATTTTTATATTTTCTCATTATTATATCACCATTTGTTGAGCCCATTTCCATTTTCAAGATGTCCATAGATTTCCGTAGATTGTCTGCAAGCATCCCAAAATAAATCCAATTCCTCAACAGATTTTCCTAGATGGCTATGAGTCAAAAGCCTGGTACCTTCTGTTCACCCCAAAAATAGCTGGTAAATGGATGTTCATCCCTAGAATTGATACCCTCTGGTAAACTAACAGTTTGCTATAGAAAACGGTCATTTATAGTTGATTTTCCCATAAAAAATGGTGATTTTCCATGGTTATGTAACAGTTTACCAGAGGGTAACCACTTATTAAGTTGGTTTATAAACCCCATGAATACTATAGTTATATCTACTATATACCATCATATACTATAGTGAAATTGGAGTTATAAACGCACCCACTTAGAGCTATCGTTTGGGGGGCCCCACATGGTCGGTTTTGGACCCATCCCCAGATGTTCCGACTGGCGCTTGTCCTCCCAGGATCCGCCGCCGGTGCTCATCTTCCATGGCAATTCCTGGACGGAGTCCCTGGTCGACCTGGCCTGTAGAAAATCGGTCCGATGTCAAGGGGAGATCATGAGAATATGCCAGTCATCATGGTGAATATACAAGGACACACATATATAGATATACATATATAATGTATATATATATATATGAATACTAAAGTTATATATATATATATATGAATACTATAGTTCTATACATTAATACTATAGTTATATATCTATACATTTATATTTATATATATATATATCCCTATGGATCCAAACACTGTCTGAGAAGGTACGGCTAACCCCCTATAAGTCAAATCCCAGTCGTACCTTCCTAAGAAGGTACGACGGGATCCATCGGGTATATATATATACCTAAGGATATATGGGGATGGGTCAAAACCTTTTATATATTACCAGAACCAGTTGTTTTGGGGTACCATCCGGGCGTCAGGGTTTTGACTCATAGCCATATTGACATTTGAAAGGGTATCTGAGGATGCATAAAGATAGTGATTTCACCATGAAAAATGGTGGTTGGCAGTGAGGATATAATGGGATATATAACCAACACTATGGTGGATATATATATATACATATATATATATATATTTACGTGGTTGTATTAGTGGTATATGTCATGAGAGCGAATGGGAATTTTGTTTGAACAATGGAGATTTGGTTGATGGTTTATAGTGGTAAAGAATGGGAATCTAATGAGAAGATCAAGGGACGTCCTGAGATTTCATTGGAACCGATGGGACAATATGGTTGTTTCATGTGGATATAATGGGAACGTACCAGCAACAATTGGGATTAAAACTGTGGACTACTGGCGATATAACTGGAGATATTGGGATATTGATCGATTTTTCATTGGGTATATAATGGGAAAATGTCTAGATAAATGTAAGATTTTTTTTTGCACCGTCACTGGAATGATGGTTATTAGGGATATATTTTTCTCTATTCTTAAAGTGTGTGTTGACTTCTTGTTGGCCATGTCTTATTGCGAACAAGTACCTCTCCCAACGGTTGTCAAAATGTTACACTTATGTGCGTCCCCAAAGCCCGGATTTACACCTATGCGGCAACTTTATGAGAACAGCAATGGCTAAACCATTAGATTTTGGGATTCCCAAAAATTTTCAGACAACTCCGTTGGACAAAAAACACATGGCTGATTTTAAATGTGTCCAAAATTGTTCGGTTCCTGGTGTCGCATCGGAGGATGATTCGCCTAATTGGGATGATGAGCCCACTATAAATGTTGCATGTTCAACCCGAAAAATGGAAGGGATCATACCCCACTTGGCATACCCTCTGGTAAACTGTTACATAACTATGGAAAATCACCATTTTAATGGGAAAATCAACTAATTGTGAATAAGCATGTTCAATAGCCATGTTAGTTTACCAGAGGGTATTCAGTGTGATACTGTACTGTACCAAGAGAAACGAAGAATTGATGTGGCAAGTGGAGTGCCGGTTGTTTGTCTTTCGGAAACGCCAGGAATACCCCTTGCACTTGGAATCCTCCAACGTGCCAACACTCATCACCAACAACGTCCGGACCTTGATTTTGCAGATCTCCTGGGGTCAGAATTGGGGATTTGACCATGAAAATCGGAGATGAAGCAGCAAGAATGGGCAAGGATTTGGGTGGGTCTGAAGATGGGGTACCTTTTTTACCGTATAGCGTATACCATATAATTGCCCTGAGATTGCATTTGCTTTTGCGCGGAGAACATCGGAGAATGATGATTCACCAGTGGATTTTGGGGTACCGCACGCTATTTTGAGTAAAGCCATGTGGGGCTCGGAATGGCCCGATGGGTATTGAGAATATATTGAATATATTGAACTTGTAAAAAGACGAGAGAGAGTGTGGCATCAACTGCAAAATCCTGTAAATCTCCAATTGGGGTTGGTAAACATACAACCAATTTTCCTGTGAAATGTGGAGTGGTTTCTGGTTTTGGTTTGACAGCCTTGCTCTGAGATATTGGAAATGGCATTCATTGATTCTCAATGAACAACTCTTTGCTTGATTATGTTTGTTGTAGCACCTTGTATTGATGAATCGATCAATATCTCGTCCGCATGTTTTTCTTCAACATGTCAACATCATTGGTGAATATTGGCTAATATTGGTAATATATCTTGGGTTATCCCTCCATCATGCCAGTGGATAGGCCCCGTGACCTTCGTGACCCCTAAAAAACGATGCTGGTAGATTCCCGTATTTCTTTGGCCCTGAAATACACAAAATGAACAGGTGTAGCCTAGCATGGGTATCCACCAGTTAAAGGTCAGGGAAAAAAAACATTTATGGAGTGTATAGGCCCAAAAACATAACCATTTATACCTGGTTTCCAAGGCTTTAAGTGTGGTGGTTTACCCCATGAAGCGCACGCTGGTTGTTTCACCCCAGTGTGGAAGCAGTCAGAACTTCGGGCTCTTGTGGGTCACAAGACCCCATGGCAATGCACGAATGGAGCTCCTCGTGCTCTACCTCAGAGGTAGAGTGCGGGGAGCGGTCGCCCCTTACGTAGGCAGGCTCTGAGGAGGAGAGGGGGCCTATCTCATCGACTCCTCATTATCGGTTGGTAGGTTCCATTCAAGATTCCCCAGAAGATCTTGAACTCCGTCTCTATGTAGATGCCGACTTTGCAGGCGAAAAGTCTACTGCGCGGTCCACCTCCGGAGGTTTCCTTGTCTTAGCTGGCCCCAAGTCGTTCTTTCCCTTAGCCTGGGTTAGTAAACGCCAAACGTCTACTTCTAAAGTCCCCCCCCTCAAGGGTGCTGAGAGGTTGAGGGGTTGGTCCCTCACCTGCATACAGGAACTGGGGCAAGGGCATGCGTTGCTCATGGTGATGCTCCTTCTGAGTGTGGTGGTGAGTTTGGCAATAAACATGTATGAAACATCTCTCAAATTCGTGCGGGTATGCAACCAAACTGTAGAAATTGCCGCTATCTCAGTCTGGGAGACTCGTTTTGTTTCCTTTAGGTCGCTTCTGTGCTGAATGTTGTTTGCAGAAGACACGCCCGCTTGCATGTTTTCACATCCACCGACGACATCAGAATCTCGTCCAGCAGCACCACAGGCTGGGTTCCTTTGAATCTATAAACGGCAGATTTTGGGGTTGCAACAAGCATCACTATCCTCTAGGGCTAGGGTTGCCTTGCGTTATAGCCCTGGTTTTGCTTGAGGTGATCTTTTTTCCCCCAAGGGAAAACCAACTATTTGGGTGGCCTTGAGGACATCTCAGTAGCCAAGTTATAGTTCTTACAATGCGGTACCCCTAATCCTAGATGCCATGAACATATTGAGTGACAAATTTAGCTATTGTAATGCATTGTAATACTGAGCCACACTGAACCCATCTTAGATATCTTAGAAGTCATTTGAATTTCGTCAAAAATCCGGGATTGCGTTTTTGCAGGGTTTTGGGACACTGCTGTCCCCATCACTTTTTTAGTATTCGCCTCAAGAAGCCGTCTTGCACCTAACTGCGGCTGTTGAAGTGCTTGTCTTGTCAATTTTGATTGGCCCTGCGCAGTGAACGATAATAGAAACCATCTATGTAGATATACTTTTCGTTGACCCTTCTGATAGAACGATAACAAAAACCTTCTATCCAGGATATGATGTCGATGGACTCTGTGCACAGAACGACGGACGGGCACCTTCCACTCAGATGGTTTTTTATTGTCCCTGCCATTGAATGATAGCAGAAACCTTCATATATGTCTAAGCCATGAAATGTCTGGGGGTTCTATTCAGGGTTCTTACAGCTAAAGCCTCAGAAACAATTTTTTAATTGTTATTTTTGTGGGTTTATACATTCCATAATTCCATAAATGGGGTTATTTCATTGACTTATCTTACACTTACTGATACCTATGGCCCTCTACTGTAGTAGTTAAAAGTCAGAAAAAAACCCATTCATGGACTCTGTAACCCCATACGAGTGACCATTTATACAGCAACTGGTATTTCGGGGCCATTTTTGGTACCGGACATGCGACGGCTTTCAGGTGATGTATCTCTCGCTGAACGGCGGCATCTTCTCGCAACAGGTGCGGCAGCGGTGGGCAGCGGTGGGCAGCGTTTCACACTGCGCTGAAGAGTCACTGTATGGATGGTAGTAAAGCAAATATACCCATTATGAATCATTATGATGGATACAAAAGTCAACCAGGTAATGGTAGTAACATTTACCACAATGGTACCAATTAACATGTTCTGTATATTGGTAGTAACATTTGCATACATTTGCCATAATGGTCAACCATCCCCACACTTACCACACATATCCATCAAGGGAACAGAAATGGACCATCAATGGATCCCGAACCAACTGGATGGTTAGAAACGAATCTTTGAGTTTTTTGAGGATTTTATTGGGAATATCTACCTATTTTATTGGGAATATCTACCTATTAAGAATTGTTCATGTTTTGTGTATCCAAGATTGGCAGTGCTTATTGCCCTATAAACCAGGGCCTTCAATGGGATGAAGTAATTCCTGCAACGGTGAACGATGTCGCTTCAATGACTGAAATGAGGTGTTGTTTTCGCCAGCTATAACAGTTGAGGGCCATAAGTGGATAAAACATACATGGTGGTTCCCCAGTTTGTTTGCCAAGTTGGTGCCAATGCTGGTCCAATTTCACTTGGGTTTATGGTATAATCGATATATCTACAGTTCATGGAGGTTATAAACCACCCTTTAACTCGGGGTGACACCACCGCCCACAGGCCTGAGATTCACCAGGGGATTTTATCTAGCTGTTGCATTTATGGTGTATGTTGTTGGTAAGCCATAACTGCACTGAAAATCGTTTGGACTTGGTCGCTATACTTGCGTAGACTTATGGGGTTGCATGTGGGGGTGAGTTATTCAATGGCCATTCCAGGGACCGAAATTAAATTGGAGGTACGTATACCAAATTTAAGGGCTATGTAAGGGAATAAATATCCCACAAAATATGGCCTTACATGGTAGAGTCCCTCTATTTGAGGTACCTGAAATTGCCACTGACGAAATCTGATGAATGGGTATGACTATATCACCTCCATAGGTTGGGATGGAACCTCTGGATTTTATGGCGACAAATACCCACTTCGTCAGTGGAAACGCAACCCCCAAGTGGGACTTGCCATGTCGAAACTCACTCGATCTGCAGCAAGCCAGCAGAATATCCAAGATCAGCCATGGTATGCCTACTGGAATGTGCATCCCCATTACTGAGTGGGCAACGACTGTCATATTTTCCCTTCCGGTGTCATAAAACGTGGCAAGCTGGGAAATCCCCGAACTAAATGAAGGTTTTAATGGGAATATCCCTGAACTAAATGGTGGATTTTCCATTGCCATGTTTGATGACACCGGAGGGTAAGCGAATTATTCTTGAAGATTCGACCCCCCAATGGTAAGGGTCGCCGGGCTATTGAGCACCAACAACCACTGCAAAGGGCTTACTAGCCATGAACTACCTGGGGGTCACCTTTTTTAGGAGGTAGTCGAATCCCCATGAAACAAGAAGGAGATATTTCTTCCAGTCATGGCCCTTGAAAAATGAGGGTTTTATATGACTCCTGTAGAGGTGACACATATCACTGAAATGAGGTTCTTTGAGCCAGTTACAAATGGCTATAGGCTATAGACCCAAAACGGTGATATGTAGGTCACCACCATCACCATGCCTGGGACGCTCCAACAAATTGCAGGGTTCGACTGCAGTCCAAATCAAGGATAACTGCATCATTGGTGCGGAGGCTCAGGTCCAAAACAATTGGGCTTTCAAATGGGGTTCATATATGTATATACTTGGTTACAACTATGTTACACTGGTTAATGGTTATGATAATTGATCAGATTTGGTTCTTTAAAGCCCGAATTGTTCCTGCTTTTTTTGTAAGTTATACATTCTATAAATGGGGTGCCTTACCGACTTCAAACGAATCAAGGCCCAAGGCCTGTGGGGCTGCAGTTGCAGTGAACTAAGTGCAGTACTATGGGGTATCATTACCAGAGTGAATTATACAGTGACTCTACCCATTTAAAAATGATCCCAAGACAGCACCCCCAAGTGGGAGGTTCCACCTTTGCGGAGCATGATGGAGTATATACCGAATTTATACACTACAAGGTGGTGCCCCGTACTTAGCTAAGTTGGTTGATAACTAGTGTAACTATGGTTTATGGTATATCTATACTCAATGGGGTTTCAAAAACCAACTGACAACTGGGGGGCACCACCCTGTAACATGTTTTTTGTTTCCAATGTATAGATTGGGGTTGTCCAAAAACGAGAGAAATTGTAAACGGCGGTTTGAAGAACCATCACTGATCGGGATATAACATGATATTAACCAATGTAGGATTTTATGATCCAGGCATCATTATTTTGGATAGATGAGTAGTAAAGATTCGTAAATTGGTTTGACACCTGAAAAATGACGGGAACATTTTTCACATCTAATGGGTTAGATTCATCATTTCGGTGGCCATTTCAGGAACCTAAATTAAAGGTATCTACCATACATAAGGTCCCCACAAGATATGGCCTTATATGCTATAGTACCCCCATTTTAGGCTCCTGAATTTCATTGAAATTCCCAATCTTTTCCTATCAATCCATACAGGTTGGTGCCCTACCCAGTTGTGTTTGTATATGTTTGTTGGTTTACAATCGCCATCAACTCAAGATATGGGGGGTTCCTAAAATGTGGGTACCCTTAAATCATCCCTTTTAATAGGATGTTCCTTTATAAGCCATATTATACCATATTAAACCATCCATTTTTTGGGGTACAGTATCCCCATTTATTGAAACCCCACATATAACCCCCATAAAGCCCTGGTAAAAATTGGATTTCTGGCTGCACCAACTTAGCCAGTTAGCTCACTGGGACACCACCTCGTATGATGTGGATGATCAATGGCCATTTCATAAAGGTATACCATATCAGATATATCAGAAGGCCTATTTCATCCCCAACCTTGGCTAGATACTTAGTACTTTAGTCTTTTACTATGAATGGGAATATCTACTAACCAGCTAAAAATCTAATTTTTTGTAAGGTATCTAAGATTGGCAATGATTTGAGGGCTATGTAAGAGGATCTCCGGGGATGATGCCCATATATGCCGCACAAAATATAAGCTTTCTACCGTAGCTCCAGTGTCGGGATCCTGGAATTCCCACGAGGAAACGTCCCGAAAAAGGGCCATGAGCCTCTGAGTTTTTTAAGGGGATGCACCTCTCTGGATTGTATTGGCATGATTGGTCCAATTACCCTCTAGTAAACTAACATAGCTATTGAAAATGGTGATTTATAGTGGATTTTCCCATGAAACATGGTGATTTTCAATAGCTATGTTAGTTTACCAGAGGGTACCACTGAGTTGGCTTCAAGGAAGATCAAGCGTTTCTTGTCCCATGAAAATGAATCGTGCAGAGTTTCCTCCAAGGCCTTCCAGCAATCGTCCAGGCGACACAAGATAGAAACCCCACCAGAGTTGATTGATTTGAAACCTCATTATTCTCAATGGGGTTGATGTCTATCACAGACCAGTTCCATACCATGACACTTTGGGGGTTTGTTTGGAAATAGGGTACCCGTAGATCCACTAGTGAATCATTTTTAGTTCCAATCAAGTCACTAATTTAATCAGTTGAATACACGCTCCACATTGCAATTCCATCTCCCCACTGTTTCAGCCGAGGCGTGAATATTGCCACTACAGCGCCAAGAATGCAGCTTGGATGCCATGGGTGAAAGGTAGTGCCCCCTCGAAAATTTGTTTGTTGGTGAAAAACACATTTTATAACACCAAAAAAAACAGTTCGATGTATCCACCATAAACTCTAAACCATAGTAAGTAGATATATCTAAGTTAAGTTAGTTGAACTTTAAACACCATCTATCTAAGTTCGTCAAGTTTTTTCCACCAACTTAGAGATTTAGCTCGCTGGGACACCACCTTCCAACAGTTGCCATGGCTTATTGGATGATGAACCCCAGAAATGGGGTTATCCGGTTATCCATGTGGGGATGGATCAGAACTGATCAGCAAACCACATGGGGGTTGGTCAAAACCTATTATTACCCATTTTAGTGGGAAGAACATCCATTTACCAGCAATTTTGATGTTCACTAGGGACCAGGGTTTTGACTTATAGCCACATGACTGGGGGAATAAACATCCAGCTATACCAGCTGTGACTTGAGGTACCGTTTGGGTACCAGGCTTTTGACGAAGAGTTTGCCATGTCTGAAAAACATCATGCAGCCATTGAGAGAATTGAAATTGAAGACGAAACGTAAACGTATGCTAAGCTCTGTAGGAATCAATCACAGAATACTGAATACTGTATGTTTTTGAGGAGAGTTTCCCATTGTACACTCGATTTGTTCGTCGGCCTAATGCAGCAGAAAAGTGTATGGGCTCAGATTGGATTGCCATGATATTTTTGTGAGAGGATGCAGGAACTGTCACTTTGGTATGGCTTAATCATTTTGGATGACAACATATCACATATGAGATACAAACATAACAAACCTATGTAGTCGATTCTGTTCGCAATTGCTACCAGCTTTGAGTCATACCCATTTGACCCATGAAAAGTACTTCTGTTGATGGGTTGTTTTAAGATGTGATATTAACTGGTTTATTGATTATGACTACGGTCCAGAACATCGGGATACCTATTAACCAACATATATAATGGGGCGGGATACGTACAATGTGGGCCCCCCTAGTTATAAGTTGGTTTACAAACCCTATTTACTATAGTTATATCTACTATAAATGATAGTATACCTTGTTTTTTTTCAGTTATAAACCAACTTAGCTATCTTGGGGGCCCCACATTGTAGGGGTATTTTATGGGGATCAATACTCCGAACGATGGGCGTGTGGATTCCCCATTCATATTTTTTGTAGGTTTCCACATTGAAACAGTGATTATGATTCATGTACATAATTCAAAAAGAGGGAGACCCTCTGGTAAACATACAAAAAGCTATTAAAAATGGCCATAGAAATCGTGGATGTTCCCATTAATAGCATGGTGATTTTCCAGTTCGCAAACTGTTAGTTTACTGGAGGGATACGCATTTCTCAACCAGTACAACAGGATGAGACGCTGGAAAAAGTGCAGAATGTGTGGCAACAGATGTAAAATCCTTGATGCCTGGACTTACGATTCGTGGCAACTTGCATAGTATATAATTTATGTATATATATATAATATATTAATATTATGTATAACTATATTATATATATATATATATACATGCATGTTTACATCTGGGTCTACGTGTATCTCTCTATATATATATATATAAATATATATATATATAATTATATATGTATATATATGTATGATTATGTATGTACACATGCATATGTGTGGAGGTTGACATTCTGGTAGCACTAGTTGCTATTCTCTTTGTTCCAAGGACCTTGCAGAACGAGGACCAGATTGTGGTCCGGGCCCTCGGCTAGCGGAATGGCGAATGGGATGCCAAAGCTGGCTGCACTTGACCGGCTTCATTTTTACCATGCAGCTAGGTAGATATTATATTCAGGTGTTTAGTGGTTCACCCCACTTAGCAACTAGGTTACCCTCTGGTAAACTAACATAGCTATTGAAAATGGCCATTTATAGAGTATTTTTCCATTAAAAATGGTGATTTTCCATGGTTTTCCTTAGTTATGTTAGTTTACCAGAGGGTATCTAAGCTACAACCCCAGTTTAGCCTACATACTTGGGGACGACTGGGGGATCACGTGATCTAACCATGAGTTTCCATGGGCGGCCCAGCAGTTTCGTGGTGCCTTTTTTGTGGTGCCTCCAATCGATAGCTTAAGTTGGTTGAGTTTAGTAGCGTAACTAGGGTTTATGGTAGATATGATATGATATAATATATATATAATATGCTGAATCTATGGTTAGATTGCTTTCTCCACCAATCAACACAACTGGGTGTACCCTTGAAGAACTGTTTGCTCGTAGATGGTCCTTGCACTTCCATGATGGTTCTTTCAGTTGTCTCCAGTGCCATGCCCAGCTATTACTGGGAACAGATGCCCACTTCACCTACAACTGCGCTGTGCAGGATTTCTCCCCGAGGTGCATGCACTGGATCACCGTCCTCGGCAACGCGGTGCTGCCCAACATCAAGAGGACGAAGGAGGAGATCCGTACCTCCAAGGTCCGCCAGTACAAGGCACGCATGTGCCTGGTCTCCTATGAAGATCCCAGCACGGCGTTGGTCCTCAAGGTGGACGACCAAATCTTGATTTGGTTCAAAAACCGCTTTTATCGAGTGAATCATTTCGCGGCATCATATGTCCCAGCAGTTCAGGCCGGTTGCATCCAGAAATATCGGAAATCACTTGCCCACATATTCGGTCACAACGTCAAAACTACCATACAATTGCACAATTGCTTGTTTAATCTACATGTTTGTTAGTGAAGTCCCAATTTTCCTTGCTTAAAGCCTGACTTGTTTGCGAAACGGCTGAACTTTTTGCATACCCATCTTTGTTGGTCCTATTCACATTTTTGTGCCTGTTTATGTCCCATGATATGGGTTTGTCTGAAAATCGGGTACTTTGTGATTTGATGTTCAATCATCATCGTCCGTGTTATTTCGTAGCCATGTCTGTGCACCCTCTATTTTCAGATAAACCCATAGTGATGGGGATCTGTTATAAGTGGTTATATCTTCACTTTATGGGCCAATTAATCCCCATTTGAGTTTAAGAATTGAATGGTGACTTTAAAGATCTTCTAAGTAAGGGGAAGGTTATTTGTTGAGGCCTTCACCCAGAGAATAGCCGTGGTTAAAGCAACGATATCCTTTGATTTTGGCCCTAAAACGGCGGCTTTTTGCCCCATTTTGGCACCTGGGTCTTCACTATCAAAAAAAGGTGCCGCAGTACGCTGGAATCCGCTTGGACGAGTTGCGTCTTGCTGCAAGGGCCGGCTTTCGTGCAGGGGGGGCAGATGAGCAATAGCTAGAACCTTGTTGATTGGTTGCTTTATAGGGGCCTTAATGGGCCTTAACCATTTGCAGGGGTTTTCTGAGGGTTTACCGTTTACCTCTCAAACATATGCGAGAATTGATCAATGATGGTTGATTGAGTTTTTGTTGGAGTGATATTGCCAAATACTATGGGGAGTATCAATCCATGAACTGGCACTGCGATTCTGGTCTTATATAAACCGAGCAGCAAAATGGAATGAGTTTGCGGGTTTTGCGATGTGAGTTTGTCTGGACATGGGGGATACCCTAAACCACAAACGATATAAAGACGGTGGTTTGACCAGCCAACTTTGGGTTTAACCAACAAAATTCGGATTTACCCAATGACTAATGGAGATGGGTTTGCCCAAAAATGGGGGGATACCCCAAAATTGACATTTGCTCTTCCTTAAATGTTCAAGCTTGGAATAGAATAGAAATAGATACTTGCTAGCTCACCGCAGTTCTTAGGTGGGTCACAATCCCAGTGATAAGATGGGCAAGATGTTGTCAGTAGGCTATGACTGGGGCTACAACCTATTGACTGAGTGCTGTTTGTCAATTACCAAGTATACAAGATATGATATACATTATTTACATATGTAAATTAATTATGCTATGTGTATGTATGTAGATCTCTCGGAACCCCACACCCCCCCCTCCCCCCCAATGGTATGGTCCCCGCCACCCCCCCGAAAAAACTTCGCATCAGCAAGCTATTTGCAGCATTTGGGAGGCACAGCCTCCGATTTGTATGCTATTTGCAGCAGCATTTGAGAGCCACAACCTTGTCCCTGGACCCTGTCTAGCTGTATATTTCCAACATATCTAGCACATACTACCCAAGGCCTGTTTATGTACTGCCCATAGCGTACCCCACACATGGTTTGCCATTCATTGTATGCCTTTATGCTACACATTTGCTACCTAAAGATTATATACTCAAAGCTTACGTATGCATAACTATATAATCCTACATACTAAATGCTTGGATACAGTATCTACCTGCAAATATGTGTATGTATATATATATATATACAGTATACATATATTACGACCTAACTATACATGCCAAACTAACATTCTACACCTATGTGTAGTATATGCATTACTTCATCACTACCTGTATACTCCTTGCACCCTACACATACTACATACACATGTTTTGTAGCGTACCTGTATAGGACTCATTGCACAGGGTACCCATATACTATATACTCCCTATATATGAATTGTTGTTGGGAACCCCCCAGGCCACAGGGGGGGAGGGAACCATCTCGCTGGGGGGCAGGGGGGGTGTGCTGATCCCTCCTCATATATACATATAATATTATATGATTACATATGTATATTATATATACAGGTATTATATATACATATATTATATATACATATATTATATATACATATTATATATATATATATATAGCATTGTATATTAATGACCTGAGTTTCAAGGGGTTTAGTATGTGTCAAGACTGGGGTAGAGCCTCAAGGTGGCCGAAATTTTGCCGGAATCCAAGGAAAGAAAGGCCGAAGAAACGAGGTTTGGGAATGATATTGTATACAAGGTGCCCCCCCCAACGATAAGATGTAGGAAAATACATGTAGGAAAAAATACATGAAACTGATGATTTGACCTGGAAAAAAGGGTGATTTGGATGGATGAAACTAGTTGATGGATGATAGCTAATTTGACACACATAATTTGATCAACAGTTGGATTTTATGGTAAAGATATATCGAACTACTTCATGGGGTTTATACACAAAACAAGCATCACTTGGGGGCCTCACCTTGTAGCGATTTGCTGGTTAAGCCCACCACTGGTGCAGCTTGAGTGGGAAGATGTCTCTGTATATAGACCCAGGGGACCAGAAACAAACATGATTCAAATGAAGACTTCCTAAAATAGGGGTACCCCCAAATCATCCATTTTAGATTGGGATTTTCCATTATAAACCATCCATTTTGGGGTACCCCCATTTTAGGAAACCACCAAATGAACATTTACCGGAAGATATGGTGTTTCCTGTCAAACACGAGGGTTTCCTACATGTTCCCTTCAACCAATCCACTAAGCATCAGCACCATATTCTGTGATTGAATCCCTATGTCCTTGGTGAACATGTTCACTCGGATGGTATAATCCCAATTTTCGAGGGTTGAATCCCCATTAGATCTTTATCCATCCTCTCAAGTCCACATTTTTGCTGCTAAATTCCGCAAAATCAGCAAATACTTGGAGGGTCATCCCACGGATCGTAAGTGGTTAATAAGCCTGGTGAACGTAAGTCCTCGATTCGTGGGTTATCCCAACTATAAATGGCTAAGCTAACTATGGTTACCACTTATTAAGTGGGGTGATCCTCCAAATATGCCCCCATTGAGATCCCCATCCTGCTGTGAAATCACAGCGAGGCCTGTGCGAATGTTGGGTAATTTGGTATCTGCTTCTCGAGATATGGGCTACTTGACACCTGCATCTTGGCGTACAATCAGCCAGGCAGCTGATGGTTCTGGTGTTCACAAAAACCAGATGAAAAAGATGGAAACATGGTAATTTCACATGATTCAACCTGGCTAAAAATGGTGATTACATATTTTGATATATTAAATCGATGGATTCCATAGCTAAGTTGATGCAAATAACTCCAATTTCACTTGGGTTTGTAATAGCTATATCGAAGATGGGGATAGAATTCCTGGATTTGCTGCTGAAGAGATGTTTTCTGAACATTTACCCAACGGGAAATCCACTACGACCGTTGGAATCTATAGAGATATGTTGTTTTATTTTGGGTTCCTGAATCAAATCGTAGCAAAAACCATATTAACATCACTTTCAAATCACTTTCAAAGCAGTTTTTTGGATGGTTTTGGCACACAAGTGCTGCCGCAAGAGTCTGGCTTTCAGTTCAGAGGGCCCGCCCTGAGGCACATCGAAGGCGTTCTGTGTGGTTTTGTTTGGATTCCTGATTGTTCCCGATAGGCAGATACAGCATGAACGAGTGCTCGGTGCGAACCCTGCTAACCAATGTTTGGGAAATGCACCCTGCATTTCCTGCTCCAATTGTAGACCAACGCAGGAAAAACATCAAGGCCGCACAACATTGGCTTCCATGTCAATGAGTACTATGCAACAGAGGTGCATGCCTTGGAAAGCAAACTGATGCAGGGTCTGCAACGGATTGCGCAGAAGATTCATGCAGAGGAGGCAGCGGGTGCAGCATTGCAATTAACCACGCGTACATCAACCTGCTAAACACGTTCTATCGTTGCAGGGTATCCAACATTGGCCATGACTATGACCATTATGGTCAAATCAACACTATATTCATAGGATTCTGCTGGGGCTTCGCCATCAATTAGAGCAATACAAATCACAAACTGTTGTAACCATCAAACATAGGGGAACATAGTTGATAGCTGAAGGTTGGGTTGTAAAGGGTTATAGGATCTGATTTATTGAGGAATATGGTGACGCAGTATGGGAAACTCACTTTAACAAAGCTGCGGGAGACAGGATGACTCAGATGGTGGAATTTACATGGTCAACCTCTGATGGATGTACATGCCTACTCCAAGCTTCCGCTGTAGATGAGGGGGTATATTATCACTTTGCAGCTATATAAACATGTTGTTTTTCCCGGTGCCTAAGATTGGGCATGATGATGATGATTGTGATTATGGTGGTCAAATGTGGATATGCGTTTGTGCGAGAATGGGGTAACCCCAAAATAGCCAAATTACTAAAATCATGCTGGTATACGATTATTTTGGCTGCGCTGTTTTTGGATAGCCCCAAAAAAGTGTGTGTTTGTCGTTTTTATGCGTTTTTCCATGTTTATGTACTATTTGAACAAACAAAATTGAGAAACATGGCGGTTTCATGTTGATTGAACAATGGGTGTATTTCAACATGAGGAACGTCCCAAAATGGCCCAAAAAGATGATGACCAAGATGATGACGTAGCATCGAATTTCGGGTACCTCTTGCAGACACCAAGTTCACTATACATAGGTGGTATAAACATGTATATGGAGGTTTCCTGAAATGGGGGTACCCTAAAATGGATGGTTTATAATGGAAAATCCCATTGAAATGGATGATTTGGGGGTACCCCCATTTTAGGAAACCTCCATATCATGTATAAACTATTCCCAAATGGCTGGTCTATGATTGTTTTATCCACATTGGAGATTTCACCACATTTACCGTTTAATAATCAAATGTGGCTAGCTAGAAAATCCACCATGGCGGATTTTCCCAGCCACAAACCTCCATTTAGTTCAGAGATGTTCCAGCTAGCCACACTTTATGATGGCTAGGGCTGAGCGGCTGCACCGCCGCTGAGCTGATGCAGGTCAGAGGCAAACTTTGGCCGTTGCTCCACGGAAATGGTCCCCTCAGATTTGATTTTCACCATTATACAGTTAAAAACCTTCACGAGTATAACTGGGGTTATCATTCCATCAATGCAGTTACAACTGACTTATGGCTGGTAAATTAGGGCCATGACTGTACTAATTTTGTTCGATCAGGTGGTGCCCCAGTTGTTAGCTAAGTAGGTTTATAACCAAGTCAAGTATGGTTTGTGGTTCATGGTAGATATATCTATAGTTAATGGGGTTTAGAAACCAACTTAGCTATCATGTTTTCTAGGGCGCCGCACCTTATATATGCCATGAACCCAACTGTGAAACTACTTCTACATAAACCAATTCTAAATCAACTTAGCTATCATACATCAACTTGTTGCATTCATCTAAATCACCAACTGTTTCGTTGGTTTGGGTGCCCCCCTGAGGCTGAGCCTTGCCCTCCGCGGGCCATCTTCAACAACGAGGCGCATGGAAACATCATCGGAGTTCGGGCCGCCCAGTGGGGACAGATGGACAGGACTATGGGCAGCACAGGATAGGTGGGGATGGTGGAGCTATATATAACTATATCTAGGTAAATTACAACGACCTCACTGTGACCGAGCCCTGGAATATATGGTTAGTATAGGGAATCATCCCCAAATGGCCTTAATTCAAATTTGTGAAGCATTATAACTTACCCAGATATATTTAGTGTATGTACTTGGAGGATTATCCCACTTAGTAAGTGGTGAAAATAACCATAGGTAGTTTACCCATTTATAGATGAGATCATCCAGGAATCGAGGACTTACGTTCACCATGGTTATTAAGCACTTACTAAGTGGGATGATCCTCCAAGCAGTGCATGTGTATCTAAAAAATATGTGTACATATAGATAATTATCTATATTGTGTATGTATCTTTTGATCAATGATGAGTTGCAAAAAAGGATAAACACTCTCTGATTTTGGCGTATCCACCACATAGGTATTGACCCATTCAGTGTGAAACAGCATGCGTTGTAAAATGTTCCAACTATAGTTTGTGTTTCTCCTTTTCCACCTGTGTTGTTGATATATACTATTACGCCAAGATACCAGGCTGGTTTGATACCCCGCTACTATTGTTGTTTCTTAACCCGATGTGTTCCCATTGTTGATGGTAAAAATCGATAAACATCCCAATACTGGTTGACGCTGTCCCATTGTCCCATTAGATAGACATGATGCCATGCTTCAATCCGTTGGTCTCTTGGCCATCAAACCACTATAAACCACCATAAAAAAAAAACAGTTATCATGGATTTGCTGAAGACGATCAACTCTATTTTCCTGATGGTAGATCCACTACAATTGGGGAATGTCTAGCCTCTGGTTATCCAACATAGCCATGGAATAGCTGGCGAATTTTGGATGATTTTCCCAGCTAGAAACCTCCATTGATCGGGGATTTTCCATGGCGAACTGTCAGTCAGAACCAGATGGTATAATGTTCGTTCTTTTTTGGTGTTCCTGAAGCACATCCAAGTTATCAATCGCTATGAAAAATTGATTCCATCATTCCCATTCATATTCCAGGTTCTTTTCCCCCACGACTTTTTTCATCATATGGAGGTTTCCTAAAATGGAGGTACCCAAAAATGGATGATTTATAATGGACGAAAATCCTATTAAAATGGATGTTTTGGGGGTACCGTTTTGGTGGTGTGATTCGAAGAAAACTATGCAAGGCTAGCAATTAGCGTGGTTTCTTGGAGTTATTCCACTGCTTGGTGGGGAAAACCGGATTGGCTCACCCCAGCCTATTTGATCATAATTTGACTGACGCTACCCTACTGGATGAACTGGGGCTATAGAGTTTATTTACCAAATGGGGTAAACCACCAAGTATTATCATTCCATTTATATCCATTGATCATCCCAGAAATCACAACAAAGCCAACAGATGGCGGGAGGGCAACAAAGGCCGCCACCTCCCCCCACAACAGATCCCTTGGACCCACCGGAATGGTTCGTGAGGGTGTACACGAGCCAGTAGGAGGACAAGGGGGGCCAGGGATGGAACAAGTCACAACGACGTGGCAGAGGACAAGACTGGATGGAGCTGAAAAAGTACTGGAAATCTGTGGATGACAACCGGAAGCTCCAACAGCAGCTGGAGACCGCGACCCAGGCCGTTGAAAGTCATGGCTCACTGAGTCCGTCCGGCCAATCATTGCCTTCATGTTTTGTGTTTGAACTTTTGGCAGGCTGCCCTATTTTAGGAAACCTCCATACCAAAAAATTATCATGAACCCCCCGCGATTGAATCACCATTAAATCTCATGAAAATGCCATGAACAATCACCATGTTCCATGTTTTTCAGATCATTTCAGATCCCATCAAATCATTGGCTCTCACTAGATCTCCATGAACTCCCATTAAATCTAGGTAAATTATAACGACCTCACTGTGACCGAGCCCGGGAATATATGGTTATATAGTATAGGGAATCATCCCCAAATGGCCTTAATTCCAATTAGTGAAGTATTAGAAAATTTACTCAGATCCCATGAAATCCACATTTTTATGAAAAATCCCCTCAGTTGGAACAAGAAAATCCCAGGTTTACTTGCTGACGCAGCGGGGATCGCAGTGCCAGACCTCCAACCTGTGGACTGTGGGCAATCCTGGTGGAAACGGTGGGTGTAGGGCAGGGAGTTATGAAGAAATGGTGCTTTCATGTTTACCCTCTGGTAAACTGTTACATAACTATGGAAAATCACCATGTTTAATGGGAAAATACACTATAAATCACCATTTTCAATAGATATGTTAGTTTACCAGAGGGTAATGCATACCCTCTGGGTATTTAACGTAGCCATGGAACATCACCATTTATAATAGGTAAATAAATCATGCTTATCATCTATCAATGGGCCATTTTCCATGGTTATGTGGGGCCCCCTAGTGATGTTTGTTGGTTTATAACCCTCATAATATACTAAAGTTATTTGAGTTATACACCAACTTAGCTATCTAGGGGGCCCCACATTGTAATAATGTTAGCAAGGACAAATAACATTTAATACCTAAAGATGTTTATAATAGTGAATAATCATGGAATCATAATGGAAATGAGGGCCGATAGTGGTTCATACTGGGAACATATTGGGATGTATTGGTATTTAGTGGACTTGATGATGATTAATAGTGGTTAACAATTGTTGACAATGGATAATAATGGATAATCAGCATCCATTTTTTCAGAACGTTTTCCACTAAAAACCAAACATGAAATGCCGTACCTCCATTTCAGGAACCCCCCATATGGTTTGATTATCAGCGGCAGTGGTGAATAACCCTGGTGAAGATAGGTCACCGATTCGTTCTTCCATTTGTAAATGGGTTATATAACCCCAAATACCGGTGACAGTTATAGCCCTATCAACCAGTTGTACCCTCTGGTAAACTAACATAGCTATTGAAAATAGCAATTTATACTGGATTTTCCCATTAAAGATGGTGATTTTCCATAGTTATGTAACAGTTTACCAGAGGGTAGGTGTTATTTCATCCCATTTAAGGCCCTGGTTTATACAATGTGGGGCCCCCCAGTTATAAGTTGTTTTATAAACCCCATTAACTATAGTTATATCTACTATATACCATAATATACTATAGTTATTGGAGTTATGATTTGTAGGATCCCCCAAGTAGGCCATGCCAAAAGTTCCGTGATCTTTCGAGGTTTGGAAAGCTGCTCACGTGGAGTCCCCAAGTTCCGATGGGCTGGCGTGGTTCTGAAACCCCGTGGCTGGGCTTGTTTGAAAAAAAATATCATGATCCACAATTCACCCGAATTTTTAGTTTGATTTAGTTTGTTTATTTGAATTTTGGTACTTTTACCATTGTTTTTTTGGTGTTTGGAGGGTCTAGGTATCCCATGTTTTACAGGGCCAAAACTGCAATCACTATTCACCACTATAAAAGCATCATCTATCAAATGTGGGACCCCCTAGTTTTAAGTTGGTTTATAAACCCCATTAACTATAGTTAAATGTATCATAAACTATTGTGATTGGAGTTATTTGCAAGAACTTAGCTATCGAACGGGGGCACCAAGATAGCTAAGTTGGTGCAAATAATTCCAATTTCACTATGGTATATTATGTGGTTTGTAGTAGATATAACTTAACTATAATATTAATGGGGGTTATTTGCACCAACTTTTACATCACGTTTGGGGGCACCACCTTGTAATGTGGGTAAGACCATACGAAACCAGCCATTTGGGAATGGTTGGTTTATACCACCAAAAAAAAACAATGTGAATTTGGGGATGGTGGATCTGGCTTTGTTTTACCAACATTAGATGATGATCCCCCTTGTTCACCGGATTGGTTTAAGGGAAAATGTTAACCGGAAACCTCTATATTTGATGGGGAAAACCATGGTTTCCGGTTAAGATTTTCCCTTTAGCCAATCCAGTGACTTGTACAATGTGGTTTATGATACTTATAACTATACTTAATGGGGTTTATTAACCAACTTATAACTAGGGGGCCTCACATTGTAGATGATGTTCCCCCAGAAAAGACACCATGTCTTCTGCCCATCTCAGTCTTCGAGGTCGGCATCTACTTGTCCGACTTTGCGGCGCCTCAGACGGTGATTTCTGATGTGGTGTCTCGGTGATTCCAACGTGGAGGATGGTCTTATGGGCGAAATCGAAGTGATTGCCCTAGAAAACAGGTTGGTTTTGAATGCTTCGACTTGTTTTAAATGTGTTGTTTGGATTTGATTTTGTTTCCTTATTTAATGAGAAGCGAACCATTATTTTTTGATTTGTTTTTTGAAAACTGAGGAGGAAACGGAGACTTGTTTCCCACATACAAGAGGATTCCTGTAAAGGCAATCCCTAAATTACTTGGATGCTTCCTAGAAGTTACCCTCTGGTAAACTAACATAGCTATGGAAAATCACTTTTTTTAATGGGAGAATCAACTATAAATGGCCATTTTCTATAGCTATGTTAAATTACCAGAGGGTAGGATTAGTCCATTAAAAATGACCACCATTGCTTGAAAGTTTGATAAAACAAAAAGACAACATCTGGTGAGATGGGAAAATATCTTCGGGCTGAAGGACTTGGGATTCTTGGACCCGATTTTTCTGCATGTGCTTCATATTTCCATATCCCGTTCAAAGCTATTCACAATAATGTTTCAACCATATTCAAAACCCCATGGATTTGGGATGTCATATTCAACACATGTGATTCAACTGCCGTTGGAAATGAGGACAGTAAGCAATCAGGGCATCTCCAAGTTCAGTATGGGCTATCCTTGCTTTTCCAAGAGCTCTGCTCAACGTATGACTGGTTTATATGAAATTCCATCCCAATTCGTTTTGGACATACCCTCCTGTAAACTAGTATATTCTGGTATATATTTTAAGTTTTCCTATGAGAAACCATGGGTTTTCCACATCTATGCTAGTTTACCCTTGGGTATCAACTTTGAAACACTGTTCAGAGGAACATATTGGGAGATGCAAGAAGGCACCTCAGTTGTAACATGGCAATTCCCAGCCAGTACCCTGCGATTTTCAGCTTGTTAGGTGATAATGCGAATTTATACACTACAAGGTGGGGTCCCAAAATAGCTAAGTTGGTTTATAACTCCAACAACTATGGTATATTATGGTGAATAGGAGATATAACCATAGTATTCATGGGGTTTATAAGCCAACAAACATCACGTTTGGGGGCCCCAGCTTGTAGAAGTTCGACGACCCAACCGATTCCAACGAGTTCACCGAGGTCGTTTCGGATTGCCACATGGGCCCGGAGATCCTGGTGGAGACCAGTCCTGGATCGATTTTTCAGAAAGTCCCATGGTTTCCGGTGAAGATTTTCCCACTTGAAGCAATCCAGTGACTGGATATATATGGTTAGTAGAGGGAATCATCCCCAAATGGCCTGAATTCAAATTAGTGAATTATTATAATTTACCCAGATATATGTATATATCAATGATATCACTGAAAAGTCACTGGAAAAATTCTTACCAGGATCTACCCTCCGGTGTCATCAAACATTGGAAAATCCCCGAACTAGCCATGGAGGTTTCGTTCGCTGGGAAAATCATCCCCACTTAGCCAGCTATTCCATGGCTATGTTAAATAACCAGCGGGTACATGATCTGGTTGAAGATTCGAGATTTTCTGACCTGCGAAGGTTGGGGTTGGCAGTGCGCGGGGGGTGTAAGTATGTTGAGGTGATTTTATAGGTAAAACCCTGGTGAAAGCAACCCGTGTTAGTTGGGCTCTCCCTGTAACTATGTTTGTACATCCACTTGCACTGAAACTGCACTTCCTAGTAGTTCGTCTATGTTTGTTGGATTGTGTTGGCAAAAAAAATCGGCAGCAGTGACTGTTTGGGTTTCAATCTCTGGTTCTGGGGTGGTGTCTTGCTTTTAGCCGAACCCCAAAAAAAATCAAACTGCACCCTGGAATTCTTCTGGCCGCATTCTGGCGGAGAAACAGGTGAATGCCAAATATGTGCAAGTGTCACCATGGATGAACTACCAGGAAGCGGTGACGACGTTGTCAGTGTTGCGCACCGTGTCCAAGACCATTGAAATTCATGGTGGAACGCCAGAGGCGAAGGAGTTGCTCCTGCAGAAGATGGCCTTTGGCGCTGTGGAGGAGCCAGTTAGGGCTGTGGCTTCGGCAGGAGATTCTTGAGGACCTTGATGCCTTGGACCTTATCGTCTTTTTGTGAGGCCAAGTGGTACAGAAACTGTTGGCCGTGGAGAGGGACAATCGACAGAAAATTGATGCGGTATTGTCAATTTTAATGTACAGCATGGATGTGCGTTTGAAAGTGTTGCATGAGGATGGATTTTCAAAAAGGCTGGAATGGATCCCTGGAACCTGCAGTTGGGTTGCAAAGCTGGGTTGATCTTGGCGCTGTGCCGTTGTCAAAGGTTGGATTATACAATTACTTATATTTGTGGATGGTCATACCACGATGAAAAACGAGAATTATACCCTCAGGTAGTCTAACATAGCTATGGAAAATGTTCATGTTTTGATGATTTACCCTTTTTTTTCTTATTTCAAACGGTGATTTTCCATAGGTATGTCCAATAACCATAGGGTAATGGCCTAAGGACTCTAAATTGCACTTTGGGATGACCATACCTAGTGCCTCAACCCCCGTGTTGCTGGTGATACAACGTGGGGCCCCTTGCATAGGCAAGTTGGTTTAGAACTACAACAACTGAACTGGATAAATCTACAAATTGAATGGGTATGAATGGGTTCTAAGCCAATTTATTTCTAGGGGCAGTCACATTGTGTTGCTGGCTATACAATTTGGCATGAACCAGCATGGGGGACGTTCACAAAACTTGGTTTTTCACAAGCAGATGATGAGCCAGGAAACGATTGCAGGGACCTGTCATGACCAGTATCCCGTGCCAAGGAATCTGGCCCCCGTTCGATAGCTAAGTTGGTGTGTTTATAACTACAATTTCACTATGGTATATTATGGTAAATAGGAGATATAACGAACTAGATTCATGGGGGTTATAAACCAACAAACATCACGTTTGGGGGCCTTGTATGTTTTATGACCAGAGGGTTTCTGGATGTTTCGGGTGAACATCCAGCTAGAGTCACCGACGCCGAAGTGTGTGGTCATGATCTTAGCAATTTGAAAAAAACACCCCTGCGAGGCGTCGCTCACCCCAGGAATCGTAAGTGGGATAGTTCACGCTTCTATAAAGGGTATCATGGTTATCCCATTCGCCAATCAGTACAGTAGACCCATAACAAGTCTTCTGAGAATGAAGATCCATTGATTCACTGGATTGGTTTAAGGGAAAATTTACAGGAAACCCCTATATTTCATGGGAAATCCATGGTTTCCGGTTAAAATTTTCCCATTAACCAATCCATTGATTGATGTGGGCAACCCTGGCTGCCATAAACCTACGATTTGATTTGGAAGATGATCCTCCCTTTAGCAACAGAAAGACGTGGATTAGTGAAAATGTGGAAAGCAGGTAGGGATATTAACCAGAGGTTATGGGGGTGTAAACCAAACAAGTTTAAACCAAACAAGTTCTGATGAGAACAGGTTTTCAATGCTTCATCAACAGATGATTATCCTGCATAAACATGTGTAAAAGGCATATTTGTTGGTAGTGTCAGTAGCATAGGAATGCAAGCCACCGAAATATGTGCATATGAGCCACAGTCAAGGCGCATGACTTCATAAAGACGAATAAATGATTGGAATTTTGTGTGTTAAAGTCAAAACCATTGCTTCCGCCAGCAAAACCAATCCCTTGAATCATTGTTGTTCAGTGTGAGGTTGAAACTACAAAGTAAAGTATACTCCTTTAGTGGATATTCAGTGTCATAGCGTGGGGCCCCCAAGTTATGAGTTGGTTATAAACCCCACTAAATATAGTCATATCGATTATAAACCCTAATATACCCTATTTATTGGAGTTGTAAACCTCTTGGCTATCTACGGGGCCCCACCTTGTAGTTTCAAAGATGGCACATGAACCACTTGCGATTGCTGCTGAAGTGTTGCAGCTTGCACCGTCCCCCGTGAAATCACAGGAAGGGGGCCAGTAGTCAGCAAAGTTGGCTTACAACATCTTACAACTAGATGAATGTATCGGATTTATAGAAACAAACAAGTCTTATATACTTTAAACTAGCTAGATGTGGTCAGAAACTATAGCGAATCAAGTGGGGGTGGCCTACCTGCAAGTATGGATTACTTTATTAACAACAGAGACGGTTTCTCAACTTAAAATCATTTACAATCCATGATTCGAGCTAACCCTTGAGACTGCGTTTCATCAGGATCTTGGGGCCAGCGGAACACCAATTTCTTCGCTTTGACGAAGCTTTCTGCATCCCCAAACATGGGGGTTTCCTAAAATGGGGGTACCAAAAAATGGATGGTTTATAATGGAAAATCCAATTAAAATGGATGGTTTGGGGGTACCCCTATTTTAGGAAACCTCCACATGATCAAAAACGGTTCTAAACACTTTCAAGTTTTGCCCACAAACACGACCATCTTGACAAATACTTCTTGATGTCGCAAGAGTGACCACATGTTTTGATCTTGACTATATAGAGCCTATGATGTTGCCCAAATTAAGGCAACCTTTTGGCACTTTTTCCGTATTTGCCGCAAATACCTTCTTGCTGCGGCCACACCTTCATGCAGGAGCTGCCACGATCTTCTAAAAGGATTTGGCTTATGACAGGATCCTTCACTGGACACGTGGAACTGGGAAAATATCGAGATCGGTCGGAAACAATTGTATAAATCATAAACCAACTTTTCCGAATAGAAACTGCAGAACTTGCTTATATCAATGCCAAACTATACATCTAAGGTTTGGAGTTGCGCTAGCCAGGGTTGCCAGCCACCTGCGATCCGTGGGATGACCCCTGCTGCGCGGGGCCGCGTAGCCACCGAGGCATCTTGCCCTACATGAGCATTGGCTCTGCGTTTAGGCTTGGCGTGAGGAGATGAAGGGGCCAAATGAACATTGTTCACGAGCAAACTTTCATTCAGAGGGGGCACCAAGTTGAATATTTTTGCATGAATATCTTGGTGGGAACAAGCCTAATTACTAGCCAGGTTTTTTTCGTCCTGGGCTGAGATTAGAAGAGAAACAACGCCGAAAAAACGCGGCCGATTGCTTCAAGTGTTTTTGCACGGTTTTTTCGGGGAAAACATGGAGGGAACGAAGGTAAGGGAATAGTTCAAAAGGACACGCATGAGCGGCTGCGGAACGCTTAGATCTGGCAAGTTGCTAGATTGGTGGCATTGGTTGTTATTGTTTGGGTTGTTTTGTCCTTTGTAACATGTCATACCAGGCACGTTCAAATTTAATGATGAACAGGAGGGAAATTGAAGACCATGTTCTTGTTTTGCCCTAACTGGTGGGTGTAAATGTTTAAAAAAAATGAAACACCTTCCGGTAATCAAACATGGCAGTTGCAAATCCCCCACAATGGAGGTTTCAATGGTAAAATATGGGAAAATCATCGGACTAAATGGCAGAATTTTCAGCAAACCGCGTTTGATTTCTGGAGAGTAAACATATTTTCTGGGACGAGATTCTGTTTGCGTACAGGTTGTCTTTTTTTTCACTTCTACCTGGGAGGATAAATCCCATTCAAAAAAACCTGATTTTGGCATATGTTTGAAACCCGTGTGGTTCAACAATCACCCACCCTCCACACACCAGCGAAATTGTGTTTCATTCGGAACAATTTGGACATGGGTCAAAATTTATTTTTATTGATGTTGGTAAAGCAATGCCAAAACCCATTCCCAATTTCACCAGTTTTTTTAAGTTGTATTTTAACCATTCCCAAATGGGTGGTTTTAACCTCATTAACCATTATTAGCCATTATTAACCGCTAGTAACCATTTTCAACCAGTATTAGCAAGTATGTATTAACCATTAATTTGCCATTGCCATTACCCGCAATATGATACAATGTGGGGCCCCCAAGATAGCTGTAACATTTTGTAATTCCAATGAATGTGGTATATATGGTATATAGTCGTAGATATGACTATAGTATTCATAGGGGGTTATAAAGGAACAAACATCACTAGGGGGGTCCAGAGTTGGATCTGTAGCGGAACTCTCCAGGCGCATTTACATCCGAAACTCTGTGATTATGGGCACATCACCGGCCGGTACCAATTGCCAGGGGTCCAAGTGCACTTTTGGTGAAGATTTTTCTTTTGAATGTTGGGGAAATGGGGTTAATGTCAATGGTGACTGATATGATATCTATAAGTTATGATTTGGATTTTTCTTGCAAATAGTATCAAATAATATCAAATATTCACATTGATTGTAAAACTATGTATGATAAAAAATAAAGATTTTTTGTTTTTTTGGTTACGTCAAGTTACTCTTGCAGTTACCTTTGGAACCAGCAAGGTGCACGTGAATTGTGGGGAGTGGTTGCCAGATGTGCCCCCACTTGGAAGTGCAAGACTGAAGAAAAAGGCTTTGTAAACCACATATAAATCTTTGTAAATTTATTGGTGGTTTATATTCATGAATAGTTTATTGGAAATAATGGTATGTTGATCTGGATGTTGATTGGGAATAACATTATGAATTGTTATTTATGGATAGGACTAGGATCAATTATAGTGATCTCACGTCGTGACATTGCTGGAATCATAGTGAATCTGTAAGGGAATCATTTCCAAACGGTCTTACAACTTAACTTAGTGAAATATTATGATTTACTCAGATAAATACATATAAACCATATACAACTGGTGATTTGCGATATTTATGTTGGCTAGGGCATTCTTCAGGTGATTACGCACTTGAGACGGCCCCCAAGCAGTTGGTCCGGTTGGTTTTCATTTGAGCCATTCGACTGGATTAGTTAATTTCCACCAGTAATCCATCATCGTTACCCTACAGTCAATTATGCAAGGTAGGACCCCCTAGGTACAAGTTGGTTTATAATCCCATGAATACTATAGTTATATCTACTATATGCCATAATATACCAAATGATACCATATGTATTATTTATATATTGGAGTTATTTGCACCAACTTAGCTATCTTGGGGGCCCCACCTTGTAGCCTATAGCCCTTAGCAGTCATAATTGGCTTATATCCTCATCTGAGTGCTAACCTTAGTGGCCATAACTGTATAGTACCCTCTGGTAAACTAACATAACTATGGAAAATCACCATTTTTCATGGCAAAATCCATTATAAATGGCAATTTTCAATAGCTATGTTAGTTTACCAGATGATAATCAACCAGCTTGCCTATTGTTTCGACGGCAGTTTGCGTTCATGAAACGCTTGTCTAATGGTCAACAAGCAAACAAGTAAGAAGAAATGCAACGTCATTTTGCTGGGAGAGCCACGAAGGCTAGGAGGCGCAGCCACGATGTGCAAACCAGCAAATGTATGGGTATCTTTCTAAAATCGGAATTTCAACTGGAAAAATTACATGAAAAAATCATTGGAACCATCAAATTGGTTTGCGTTCTGCAGACAAACCCAGATCATCGAGTACAAGAAAAAAAAACGGAGCTCGAAGAGGCGACAACTTCATGTATTCAAAAAGAAACATCAGGGTTAACCTCTGGTAAACTAACAGTTTGCGAACTGGAAAATGGCCATAAAAATAGTGGATTTTCCCATGAAAAATGGTGATTTTCCATAGTTATGTGGCTGTTTACCAGAGGGTATTCATGAAATTCTCCCAAAATTGCACATTGGCACAAAGATTCAGAACCCCACATCCATTGGATGCGGGATGTGAAAACCGGTCCCAAAGCTTTGGATACCTTTTGACGCAGGTACCGACTTGTCAAACCATATCAAATCTTGCATTGGAAAAATCACTTGGTCCCAAAGTTCTCAACGGAAAAACCATGAAGAAACATGAAATTGCATAAGGAATTTGGATTTTGCCCTTGAAAGGTTGGATTACTGTACCAGGGGCTACACTCACTTGAAAGATCATCGCATGAATAAGTCACCCGGCTGGGGTTTTCCAATGTTTTTCAACGAAGCCCACAAACACATCAAAACGCGATCCTCCCGTTCAAGGGGAGTTTTAGCATCAAAATGGAGAGGTGGAGCAACATGGAATGGACCTTGGCGCATCCAGTGCCATGCATACCCTGCTGGCTGGATCGCTAATGACAGCCAATGCAGAGAACCGACAAAAGGTAGAAGCCCAACTGGCTGCACTGGCAGAAAGAGCGGCCGCAGACTTCCTGACAGAAGATGAAAATATGGAAAGAATGGCTTTTGAAGAGGAGCTTGCACTGGCTGCGAGGCGGCGCGACTCATCAATGAGCTGAAGGAAAAAACGGCCCAGTGCAATGAGCTGAAGAAGGCTTGGGCCGAATGGGCTGCTTGTTCCAGTTGCATTCTGAAACGTGTCCATTGACGGTAGGACCTACAAGCCGCCATCAAAAAAAGACTTCAAACTGCTTCGACCGGGTTGGAGCACTGCAGAGACCCATCTGCTCTAGCGCAGAATGGCCGATGGCTTCTTAGACCAGCGTAGCGCTTTTGAGTTGCTGCTGAATGACATGATCAGGGCTGCCACCGGACCGCCGGGAGACCAGACCCCAAGATTTCTCAATGAAGTCTTGATCTGTTCACACTTTGATTATGTGCTGCTCAGACTGACCTGGATTCCAGCTTCAACCACCCTTTTTGAAGTGGCCTCCAGGGAAGACAGCCTTGACTATTCTGACCAGCATGTGGATATCTTTCGGTGCCATTGAAATCAGGTACAGAACTTAGTGCAAAAATCATCCAAGTCATTAGACCATTTTAGTTTTGAAACCCATGGTTTTGGGGATACCCCATAACCCCCCATATTCCAACGATATGTTTTGAGTAACAACATTTGGGAATGGCGATCCGTAGGACAATCCTCGAACGATATCAGCTGCCTTGCGCCACGAACTCTGAGAGCCCAGGCGACAAATCTGCATGGTGCAGAACGCAGACCCTCACCGATCCATACATGGACACTTGGTGGGATTGAGGGTTCAATGTTGCAGGTCCATGGTACTTGTAGGTCACAAGAAATTCCAAGCGATTTCAACGGACATTTGACATTTTAAAGAACTGGGAAAACAAAGATTGCTTGGATATAGTTAGATTAGATACATGTTTGTGTTGCTACAAATGAAGATCATATCCAGATTATTCCATTAGGTTTTGCAGGGTACATCTACGGTAAGCCATGCGTTGCATGTGTCATACTGGGTGGATCGCCCCGGCAAACGGTTAAAGTTTTTCAGTTCACCCCAGTTAGTTCACTGGACTAGTCCTATATGTACCCTGATTTTTTTTGGGTTTTCATCCACTTATTAAACATCTGATGATTTGTATAGATTTGTACAATGTGGGGCCCCCGTTCGATAGCTAAGTTGGTGCAAATAACTCCAATAACTATGGTATATTGTGGTTTATAGTAGATAAAACTATAGTATTCATGGGGTTTATAAGCCAACTTTACATCACCTTTGGGGGCCCTACCTTGTAGTGTCATCCAGTGATATGTCGAATTCTAACCCATTTGAACCTCTTCCCGAGGTGAAACCATGTCATGGTTTCACTTGGCCGAAGCCACCCACGGTGGAGCGCCATAGATAGCATAATAGCTAAGTTGATTTATGTTCCTCATGAATATCAATGGACATCAACTAGAGGTACATACCTTATATAGGCCTATTTTTCAGGGCTATGTAAGGGAATATCCCACAAAGTATGGCCTAATAAATATATATATATATATATATATAGATCTAGTTACTATAAACCCATAGAATTCAGTTATAATGATCCATATGAAATGCCCACCTGAAATCTAGCGACAGGGGACATCTCGTACCAGTCCTGGATGTGCATCCCCTCAAAGACTGTGTTTGAAAAACATGAGGTGGTGCCCCCCCCAGCTACGTTTGTTGCTTCAGTTTCCTCCACCTATTTTTTTTCTACTATAAACTCGACAGTCAAGTGAACTCCACCAACTTACTCTAGGGAACACTACGTTGCAGATCATATTCCTTTTGTTTTTCGGCCCTCAGAACGAGTGCAACTCCATGTACATCGGTGCGGAACTCCGACGCGTTGGGTTCGAGAGCCAAGCTTCATGGGCTTTTCATTGGATGGGTTTAAGGGCAAATCTGCAGGAAACCATGGATTTTCCCATGTTTTTTCCAAGGGTTTCCTGTAAATGTTCCCATTCACCAATCCATTGAGCGTTTTGTATTTTTTTCTAGTGGCCTTGTGTGGGGTTAAGTACCAAAGATAGGGGGATATACTTGATAAATCAGGATCAACTATCATAGCTTGTTTATTAGATGATTGTCAGCCAGAAAAATGAATCCTATTGACCAACCACGGGGGATGATCATTATTCATGGCTCAAGTGTCAAATCATGTTGTTTTTGTTTGTCAAAGATATTGATAAATGGATTTCACCAACAAAATGTGATTTAAGAATCAACATTGGTATACACATAGCTGATACGAATTTGTCCCTCTTAGTTTTAAGTGGTGGAGATCAAGCAGAACCATGTTCTATTCGTGAAGCGCTGTTTATTCTACCAAATCAGTGCGTCCAGCGCATTTGATCAGGTTTGTCGCTGCTATTCAGACGGCCAACAAGAAGTAGGGGGCCTCAAGATGGAATAGCAGGCACTGCGTACGTCTGGGAACTGTAGAAATTGTTAGTTTCTGCATACTAAACACAAGGCACTTCACCGTCAAGTATGGATTATTTTACCCACCAATGCCAACCGTGAGGAAAATCGTATATTCACAATGGTTATGGAATATGTTCAATAGTTTTTTTCCGCTGATATAATCCATACAATATTTACTTTACGTTTCATGGATAGTCGTGATGGTTCTTTGATGGCTGGTTGTTTGTGTACATTTTGCAGGGAGTACGTTCCATGCCGATTCCATGCCTTTGATGCGCAAAGAACGCCGTACCCTTTGGATCCTTTTTGCAGGTTGGCATGTCTTGTAATAACTACCAGGTGGCGCCCCATAGTTAGCTACTCTATCATTGGATTGGTTTAAGGGAAAAATTACAGGAAACCTTTAGATTTGATGGTAAAAACCGTGGTTTCCTGTAGATTTTCCCTTAAATCAATCCAATGACTCTACGGTAAACGAACATAGATGCAGAAAAGCCATGGTTTCCCGTTCGGAAAAATGATCTACAAATTGTGTTTTTTTCACATCTATGTTGGAAATCCCAAGAGTAAGGTGACTTTTAACTTGGCAGACTAGGATTCATGGGGGATATGGCTGTGTATACTAAATGGATGTTTTAAATGATTTTAAATGAACTTATGATCGGGGGGCCAATTTGATTTGATGGTGGCCATTCGATAGGTCCTATTGAAACAAGTTCATTTTGGTGACATTGTTTTGGTCAGCTCATTCTGGGGACCGCAGGTAGGCTAACATCCCACTTTCTGATGGTAAAAAAGAAAGCAGGGGATAAATGGTCCAGACAACAGTTTTTTGAATATGTCACCCGTACAATGCAAGATCCAGACATTATGGGATCAATGTTAAAGAATTTTCACAAATCAATGCCGGACAGCCAGAAGGGCTACATCAATCTCGAAAACGAGCCGAATCCTAACGAAGGGCCGTTGGGCGATCCTGAAGATGAAGACACAGCTCGATTCCGAGAGATGAAAAATGCTTTATTCACAATTCAAATGAAGGCTGTCAAGAAATATATGAAAGCCAAACACGGCGGATACGACTCCTCAGCTTCTGAAGCCCCGGAAAAGGCATCCGAAAGTGAAGAAGAAAAAACCTCCAGTTCGGCTTCAAGAAGCGCATTCCGGCGAAGAACATGCCTCGGCCGCCGACACATGTTCGTCCATGTTGATCCCAAAATAGGTTCGTAAAAGTGCGTGTTTGTTCAAAGTATATAATATAAGATAAGATCCCAGTTTTTGTGTAAAGAATCCCACTGTTGTCAATGACGCAATAACGGTGGGTACAACTCACTAAAACATGTAAATGTATTCACAGCAATATATGTGTATATATTATATATACAGACAATCCCAGTTTGTCGTGCATAAAATTCCTGGACCAATTGAGAATTTAATCAAGGACTTAACGCAAGATCCGCGAGATCTGGGTTCACAAGAACACAAGGTGGTGCCTCAGTTCGTTGGCTAAGTTTGGCTTAGTTTGGTCAAGTGTTGGGTGTTTGGTAGATATATGATATCATTGAATAGGTAAACAAAGATCGGCGTATCAAGAACTTGGGGGCACCACCTTGTATTCACCACCTTGTATTCACTACCTTGTTTTCTCGTACGTGATATCCCATCAATATCCGCATTCAGTGGTTTAAATCCTATAAAAGTCCATAAACATCCCCTATAAATCTAGATAGCATCATAAACCAATGATATCATATGAATGCCATGTCATCCAGCTAAATCGATCCAAAATCAATAGAAATCCTATGGAAAATGCATCAATCCAGATATAGATCCAGATCTAATTCGATATAATTCAATTTGCTTCCAACATGTATAAATATATGTATATATATAGGCTTGTCCCCAACCTTGGAACGACCTACAACAAAGTGGGATGTTAACGTTCCTTGAACTTGCTGAAGCAGTTGATGCTATGCACACGCGGGGTGGGGGGGGTGGGGTGGGGTGGGATGTTAACGTTCCTTGAACTTGCAGAACAGATTGATGCTGAGAATCAGTAGTTTAAACCAAGCTAATTCGTGTTTCGGTAGTTCCAAGGCCGGGGACGAGGCTATATATACATATACATATACATTTACAATATATATATATATATACATATATATATATATATGTATGTCTGTATATATATATATATATTTATATATTTAATATAAATGATATATATAACATAGTATATGTGATCTATCTATCTAACTATCTATCTAACTAGCTATCTATCCATCGATCTATCTATCTATCTATCTATCTATCTTACATCCATGAAATATGTTCTTTTCCAGGAAATCCCCGACTGAAAGCCATGGGCCCAGCATCTCGTAAGTCAGGAGCTGTTTGATGACCATGCCCTATGCGGCCTGTCGATTGATGTCCACTGCGTGCCTTGGAAAGTTGCTGAACAGATGGGTTCATTGAAGCCTCGAAAAGTAGTGGATTTCACCATATAACTATGAGTTTTCATGGTTTGATAGTGGTTTAATCCTATGAAATGGAGATTTAACCAGGCCAGATTGGGATTTAATATGACAAAAAGGTGATTTGACGAACAAACATGGGGATTACTTTGGATTTTCAAAGAAAACATGGAGCAAACCATAAGAGATAATGATTTAACCCTGGAAATGTGGATTTGATGGGATCGAATGGGGACATACTGGACATTGAACCCACAAACAATGGGGATAGAATACAACATTTAGGCTTTACTATCATAGAGAATGAACCAACAAAAATGTGATGAGAAGGCCATGAATGGCTACCTGGTTGATGGTTAGAATCCATAAGTGGGTTCGTGGACCTCAGTGAAATAGGTGCAGTTCCACCAAAAAGTTATACAACCATAATCGTAGGGGTTATATCAAGCTATATCCCAACTTTTGGAGGGAATTACTTTGCTTCGAGTGATCCCCACCATGAGACTTTCTTTGGCATATAGTGTGATACAGATTTTGACATAACTTTCTGGCAAAACTTTATGGCAGGGAAGAGGAGGAGAGGACAACTCTGATGAAATCTAGAGACCTTCGGTCTCTAGATTTCATCAGAGCTGTCCTCTCCTCCTCTTCCTCTTGGCATTCTATCTGACATTATTTCTGGCATTCTATCTGACATTCTTTCTGGCATTCTTTCCGGCATTCTATCTGACATTCTTTCTGGCATTCTATCTGGCATTCTATCTGGCATTCTATCTGATATTCTTTCTGGCATTCTATCTGGCATTCTTTCTGGCATTCTATTTCGCATTCTATCTGGCATTCTTTCTGGCATTCTATCTGGCATTCTTTCTTGCATGTGTTCTGACATTCTTTCTGGCATTCTATCTGGCATTCTATCTGGCATTCTTTCTGGCATTCTACCTGGCATTCTATCTGGCATTCTTTCTGGCATTCTTTCTAACATTCTTCCTGGCATTCTATCTGGCATTCTTTCTGGCATTCTTTCTGGCACTCTTTCTGGCATTCTATCTGGCATTCTTTCTGGCATTCTTCCTGACATTCTTTCTGGCATTCTATCTGACATTCTTTCTGGCATTCTATCTGGCATTCTTTCTGACATTCTTTCTGGCATTCTATCTGGCATTCTTTCAGGCATTCTGTCTGGCATTCTTTCTGGCATTCTATCTGGCATTTTTTCTTGCATGTATTCTGACATTCTTTCTGGCATTCTATCTGGCATTCTATCTGGCATTCTTTCTGGCATTCTTTCTGGCATTCTATCTGGCATTCTTTCTGGCATTCTATCTGACATTCTTTCTGGCATTCTATCTGGCATTCTTTCTGGCATTCTATCTGGCATTCTTTCTGGCATTCTGTCTGGCATTCTTTCTGGCATTCTATCTGGCATTCTTTCTGGCATGCATTCTGACATTCTTTCTGACATTCTTTCTGGCATTCTATCTGGCATTCTTTCTGGCATTCTATCTGGCATTCTTCCTGGCATTCTATCTGGCATTCTTTCTGGCATTCTATCTGGCATTTTATCTGGCATTCTATCTGGCATTCTTGAAGTCCGGCAGTGCGTCCCGGTTGAAGTCCGGCAGTGCCCACTGGGATCTGGAGCTCGCGGTTCAAGTCCGGCAGTGCCCACTGGGATCTGGAGCTCGCGGTTGAAGTCCGGCAGTGCCCACTGGGATCTGGAGCTCGCGGATGAAGTCGTAAGAGGGAATATTAGGGTCTATGTGTCGAGAGTGGGGGGCTAGGTGGTACCCGAGGTTGATCAGCTGGATTTTTCAATTATTCCCTAGGAAAAATTAAAAAAAAATAAAAAATCCAAAGCTTCGAAATAGAAAACTTCAAAAACCCTAGGAAATAATTTAAAAAATTTTAAAAAATAAAAAATCCCATGGTTTTTTCAAGATTTTTGATTTTTCAATTCTCCTAAGGACTTGGCTTTGGTAAAGCCTCAAGTTGGAGATCAATTGTTTTTTATTTTTTTTAATTTTTTTATTTTTTTTATTTTTTTAATTTTCCTTGGGAATAATTAAAAAAATTAAAAAAATTAAGAAATCCCTTGGGTTTTTCAAGGTTTTTTAATCATTTGCATTTTCCTTGGGTTTTTGTGGATTTTATCATTTTTTTAATTATTCCCTAGGAAAAATAAAAAAATAAAAAATCCAAAGCTTCGAAATAGAAAACTTCAAAAACCCTAGGAAATAATTAAAAAAAATAAAAAAATAAAAAATCCCATGGGTTTTTCAAGATTTTTGATTTTTCAATTCTCCTAAGGACTTGGCTTTGGTAAAGCCTCAAGTTGGAGATCAATTGTTTTTTTATT
>BGPT01000104.1:484865-524246 GCA_003297045.1 Symbiodinium sp. clade C Y103
GCAAATCTACTCTACTGTTTGCCCTTGTTGGGACTCATCAGCTCTCAGTCTTTTTCTGTCAGAGCCATCCCAACTCATATTGTGCGCCCATTCTCTGGCCCATGTGGAACTGTATCGCTCAAGCTGGTTCTTCAGGGTGTGGTGGGTGGGTGAAACTCTGAACCAGCTTGAGCCAAAATTGGCATACTGGTCAGAGTCCCACCCACCACCCTAAAGTTTCAGACATCATTTGTTAGTCAGCACTCTGTGNTGAACCAGCTTGAGCCAAAATTGGCATACTGGTCAGAGTCCCACCCACCACCCTAAAGTTTCAGACATCATTTGTTAGTCAGCACTCTGTGCTTCTCAAACAACTGATATGTCTGAGTTTGTGCTGACCCTCCCACCCTCCATTTGCACGCATCACACTTTTGCGTGTTGGCATCGGTTTGGTCTGCCCTCTCATTGGGGCAGCTGTGCAAATCTACTCTACTGTTTGCCCTTGTTGGGACTCATCAGCTCTCAGTCTTTTTCTGTCAGAGCCATCCCAACTCATATTGTGCGCCCATTCTCTGGCNGCAAATCTACTCTACTGTTTGCCCTTGTTGGGACTCATCAGCTCTCAGTCTTTTTCTGTCAGAGCCATCCCAACTCATATTGTGCGCCCATTCTCTGGCACCTTTGACTCCGTCGCGCTCCTTGGCAAACTTTTCACACTTTTTGCAAACTGATGCCAACCTTGTGGGTCTTCTCGTGAGCTCTACCTTGACATTCCGCCTGGCGAAGTTCCACCCGCATAGAGTGGCCCAAGAGTCCAAGGGTATACCCCATGCGGCTTGGCCAACGATGTGCTTGGTCCAGTTTCCCCGAGTCTTTGAGACTGCATAAACTGGGCCCTCCCCTTCGTTGTTGACCAGCGGCTTTACCTCGACTGATGGGGCCTCTTTCTTGGTCTCCCCAACCGCTGGTGAGGCTTTTGCTTTCGGCCTGAGGGCTCTTCTTGTTGCTTTGGTCTGGTCCTCATTTCCTTCATCATTTGTTCCTGGAGTCTTGACCCTTGTGTTCATGGGGAGTTCCGTCAATGCTTCCTCTATGTAACGGACGACAGCTGAGCTTTTCCATCTCCCCAAGAATTGTATCGACTGCACCTCTAGTCCGGCTCTGGCATAAGCCATGGCCCCTGACCGCCTTGCAGGGTGCCCTGTCACCTCTTCTTGAAGGTGGCCTGCCCACGACGTCACCATGTGGATCTTTGACACTTCATTCCCTCTTCCGTCAGGGAAAAGGGCTGATTCTTTCTCCGCGTTATCTAGGTCGTTGAGTGCCATTATTGCCAGATTGAAAGCACAACTTCTTTGACACGGACTGTTGCCGCAGCAGCTTAGGGTCCTCCAAGAGCCTGCCCCTTTCTGGTCCGTCTTTGATTTCCGGATGTGGCATCTTACTATCTTCTCTTCCACCTTCACCACCACATCCTTTGCTTTCACGTTTGCCGCTTCAATTGCCCGCAACATCCACAACGTCGCCCAGCAATACGACCATGCCACTCTTTTCGGCTCCTTCTCATTCTGGTTGACCTTGAGCCATTCATTTTCCGAAATGTCTTCAACTCTCAGTTCTCTGGCGCGATGTTCTGGACCTTTATCTCGCTGCATCGCCCTTTTGCAAGACGACATCTGTCTCTCCATTTGCAGGTCCCATTCATAACCGGACTCCACGTGCATGGACTTTGCCTCGGCCAAGTATTGATCTCCTGCTTTCATTCCAGTAGCATCCAAAACTGCCGCTAAGGTGGTCATGCTCTCTATGGTCAAAGGGAAAGCTCCTTCCTGCATGCCCTCTAGGATCTCTGCCACCTTCTTGCGTTTGGTGTTCTTCGTGGCTAGGGTAGAAGGTGCATAAAATTTCTTGACAAAACTTTTCTTGACCTTGGAGAGCCATGCCTTGTCTTTCACTCGTTGTCCTGCTTCCTTCATGGTGATCTTCGGCACGTCTCCCTCTACCTGCGTGGGCTTGCTGCCGCCATCATAGCTCCCATTGCTGCCCCCCTCTCTCCGTTTTCTGGGGTTCGGTCTGCCGGGAGTTGCCTTCTTCGTGGTATGTTTGGGCCCCAAATGGAAGAGGCCGACATCTGATTCCTCTCCCCCCCTCTTGTCACGGGTACTTCTGGCGCTCTTATCTCTGTCATACTGAGCCAATTTGGGCGTGTTGGCTCTGTATTCATAGGCATCCCAAGCCTTGTTGTTCCATTTCTTTGCGGGGTTTTGGGCGGACTGTTGCTGACTGCCCTGCCCGGACTTCGTTGCCCTGGACGAACTATGCCTCGCCAGTAGCCCCAACATACCTTATCCGCTTGCCAATCTTGCCGCCCACCCTGCAGCTCATGTGGCAAAGCCGCGGCACACATGCGTGAAATAACATGCCGCACATGAAAATCAGCAGGAGGAAGAGCCATGCGCCCGGGCTAAACTCTGGGGATGCCCTTAGGGCCACGGTGTCTGGCACATCAGCCGGCGCCACTGGAATTAACTCCATGCTGAAACAAAAAGGGGCTGCGGCATGCACTTCCACATGTACCATGTCACATGAAATCTGAAAACTGTCAAGACGTCAAATGAAAACACTGGCACAGCTCCCGTGATCAGCCTACTTTTGCCGGCTGGGGAGATGCTCACAGACTGTCATACACCCCATTTGGGTGTGGCAGCGCGACGACCCACGGGCTGCTCTCAGATCCCGGCGGGGCCATGGCCATGCTTGCCTCTGACAATGCGCTGGTGCGACGGATCTTGACATCCACCAACGTAGGTGGCATGGGCCCCCTTTCGTCCGGCCTTGACAGCCAGTCAGCTTCTGTGTTCAGTTTGCCTGGCACGTGTTGAGGCACCAGTCGTGTGATGCGCGCCTTTTCAAGCAGCAGCGAGATTTCAGCTGCGAGGTAGTTGAGGGACTTTGTCGCGGATGCCAGCTTCTTGGCCATAACAAGCGCCACTGAACTGTCGCTTCGAATGACCACCGGGCCCCCCTGGATCTTGGTGGACCATATCTGCAATGCCCGCAGCACTGCAAGCCCTTCCAAGATGTCCTGCGGCCTCGCCGTATGGGATCTCCAGCGCTTCTGCTTGATGTCTCTGGACTGGTGCTTCAAAAGCCTCCACCATGTGCCATTGTGGGCCCACTCGGTGAATGAGGACTCCTCCTACGCCCTTTGGTGAAGCATCTGTCACCACTCCCCAAACAGGCTCGACATCCTCGAGCGGCTCGTTTCTGACCATCATGTTCTCCGGTGTCTCGAAGGCCGCCGCCAGCCACGGGAGAGTGGTGCCCATCCTTTTCACTGCGACGAGGCCAACTTTCGGCCGCTGGTCTTTTGGGCGTTTCTTGGCCCTCTCCTCCTCCGTGGCCTCCTCCTGCAGGACCTTTGTCAGTACCCCATAGAGGGCTGTGACCGTCCATCGCAACCTCGGAACTATGCCTGACACCCATGACAGCTTGCCCAAGAAGGCCCGCAGGTCTTTGGTCGGCACCATTCCCTTCTTCCGCCATGTAGTGACCGTCTCGAGGATCTCTTCCACCAGCTTTCGGGGCGTCCCCAAGACGACCTTGTGCGGGAACAGCTCAAAGGTAGTCCCTATCCAGGTTACTCTCTTGCCTCTTTCGCCCTTGGCCATGGCAAGCTGCACACCGAATGCCGCAAGCACATATATGACTTTCGACAGTTGTACATTTCTCCACAAAGTGGATCCACGAAGCATTAGAGCTAAATCGTCAATGTACATCTGTACTTGGCCTTCAGCGGGGTGCAGCAGCGATTGGACCAGTCTTCCGACTGCTGCGGATAGGCGTCCCATTACTAGGGGAGCCCCCCTAAATCCAAATAGCATTGCAACCCAGAGGATCCCCGTTCCACTCTCCAGCCCTGGGCTCACGCAATGTTTGAGTTCTTCGGGGTGAACTCCGAAGTGACAGAACGCATCTTGTAGGTCCAACATGATGAACTCTGTCTCTGCCTCCTCGTACATTTGGGAGCCCTTGAGAAGTGACCTGGGTTCTCCTTCTTCTCGCAGCTCATGCTCTCGGGCTCTCATGACGCGCAGGCTGTTGACAATGTCTTGTGCCCTTGGCAATATAATCCTCTCCTCGACCTTCGCCCTCTTGTTTCCCTGTGATCGCTTCATATCAATCACTATGCGCCGTTTGGTGGATCCATCTGGCTTCTGCTTTATGATCAACGCCAGTTTCGATGCCGTGCCCTCCGGGAACCTTTTGTGTAGATCTTCCCAAGGCAGCACTTTGCAGAACCCTTTGTTCACATATCTTTCCACCTCAATCAGCGCCTCGTCTTTCTGTGTCTCCACCGATTCATAGTTCCGCATGCCCTCCAAAGCGCTCATGTCCATCCTGGTTTCCAGCGCCTCCTCTGGCTCAGTCTTGGGGAAGATCCCAGAGTATTCTATTTCTCTGTCCATCCCCAATGGAGCCCCTTCACGCGCCCACTGCCCTATGCATTGCTCTGGATCTCTTGAACAAACTCTCCAAGCATCCCAAAGGTCTGCATTGAGCGGGCTCTTGAATTCAAGGGCTTCCTTGAGTGTTATGCCGTCCTTTTCCTCAACGCCAAGCAACGTCTCCAACCTTTGTCTCCATTTATGCAGGACCAGCTCATCCAGCTCTGCATCTTTGGATCCGTACTCCTTGGCCGCTTTCAAGGCGTTTGGATACTTCCGTAGAAACTCCAGCCAGGCCTCATGAATCATCTCTCCAGTCCTGCGCACTTGATGCAGCCTTGCGACTGCGACAGCTGGGTTTCTCATGCCGCCAATGGCATAGTCGTTCTGCTCTTCTCTTCTCTGTTTCTTTGAGGGCCCCGCTGAAGATGACGGCAAAACCTCTGTCTCCTTGTCCTTTGCCTCCAATGCCTTCGACCCAGCCCCCATGCTCTTGGGTTCTTGGGACAAGGGTCTGGTGTCCACTGGTTCGGCATCTTCATACTCCCGCTTTCTCTTCTTCTCCTCGTTTGCCAGCCACTTCTTCTGCAGCTCATTGACTTGGTCGGCCTTCTGGGCTAACTGATACCTGAGCCACTCCAAATTGAGTATGCGTTTCCAAGCACTGATCACCTTCTTCGCCACTGCATCTGTTAGCTCCTCTGGATATGCCCCCGCAGGTTCAGTGTTCTGTTTTCCTATGAGCGGCACGTGCTCTACCCACGGTGGACACTTGCAGACTCTCGCCAAAGTTCCCATCGACTCCAGCTTTCCAGCCCACCTCGCCGGCTTATACCACCGCTTCTTGAGCTTGGATTGGTATGCGCATGTGTTGAACTCCACAGACGATGATTTTGTGTCTGCCAGGACGTTCTTTACCTCAGGAAGGTCCCAAGCAGACCCTGTGTCTGTTCCCCCAGGCGGGTTCTCTAAGGTTGAAATCTCAGGGACCGATCTGCGCTTGCAAGACTTGATCTGTTCCTCGTGTAACCAAGCTGATCGGGATGCCATCAAAGTACCTTCATCAGCTTCTCTCTGCATTGATGGGGTGTTCCCCGGTAGTCCGTATATGGACTCTGCACTCCTCACTGGCAAAGGGCCGCCGGGAGAACTCCTCCAGCGTATTTTTGAAAAGCTTCCGCATGGGAAGCCTGAATGGCAGGCGTCCCATTCTCCAGCCTCCACGGTCTTCCCTATTTCTTGGTAGACCAAAGGGCTGGCCAGGTTGATCTCCTTGTCCTTCTTGCGGTCAAGCCCTTCCACATAGACCTCAAGTCTTGCCGCCTTTGCTTCTTTTCTTATTGATTCACCAAATTGATCTTTTTCTCCGCAGAAAAGATGCAAAAATCTAAATGGCCTGTTCTTGCGAAACTCATCGAATGTGCTGCTCTTTTCCAGTGCTCTCTTTACCCTGTCCGGCACCCAGGGCGTCTCCGAGCTCTGGCCTGGGCTCTCTCGGTTCGGTTGGTCACCAGGTGGATCTTTGTCTCCGGCCAGCGCCATGTCTGCATCTGGTGGACCTTTATCTCCTTGGGAGTTGGGTCCAGTTGCGGCCCCAGCTGACATCGCAACTGCGGGCTCATCAGAAGATTGGTCATCCCCTTCAAAGTCTGGGGACGACTCAGACTCGGGTGCTTTGGTCTCCCTTGATCCATCGGCCATCTGTCCGACGGGGAAGCCCAGCTACAGCCATAACAGCTGCTGACAAAAGCCTTTCTGAAATGCCCTGCAAGCAAATCAAACTGCAAAACATGTTGGGTTTGTTTGAACTAATGCCAAAGGTTTGAATCAGCATCTTCAAAACAAATCCAAAGGCTCTCAAACTTTCTTCAAAATTCAATTGCAAGATTTTGACATGCTCAGTAGATTCAACTGTTTCTAACTGGACACTCAACTTTCAGTGCGCAATGGGCTGCATACCTTTTGAAGGCCGGACAGATCACGCCCTACAGTCAGCATCCCTATGGGACGGCGACAGGCACAATCGGCATTTATGAATTCTTTTCACAGCTCCTTTGCATTCCCCTCCGGGAGGGACATCAGCACATGGCCCTCGTCCAGCAGCCCAACTGAAACAAAGCTCCAAGCCACTCTGATCTTTGGATTTGCCCTTGCCCTTAGACTTGGCTCCTCCTCCAGAGCCTTTGGAGCCTGATCCGGTAGTCGTGGAACGATGCCTCGCGAGCTCCGCCCTGTCTGCAGCCAGCTTTTGCTTCTTGGCCAACCTTCTGTCACGGTTGGCTTGGGTCCTTGAGGGGTCTCTCTGGTTTTGGCCCCCTTCAACTTCAGGGTTCATTGCTCTGTGGCCCCCTTGGATCACCTCCAGAACCGCTGCCTCTGTGGCCACTGTCGGAGCTTGCTGCTGCTGGGTGATGCACCCTCTCTGCCCAAAACTCCATGTCTGCTGCCAATTGGATAAACACGCAGCTCCATGGTCTCGTCGGATCCCAGTCTCTCGGCACCTGACGGTTCTGAGCAGAGTCAATGGTTATCTTCCTCCTCAGCTTGTCCAATCGTTCTGCCCTTGCTGCGTCGTCCGCTGTATATATCAGCCCCCAACAACGGGGCCACTGTGTGGCAAGTTTCTCCACCTGCTTGGAGTATACCTCGAGGGCTGCCACCGAACATATGTTGAGCATTATTGCGGCTACCTTGAACACATTCCAAGAAGCCTTCCAAGCGGTATGGGTACCCGGACCAGGTAGATCCTTTTGAAGGTAGGATCCATCCCCAAGAGGGATAAAAGTTCTGCACTTTTGAACTCGACTCATCCTCCTCTCAAATGGCACCCATACGGAGAAATCACAATAAGGTGGTCGATTCTCCACATATACCTTCTTGTGCAATGCTGCAAGTTGTGAGGGAGTGGGTTCCTCAGACTCGTCTGGTTGCGACCCCATGGTGACTATGAAATTCTGATACCACTTATCCACTTCTGTTGCATCAGGGGGGAGGAGTTCGGAATCATCCTGTTGATCAATGAGTGCACTCATTTTGAGTACTCTTTCTTTTACCCCTCCCCCTTGCCTCTGACCAGGTTCAGGTGGACTTGTGTCTCCAGTCTGCTTTGCTTCCATCCATGGGTCCACGTCTACAAACTCTATCTCGTTGACCCCTGACTGTGCAGCTATCACCCTCCTTGCCAGCCGCCACACCAGGCCCACTTGGGTCGCCTGAATGGGCGTCAACGGCCCAGCTGCCGTCACGGCATTGCCGCATCCTGCGACAAGGGCCACTTTAGGCAACGCTGCCAATAGCCTCAGGTCGGCTCCCGGAGACCCAACTTGGACCTCGAAGGCTCGCCATGTCTCCTCAGGGACATCGAAGTGATCCAGGATGTCATCGAGCGACCTGATCTGGTGCATGGACGCCCAGCTGCCGAACAGCGCCGCCATCACGACCCGCGGCTGGTCGACAACAGGCCCCTTTGAAACTCTGAACCAGCTTGAGCCAAAATTGGCATACTGGTCAGAGTCCCACCCACCACCCTAAAGTTTCAGACATCATTTGTTAGTCAGCACTCTGTGNTGAACCAGCTTGAGCCAAAATTGGCATACTGGTCAGAGTCCCACCCACCACCCTAAAGTTTCAGACATCATTTGTTAGTCAGCACTCTGTGCTTCTCAATAGATAGATAGATAGATAGATAGATAGATAGATAGATAGATAGATAGATAGATAGATAGATAGATAGATAGATAGAGAGACAGACAGACAGACAGGCAGACAGATAGATAGATATAGATAGATATAGATAGATATAGATATAGATAGATATAGATAGATATAGATAGATATAGATAGATATAGATAGATATAGATAGATATAGATAGATATAGATAGATATAGATAGATATAGATAGATATAGACAATAGATAGAGAATGATAGATATAGATAGATAAATTTAGACAAAATTAGACAAATTATTTAGATAAATTGTTTAGATAAATTTGGGTAAATTCAGATAGATTTAGATAAATTTAGATGAGTTTAATAATTTAGATAAATTTAGATAAATTCAGACAAATTTAGATAAATTTAGATAAACATAGATAAACTTAGATAAATTTAGATAAATTTAGATAAATTTAGATAAATTTAGATAGATAGATAGACAGATAGACAGATAGACAGATAGACAGACAGGTGTACGCATGCATGCATATATATACATATACATATATTTGTACATACTATACTAGATTATATTTTTGATATTTGCATACGCACACAGACAGGAACATGTTTCCATAATGCATGAATATGTCTGTGCGTATCTACATGAACATGATTCTTTGATTGTATATGTCAGTTCTGAGCGAGCTATGAAAGTTTGGAGTGGTACAGAAAGACACTGTGACAAACCGAACATATAGAGATCGGATGGAATTGAGCTCAGCTGCTTAGAATTTAGCTCCGGCCTTGAAAACATGTCGTCCCCAACTGCTCTGTGAACAACTCCCGGGGGAATGACTCGGCCCAAGTCTTTGTTGCAGGCTGGACAAATACTCATCTGCTTGTCATCCACTGCTCTTTCCGAGATCTTCACACCCAGCCCATGGCCCAAGCACTCAAAATGCAGCCAGCAAGAACAACGCATGCGGCGGCCAACATCTCCTCTGCCAATGGGGCAGAAGCAAATGGCACAATCCTGGCCGTCCCAAAAGGGCAGTCTTTTCTCCATGATCCAGTCATCCACTGAAGCTAGGTCCGATAGGTCCGAACTCAAAATCTCCAGCAACTCATCTGCCAATCCACCTCCACAAACACTGCGACATGGGCAACATTTGGCAACTTCATTGTTGGGCTGTGACTTCCATTACTTCAGCTTTCGATCTTGCATGCTGTAGATTCTATAATTATGCACATCACATACCGCCATTTATCCATGGCTCTTCACATCTCTTCACTCAGCACCTGCAACAATGAACTCTAGCTTTTCGACGCCGGTGTCTTTCAATCGTAGCTCCGCCCACAGCGCACTGCAGGCATCTTCTGCACCTGAGGTATACCGCAAAAACCGAGCAAGGAAACCTTTGACAACAGCTTGCTTCATCCTGCTTCACAAACAAATTCCCCAACCAGCATCAGTCAGCATCAGTCAGCATCGCTACTGAGAGAATCTTAGCGACACCTGCTACGCGTATACCCCTCTCCTGCCCACCTGGATGGCCCCAGCGCCACCGAGGATCACAAACAATAGCATCAACGACCTTTGTGACTCAGGCTGAAGTCAAACTGGTAAACCTCCACTGGATTGACTAGATTCTCTTCTTCCAGGTACATGCGTTTGAGTTGAATTCATCATGATTGGAGAACATGCTGCAATCTGGCCTGGCTTTGGCTGAGAGATCCCTGCTTGGCCCGGTCCACATAGTCGAACCAAATCATGTTTTGGAGAATGTTGCCCAAGGGCGGGATCTCATGCTGCAAAGCCTCCAGGCCACTTGCTATTTCATCTGCCAAGCCTGTCTGGATGAAACCCTCTGCATCCATGCTGCAATCACCAAGCACCTGCCAGGGCCAACGCAAAGCCAGCCACTGGCGAGTTGCATAGGCGAAGCGAGGAAAATCATCTTCTAGAGCCATTCGCAACTGCTGCCTGCTCATTTTTGGAGCTGTGTCATTTACTGGGATTTTGCGAAGCTTTCTCCGTGTTCCCAGATTCTCGTTGACCTGCTCCGCCTGCTCCATGTTTACTATGTCAATTCTGTACTGCATGTTCCTGGCAGAATACTGAAAAGAAGAGACACCACAAGTCTCGTTGATGCGCAGCCGCTGTGCCAAGTCTTCTTCAACTAGAAACCAGCCCATGTCCAGCTCCACTTCCCACAGTACGTTTCGCAGGGGCCGTTTCTTGCCAGAGCTCAGGATGACCTGTTCCATCAATGTGAAATCAAACAGATGCTTCTGCTCGTTGGTTGCAGTGTACTCAGCTTGCTCGACTCCACTTTGCCATGCCTCCGTCAGCCAATTTGATAAGCCCCTTCCACAAACAACCCAAGAACCTCCTCTGAAGAGCTCCCACTGGCAGTTTGTGGCCCTGCTCTTGGCTGCCCGGTCATTGAACCAAGTGCGCTGGTTTTTTTCATTGCCAAGTCGGGTTTCCGTGCTCGCGTGGACTGTGTGCCTTGTAGGGTCTGATCCACAACCCGTGGTATCCACTGGGCCCACTAGGCCCACGGGCTTTGAGATCTTCTCTGCATCAGGTTTCGCACGCCACTCGAGGCAGTGATGACAAAGATCAAAATCGCAAAGGTCGCATCGGTACCAAAGCAATTCCTGCAGCACCAGGGACACAACTTGAGGTTCAAACAATCTTGAAATCATTTGACATGCATGATCCTGTAGGAGTGGCAGGTACAATTATACCGCCAGTCACCTGGGACCCATGCCTTCGCCCGAGACTCGGCATAGCAGCCATGGCAACAAGCATCGCGAAACTCTCTGCTTCCTCAGCGCCACAGTTTTCACACTGCTTTGCAAGTTCCAGCCAAGTGAATTGCCCTGCATGCTGTCAAGCTTCTTCGGAGATGATGGCCTGCCATACAAAGAACCCCCATCTTCGCAAGCTCTGCCTATGAAAGGTCGGGCTGAGAGGCTGAGAGCGAAATGTCCGAGCACAAAAGAGACGACGCTCAAACTGACTCAAACTAATGCAATTCAATGCCACCATGTGCCACGCCTGGGCTGACGTCAAGATGCCCTGATCCACAGCCCCTAGCCTGCTGGCTTCTGCCATTGCATGTCTCAAGCCATCTGGCTCCTTGGCAACACCATGGCGCATGATAGTGTGGGTATGGTAGTATGCTTAGTGGCAGTTCCAGCGTGGCCAAGAGTGTCTTTGCTGCAAATGAGTTTCCCAAATCTCCAGAGCAAGGTCCAGTCTTTCAGCAGCACAAAGCATTTCTAAAAGAAGTTCTGCTCGGCCAAGCACGTCAATCAGCTCTGGGCTCATCTGCCTAGATTTGTTGCTGCATGAAATTCATGCTGAGTTTTGTCACATCTTGTCATGTCTTGTCAGCATCTGAATCCTCCCTCCCGAAGTACCTAGCGTCGTTTGAGAAGTGAAGGAACTGTATGCGGCCAAGGATGCACTTCTCGAGCAGGTGCCATGGCTTCGCTCAAAGCAGATGCAGTCACGTGCTGTACTTGGGAGAGGCTGATAGTATCCTCCAGCCTTCCACCAGGGATAGTTGGCAAAACTTAGAATAAAAAGAAGAAGAAGAAGAAGAGGAAGGAGAGGGCAATTCATATGTCTTGATATGTCTTCAACATGCTTTAAGATTATTCAAGATCGCAATGCAGCCCAAATCTGCCTTTCCAGCGCTTGCATCTGCATGATGCGAGCTTCTGCGCGCCGGATAGTTTCTGGCATCTGCACCTTGAGCGCTTTGGCCTCTTGCAAATTTTGGGACAGCAAGGGCAAGCTGCTTCCTGACACAATGCCACAAAATGCCACAGGATGCCACAGGGACCCACAAAAATCCACAGGATGGGTCAGTGCAAGAGCTCAATCGCTGCGAAACCACAACAAACTGTCCTTGATTTGTCTGTTCAATGGATGGGTGAGACATAACTCGCAGAAGCCGTCCTTCAGTGGCTGCTTCCAACCTCAAATTCACCGCCTTCCAATCTTCAAGGATTGGTGCAAGCTCTGCAACTTTTTGCTGCACCTCATAACCACAAACGGCATCTGCACCATGCCAAACGCATGACACATAAAATTCTTGGTACTTGCACCCGGCATGGCATCTTCAAAGTCCAAGAATCAAGCTGAACATAAGTTGAACAAAGCAAACAAAAACCAGACAACCATAGAAAACCAGTTTGGAGACAGATCGGGGATGGTCAGGGTACAAATGGTGCGTCAACTGCTGCTGCGGTCGCAAGAGCTGACTGCAGCTCTTGGGCATCCTCGGTATCTGTAGCCGCTTCCAGCCCTGCAAACGCGTCCAAGATTGCCACGGCTTCCCTGCGTTGGGACACTTTCTGGACAAGTCAAGCAAGTGAGGTGTGAGACAAGACATGATAAGACAGCGATGCACCAAATTACGTAGTGAATGGAAAGACCGATGGTCGTTGTGTTGTGTGATTCCAGCGGCCCATTAGAACAAAAAGATCTTGCAGTGACATGGGACTGGCAATGTGGAGAGTGTGGCAACATGGCAATGTAATTCAACATGCTGTCTCTTGGCATTCACAACCGCCTAATTGAAGCTGAGTCAAGACCCTCTTTGAAGGCATGACGTGCAGAACGGAGGCGCTCCACGCTATCTCCCATCATGGCCAAGTGCAGCTCACAAGTCAGGCACACCAGGAAGCCGCAGTTCCCACGGCAACACCAGCATTCTGCAGCCATGTCTGCACCGCACATGCTGCAGGCGCCAGAAACTTTTCGCAGTACACAGCTCGCTTGACAATCGTTGCATTTGCGGGCAGCTTCATCAGCCTCATACACACTCAGCGCACTCTCGTTCTTCTTCGAGACGCGCGAAGCGCTCGAACCACAGCCCATGGCGGCAGGTGCATCATCCTATGAAGACATTCTGCTTCAGCAACGCGCCTACGTCCTTTTTTGTGAGATGCAACTCTGAAAAACCTTATTACCGCGGAGGTTTTGATATGCAAATAGAAATGATCTCCAGTCAAGATCAGTTCTCCACTTCACCTCTCTGAGAAGTCTTGATACCAAACAAGTCACCGTTGAAAGCCGGGTGGGAGAGCGAAACCACCTGCGCAGACTTGGTGCACTGAAAGTGGGCTATTGCGGGTCACTGGCCACAGAAAGAGAGGCTAAGTCCTGCTGAGATCAACTCAGGAAACATCTCATTACTCATTGACTCATTCCAATTACAAGAGGTGGATGCGTTGTATACTTGTTTCGTGTCGCTACTTCCCGTTTCCCGTGTCAGGATTGGGGTAATATCCGCGGCGGCTGCCTTCTGGCACGCTCTCCCGAGTCAAACCCTGATTCTCTGCTACCCATCATTGCCAGGGGAGGTCATACCTTGTGAGTTCGATGTGAAGGATGAGCTCCCCATACTGCGCTACCCTTTTCAAGCAGGAATGGCAGGCAAAGCTTTACTTTTTTCTCTCTGTTGCTGACGCCTCTCCAGTCCAGACACTGCTGATTCAGCACAATTGAAACCAAACCTTCTTTTCACATTTTTCATTGAAAATTTCATCATTCACATGTAGGGGTGGATGGCTTTGATGCCGCTCCTTGGAATCAGAGCCGATAATGTGGGAAAGAGGAGAAACCGGAGCGCAAACAGCGACTTGCGACAGCGACTTGCGACAGCGACTTGCGACTTGCGACAGCGACTTGCGACAGCGACTTGCGACAGCGACTTGCGACAGCGACTTGCGACTTGCGACAGCGACTTGCAACAGCGACTTGCGAGTTCATGTGATTTCGATTGAATAATGTTGAATACAGGTGAATCGATGTGTGCAGGTTTATACTGACCAAGATTCAACACTTGCTCATAGGTCTTCACATATGTGGCATCGGCCTTGGGCTCCAACACCATGACCTGAGACAACCAAAAAATTGGTGAAATGCAACTGCAAGGTAAACGGAAAATGCAGCGGTTATTGTTTGATCGTCCATGTTCGCTCCTGTTTTGCCGAGTCGCCAAGCTAATTGGCCGCTTCGTTTGACAAGCTGCACCCAATTGGTGGCGCGAGGAGACATAACAATAGTACACGCCCTTCTCCTGGGCTTCAAAAAACTCGACAGTTCTGGCACTATGCAGCACCATCTGCATCCTCAACATGTATGTGTCTATGTCTTCTATATCTATGCCGAAATGCCTATCCCTATATTTGGGATCATTGTCATCTATGTCCATTCTGCCTGTCTGTATCTTTCTTTGTCATCCCGTACGCGTATTTGTGTACAGTATGTGATATGATGTGACACATGCAATATGATATAATATATGATGATATATGACATGTGATATATGATATGTGATATTTGATGAGCGATATATGATATGTGATATATGATGATATATGAAATGTCATAGATGATTATGTGATACATGATATGTGATATATGATACATTATACATGAAATGATAATATTATATATGATATATGATGACATATATGATATGTGTGTGTGTGTGTGTCTGTGTCTGTGTGTGTGTGTCTGTGTGTGTGTGTGTACAGTAGGTGTTTCATTTATTTGTTTGTGTCTTCATTATGTATGTTATGTATTATATGTGTATATGTATGAAATGTAATGCATAACTATATAATTCTAATTAACTGTCTGTGGCCCAACTGCTGGCGACAGAGCGTCGGCCCTAAACAGGTCAACAGCTGATTCGGAAACTCGCAGGCCAAAACATGTTCGAGAAGATGTTTGAAAAGGAGTCTGATACGACCCAAAACAGCCCGCAAATCACTCCTCTGCCAGCAGAGGAACATGCGCAAAGACATCCTAAGGTGCAGGCAAGGGTACAAAGCTAGAAAAGAGGCTGCGCAAATACTTTCTAGACTCTAGACTCTAGCCTTTTAACTGAAGCTTCTGAGGGAGTCACCATGGGGTAGATGTCGGCAGCCTTAGCCGCAGCTTCTTCGATGCGATGTTGGAAGCTATTTGGGCAATTTTACAAGCAGGTAAGGTACAGACCAGGAAACAAATTCCTTTCTGACCTTTCCGCATTGCTTTGGTGCACTCTGGCACCCCTCGCCTGAGAAACATCTGGGCTACACAAAGCACGTAAGATCCACATCCCAAGCAAGAATCCTAGGCATGCGTCAGGAATGCCAGGCATCTAGCCTTGTCTGCTTTTCGGAAATCGCTTTCTTCAGAAGCTTCAACGCACGGTCCAACAGCTTGTCCTCGGGCAGCGGCAACAAGGTGAGCCTCACAGCTCACATTTCCCATGGGCAGCCAAGCTATGCCAAGCTGCTGCAATGAGAGGGTCTGCCAATGGTGAAACGTACAAAGCCTTGCGAGGCTCCTGCCAAAATGAACATTGCATGAATGTCACATCATGTCAATCTGTCTTGGTCAGCTCTTGCACTCTTGCAACGCCAGTGTGATCTCATTTTTTGAATCTTGCGGCTGGTGCGGCTGTGAAACCCTGTACTTGCAAGACTGAAAAGCTTTTGAGCCCAAGTAACTCAGCTAATGCCAGCTGGAAAGCTGCAAACACATCAGCGCAAGCCACTGAGATCCCCGCAAACCCATGCTCCCCAGATTTGAAATCAGTCGGATTCAGTCAGTGGGTCTTTGGCTGATCTTGGCAGGTGCTGAAGGATGCCGAAAGATGCTGAAAGAGAATCACGCGTAGACTGTGCCAGTGGCACTGGGTCTCTTTGCCTCTTCTACTGCATCCCAAAAGGCACAAAGCTCAGGTCGGCCATGTGGAGTTGCTTCAGCCATGGCGCCACCAGGAAGAGAAGCGTTCAGGACAATGTTCCTGGCACAAATCCAAGGGGCTATCAACATATCCAGAAGCGATTCACTGTTTTATATACTTACACACAATCATTGTTCTTGTTGCTTGATTAGATATATGATATGATGGGTAAGCTAGAATGTGGCATACATCTTCCTGCCATATGTTTCCTTGAACCGCAGTTGTGACAGCCTTGATGCAGTTTGTCCCTTGAAGGGACGTCACTAAACATGTTGAACTCCTGCCTACTAGGCTGAAACCCAGCCTTGAGCAACATCTTTATAAGATTTTATAAGTGCTTCCAAGCTGCTGAGTGACTTCTCCACTTTCAAACTTTGGCCAGAGACGTGTGCCGCACATGGGAGAATCTCGGCAGTTTGGGTCGCCACTTCCAGCCACATTGGTCCAAAAAGTGCCCACGGTCCGAGCAAAATCCCACTCCTTGTCATTGAAATATGCTCGGTAGCCCTCGTGACCAAAGCGACTGGGGGCATAGCATGCTTCACAACGCTCCAGATGGGGGCAATCTGGGGTGGTCAAGCCCCAAATGCCACAGCAGCTACCATCCTCCATGAAGTTCGGCTGGCCAAGTACAAAAGTGACCTCATCCTGATGTGCGGCTCCAAGATATGGCAAATGAAAGTTGGGTACCGCAGTGCAGTTGGAATTGCCGGTATACCTCAGGCTGCCAAATGAAAGAGCGCAATTGGAAAGGCTAATGAAAGACCATCAGTTTTGTAAATCTGCGCCTGCGCCACAACTGAGCCCCCAGCCAATAGTCAAACCGATAAGCAAAAGCAAATCCCGGCCGCGCTTGGTTGAACCAGGAAGCCCGCCGGCGGATGCTGCACAGCATCTGGTCAGACTCCACGTTACCAAGCTGGTGCACATTCCTGGGAGATTGCTGAAAAACTGTCCATGCATCATCGTGTGATACAGTACATCTATTGGAAGGCTGCTTAGTCCATTGAGAACAGTTGCAAATGCGAAACATTCAACTTGTTTGTGGCATTCTGCCGCCCGCGATTCGATCAAGTCATCCCATGTGATTTTTCTAATTGCGTTCGATGGAGTCACATGGCTATACCGTGGCGGGACATTGATGATTTTCTTTTAACAGCGCACCGAGGACTACAATCCCGCAACCCTGTTTGGCACCCGCATCTTCCATGCAGTTTTGGCCCATTCTACCCTTTGACATGCACAAATCCCTGCGTAAGGCTAGCATTTTTTGGACTTTCCAAAACAAGAAAGCCTGAAACCCCAAAAACCTAACACCCTACTGGCAACCGCGGAAGTCACACCAAGTTTGTATGGGGGAATGCTCTCCCCATGGAACTCCGCACACCAACATGTGAAAAAAGTCACACCAACAATTGAAAGCCTTAAGTCAAAATCGCTGCATGTAGCCAGTGTTTTCGTTCATCCTTGGGTGACAAGTATACCGTGTACAAATATATTGTTAGGGGTGTGTTGTTCAGAGGGCGAAAGGAGGGTCTGGCGCGAACATGTAGTGCTTCACCTTCTCTGGGGCGCTGACTTGATACCATCCTTGGAGTCTGCGGGATACAGCTTCAGGGCCTGATATGACAAATGAAATCAGAAATGGAAAGGATGCCATCCGGATGGAAGGCATCACCCGGAGCATGCCAAGCCTACCACAAGAAATGCGCAAAACTGCAGAGCCTGCTTCACAAATTTAGGGCCGACCCGTGTAAGGACTTCTGCACCTCAGCTGTTGAGGAGGAGTTTCACCATGTTCCACCAAGCGAGATAAAGAGGCCTTCCGGCCTTCCCTTACATATGTTCTTGTGACTTGAGCATTCGTTTCAGATAGCATTGGCACATATTGATCATATTGGCACCTTTGACATGGACACCTTACACCATACGACAGTGTAGTTTGACGGGCCTCAATGGGGGGGTGATCACGCGCGCTTTGCGATCAAGTTTCCATATGCCATCACGGAGACAGGCTTTAGGGCTCCATCAGGATGATCATTGGGTTGATCCAAGCCGTCCTCCGAAACCCAAGGACAGCTGGTCAGAACAGCTCCATGGTACGCACCAGGTACGCATCCGGACAGCTACATGATGCTGCAAGAATCAGTTTGAATGGCACAGCCTTTCGACTTTCCGATAGTTGGGGGGCCTTGGTATGGCTGCGGAACAGGAAGAGATTGCTGTCGTTGGTCTGGGCTCCGAGGACTATGGTGGCGTCATTGACCATTCCTTTTCGCAGCAACTCCTGGCAAAACATGAAGGTCTCATGCTGATCTGCACGGGCTTGGATGATAACTGGCAATGTCTGCATGACTATCAGGGATGGAGGGTATTGGCCGGAATCTGTTCCAAGCTCCTCTGGTGCCAGGGGGAAGGTGACACCATCTGATGTAGGCGACCACCCTGCAACGTAGGTCGTGCGCGTAAGGTTCACTGCTGGCACCTCAGCACATTCCAAGGTGCAGGACCGACGGAAGACCACCATGTCGAGCAGGCGGAAGCTACGATTGCGACCACATCGACTTGACATATCTTGACATGACATGATATGAAAATTATGAAACCTTTGAGCCAAACTCTTTCAACCTTCTGGATTGTGCCCTGCGGATTCCCAACACCCACAGATCCTTGTGGATCCTTACGGGCCTTATGTTTCTGTGCCTTGCGTCTGTCTTGGCCAAGTGTCCGCCGCCAAGCAGGTCTTGTTGGCCAAATGTTTGGAGGTCAAGCAGCCCATGCTTCCAGCAATTGCCGTGGAAGTTGCCACAGCTGTTGCCAGACTTCCAGCACTGAGGCCGCCTTCAGAGAGCACCGTCGTTTCTCAGCGGAGTGCACTAAGAAACGACATGAAACGACATGAAACAACCAAGCAATGACATGCAATGACATGCAATGACCCAAGGCCCTTAAGGCAGATGGGGAAGTGTAAGAAGCCCTGACAGGTGCCACAAATGCACACGGCCGTGCGGCCCGCGCGGCCTGACTCGCTGATCGCGCCGCGGAAAAGACCATTGGAGTGAGGTGCTACATATTGAAGTTCCACCAGACCTTGGTGCATCGCACGAGTCCTGGACCTCCAATGGACCTCCAAATTTCTGCCTGCACAAGAATGCAGATAATGCAGACTTCAACAAAGTTGCCCCGTCATCTCTATGTCTGCTGTCCAGCAGCTTGCGCCGGAACTTTGCCCATGGATCGCAACTCGCGCCGCATCACCTCCAAAGGCTGCGATTTCGCGCTGGACCCATCGCAATGCACCTGGGTGGCGTGGCAGGTGGCTCAGAAACCCTTGGACCATTTGTTTTTGCTCACTGGGTTACCCAATACATCTGGACCATTCTGGACCTGCATTACCACGAGACATCACCCGAAAAGAACCATCAAGCAAACGACCATTGATGTCCAAGGCACTCTGAATGTCCAAGACTCCCCAGTTGCCAGTTGATTTCTTGGCTTCGACGTCTTCTTGGAAAGCCATCCAGCCAAGTGGCCCAGTTCTATAGTTGAAAGAGACGCACACCACGCTATGAAAAGCCGCCAAAGCACTCCTTGCGGACAAGAAACTATCAGAAAGCTCTATACAGCTGGAGCAACAGAAATAGACTCAGGAAAACCGGTGTCAAAAGGTACAAAGACTGGAGATGAGGTGCATATTGTATGGCTCGGCTTCCCCAAACTGGTTCGACCCTCCATAGATAAAGACCATTACAGGAAGCTTCTTGTCTGCTTCCCAAGCCTGGTGCGGGCTCCACACATTGGCCTTCAAGCAATCCTCACTTCCATAGGTCTGTGTTGGGTCACCAGCCACTTGCATACAGGCTGGACCCCACATAGACGCTTTCACTGTGCCGCTCGGATACTTCCCATGAAAATCCACTGGTGGCTCGAATCTCTTCGCAGTTGCAAAAGGAATTCCAAGAAACTGATCCACCTCAACACCACCGGAACTGGCGGGCAACGTAGTTCCGACAACTGATCCTCCACTCGTTTCAGGCCAGGGTTTGGCACATGCCAGTGGAAAAAGCACCAAAAGAAAGCGTGCCATGCTGCTCGCGCAAGCCATCCACCGAAATGACTGGTGCTACAAGGCAGAAAGTTGAGCCAATTAGCCGGGATAACAGACAGTCTATGCAAATTGTCTTGGGCATGGTATGGCATGGTGAAGACATAAAAATGACATGAACAACCAGGCAGAGCACAGCAAAAACCAGCAGAAGCTGCTTGCCTGCCACCCACCGCAATTCATAATGACTCAACTGCTGCTGCGCAGAAAACATCAGAGGACTTGCCCTTGGCTCCTCCTCTTCCTCTTCAGCCATCAAGACACTATCGGCTGCTCAGAGTGCAGCCAGGGCTTGGAGGCAACATTCACTGGAAGCTGCGAGCCAAATCTTACATGAAGGGCGGAAAGGCTGTCTTATCAAAACCTCATGGGTCAATATTGGTCATCCAAAATGTAACCCAATGTGCCACCACAAACGCATGCTTCAGTAATTGACAGCCACCCTTGTCATCAGGGAGCGCACTTGCATTAACCCACATGCAGTCGTCAACAAACAGTAAGTGCAATCCAAGATGGAGTGACCTTTGATGCCGGCTTCGTCGGCATCTCCAGCATGCCTGTGGATAGGCCTAGCCAAATCCGAGCGGCTCTTGATCAGTAGGTTACCAGCTTGGGACGTGGCGACAAACGCACCAGCCAAATTGCATGGGATGGACAACTGCATTGCAAGGCTATGGACTCTCGAATTAAGCGCTTGGCCAGCCATATCACGATGCGCGGTCTTTGCCCTGCACCATTCGAAGCAATGGAAGGAATTATTCAAGTTAGACTTCAGCCTGTGGTCACCACTTCAAAGTATGTGTTGAATAAAAAGATGCCAAAGTGCACTAACCTCCCTATCAGTGAGCAAACAGGAAAAATATGGTATGATATGGTATGATGATGTATGATGTATGATATAGCAATGGGAGCGCTTTGCGTGGACACGGCAGACTTTTTTCATCTTTTTTCCGTGTCCTCGGACTCTCTGCGTTGTCAGAAACATTGGCTAGCGTACTGCTGCGCGCAAAGGACAGCAAGCGGTACACTGGGAGTTTCAAGCCCGACTGTACAGGTACCATTTGGGCATTGGTGTCACCTTGCACTGAAGCGATGGTTCAAAGCTGTGCCAATTGCAGGCACAAATTACATGTCACATCCAATGCAGACTCACTTGCCCTCCACATGTCTCTATGAATTGCTCTGACGTTTCGTTCCCTACGGCCCTACATGATCCTACATGGCAAAGTCCCAGCAATGCCTTCATACATTGATACCCTCGCGGGCAAAAGCCACAATCGGTCGTCCATCCGTCCCCTCCTTGCTGCCGGCCCGCAGAAAGCCCTGCCCCTCCAGGATGTGCGAGACAATGTCAGAAGGGCCATCAACCTTGACTTCCCCATGATCCCTCAAGAGCAAGGATAGCGCCTGACTGGCATAGCCCTGCTTGCGAAACTCCGGTTCCACATAGATCTGGGTGACAAAAGGAGTTCTGTCATCTTGGTCGAACTCTTGCAGCCCCCGGACTTTTCGATTCGCTGCCACTTCAGCTGCAACATATCCAACTGCAGTGGATCCTGGACCAAGAATGAAGAACGCACTCTTCTCACGAGAGCACGCTTCGTTGACCAAATCAGCATTTTCTCTGCGGCATTCCTCCTCGAAGCGATCGGTCAAATTCAACAAGAGACAGTATTCTGGATGCGATTCCGTGTCCCTGCGGCAAGTGCGGCGCCCACTCAGCCGTCGGCGGACACCATTTTTGTCGCATTCTGAACAGCGGCAAACGTGAATTTCATTCCCCAAACTCGCTGAATCCCTGGGAGGTACTCGAAGTAGTTCATGTTGAGCTGGATGACGTCTTTTCACAGGTGGTGCACCCCGGCTGACCAAAGTAAAACGCTGAACCGACACCTTCTCTTCCGAATTTTCTTGTGGATCTCCTCGGCGCAATCGCCGGCGCGGAGGTGCATCTGCAGTTCCGTTCAGATCCACAAGTGCTGCTCGTTTCCGTTCATAGATTCGATCCAACAAACCTGGAGAACCACTTGGACTGGTAGACGACCGGCTCTCAAAAAGGTCCTGTGTCGGTGTGAGCGATGCCACATCAAGATCCTCAGGGTTCCTGCGCCTCGGAGATGGCGTCCGCATGAACTGGGACGTGCCTTGTTTGGGGAGGAAAAAAGGTGCCGAAAAAAAACTTGAGCCAAATCGACTTTGCAGCCACCCAGGCATACAAGCAAATAGATGCAGATAGATACAAATAGTGCAGACCAAACCCCGAAACTAAACATGAAGAACCTGGAGAGGCTGCCACCAAGACAGAGACGGGACCACAAACAGAGACGGAGACACTGAAAAGAATCGGGAAGTGGTCAACCATGATGAGAAGGGTGGAGCTTCCAGGCCAAATGAAGCTTTTTGCTGAGCTGCTTGCCTTGGGAGCCGTAGTGCTTGGTGACTTGAGAAACTTCACGATCGTATCCTGCAGAGTGGCATTGGCAGTGTGTATGGTTCTAATATGTTCTTGAACTTAATTGTGTTATTCATTGTCTTCAAGTTCCTGTTGAAAGCCGAGCATTTCGCGCTGAAGTGGTTGCCTTCTCCAGTGCAAGCCGGGACTCCTCAGCTTGCTGCTCCCAGTTGGATCTGCGTTGCTTCTCGGCTTTTTCCTGTGACTCAGCCCACAACTTGGATTGTGACCTCTTTATATAATTTTTCGAATGCAGTGTCACAATAGGTCACAATCACAATCACGTAGAATCAGAATCAGAATCCATCAAACACAATGAAGACTTTGATGACTTTGGGCATTCAGCTGATGTAACAAGCTCCAGCCAACTTATGTGAACATGATGGGCACATGATAAGCTGCCGTTGGAGCTCCTCCGCTTCCTCCTCCCTCTGACGGCGGATGAACTTCGCCGTCCATGCCGCCTCTTTTAGCATCAGCTCCTGCAGCACGCGGAGGCTGTCTTCGACAAATTTTGACCGGATTTGATGATCCAATTTCTACGCGAGCCTCCGGTTCTGGGACTAAAACGACAATACCAAGCAAGCTGTGAGGGAGATCGATTAACAGAACAAACTGAAAAGAAGGAAGAAAAAGCCAGACTGTCTGCTAGTGGCTACTATGTAAGTCTCTGTTTGGACCGTGCCTGAATGCATCCGTGTCTTGGGTAGACGAAATCACCCATTTTGACTCTGCCGCTGTCGGGCCTGTTGAACAGCTTAAAAGACTGCCGGACGGCTTTGGCGATGAAAGCAGCACCATCCACTCATTCTCAAACACAAGGCATCACTTCCAAATCTTCCAAGTGCCTTTGGAAAGTAGGGGAAGCTGTGGCAGACGGCAAGACAAACAAGGGACAACTCCAAGCCAAATTCTGCAGACATGGCGGGTAAAAATGGTTTTGGGACTGGGAACTTAACTGTGGTCATCTGTGTGATTGGAAAGTGTTCTTTGCATCTTTTTTGCACATCATGATTGAACAACATCCAGAAGTGAGTGAATCATGTCCATAGCTTCCTTAATCTTTCCTATTCCCCTGTGTTTCTCTTAAGGATTTTTTTGTTTTTGAACTTCTGCTCTCCGAGGCTTTGCTCAGCAGTCCTCTTACATGGTGCAAGGGCTTGCGGTCTACCCTACAGACAGATTCGAAGGAGAAAGACCAGGCCGATGCCAGCAACAGCCAAGCTGGTCGCCACGAAGAACAGAAAATGCCGGGCGCCTGAAGCGCAAATACACCAAAGTTTCTGCACAACAAATGAGGAATGCAAAATACTTTGCACAAGAATGTAATTAAAATTAATTAAATGAGAATGTAAATAGGATGGTGTCTGGAGATGTCTGCCCTGGAATTGTTTGCCGGACAATGATGACAATATCAGTAGCCCTACATACCTGGACATGCGCTGAGAACCACAACTCCAGAATATCTCAGCAGTTTCCCTCGTTTCGACTCCTGGAATTTGAATCCGGCAGATTGGTGGAGGCAGATACCTAGGCGCATCCACAGTGTGGCTATGGAATGAAAGCATTGCCAGAGGATCAAGAGGCTTGTGCGCTGGCCTTTAAGGCCTTTACATCTTGCTTCATTCTATGCAGGGTGAGAAATCTCTATCCAGATCTATTTCCAATTTATAGGGCTTAAGTAGGTGCAAAGCTCAAATCATCATATATCCTTGCAAATCCAGAAAAACAACGCATGCACGCGTGCAATGCAGGGCACCTGCATTTGTGGATCTGTGCACAATTGTGCCCATTGTTGGCCTACTTTGTCTGCACGTGTTCGCATGTGCGGTTTTACAGGACCCCACTTTGAAGAGTTTGAATCTGGTTCCAAGCCTTGTGTGTTAGTCACGAAAAAGCTCGGAACCTCTGGGATGATGAGCTCACTGCTCAAGCCCCTTGAATACCCCTTTGCCCCTTTGCCATGAATCTAGTCAAGCTGTCAAGCTGCTGATCCAGGTGAGCAAGTTTGAAATAGTTCCCTCCAAGTGCAATGTTTTGAAATGCCTCGTCCGAGAGATCTTTGTAGATTGCATTCACCTTCGCAAGCTCGTTTCCTCACAGCATTGTTGCACTATGCTGTACTGCTGCACTACACTGCATGTCTCAATCATGTTCAATCCATGAATGAATAAAATTAATGTGGCGCAAGTGACTGGTTTCAACATAATCACGGGCATAATCACTCAGCAACTCTTTCAAGCTAAGCATGTCACTGTAGGAGGATTCGGTTTTGGTAGCTGCTGCAACATGATCAGATCCACTCAGAAACCGGGTAGGGTGCGCGTTGATCAATTCGATGTATGGTTTCTCCTCCTCACTGTCGTGATAGATGGAATCGTAGAGCACATCCCACGACAGATCTATGTACAGATTGGGGTACTTGTTCAATCTGTCATTGATAAGCTTCACGTGCTCTTGGATGAAGACAGGTCGCTGAAGAAGAGAGAGTTTGGGATCCAATTGCTTCGAAATCCCGGCCATGTGCACCCAAATGATCTTGTTGTTGGGATATGTCTTGAGAACTTTGTCCATCAAAGGCAAAAACTTAGTACCATCCACCTCGTCTCCCAAGTCACTATGAATTGCCATTGGGAGGTCTTGCTGTCTGAGCTCAGCCATGAAATCAGCCCACTTAGGGATTGATTCGATTGGAACAGGCTTCCCAGCATCATTTTTCCACAAAGCCTGCTTCACCAAATTTACCTCACCCACCCAGCGGAACATTCCCGGAAACTCAGTCTGCAGCAATTTCATGTTGGGCAGTATCGTTTCCGGATGATCCAAATCAAAGAAGGACATGGATAGAGTAATGAGAGGGGTGCTGTCTGGCTGTTGGTTGTCCAACACGCTTTGAGCGTTGAAGAAGTCATTCTTCAAGCTGGGCTTGACGGGCGTGCCAGGGCAATCCAAATAGTAAGTGCAATTGGAATCCACTGGTAGGCGCTGCCCAATTCCATACAAAGTGGTGAAAAGGACGCCAGCACGCCTCAGCCTGTCCATCAACTCGCTAAATGGAACTGGCGGTCCTCCAAATGGCCGGGCATGTAGGTGGGCATCAACCACAGCCCAATTGTCGGTGACAGTGCGATCAAAGCATGACCTTGAGCCCTTTCGGAAGTCTGCCACTGCCGGCATGCCTTGAACTATCTCAGCAAAATCGTCTGTGTTCACCATGACCTCTCAAAACGAGTAGGCATGATGGCACGTGCATGCTAGCACATGCCAGCACACAACACATACCAAAAGTGCACAGCAACAATAAGGAGAATACACGTGAAGCGACACACTAGAAATCTTGGAACGCTTTGTCTTGCCTGCTTCTCTTGGCTGGAGATTGGTTTCACCTTCATGGCTGGCTGCAAGGGGCGGGGATCCAACAAATTGATCGATATCAAGATTCTCAAGGAAACAGCACCTGGGGAAAATGAGGTCCTTATCCAAGTTCCACTTTGCTGGAACAACAACGGACTTCAACCATTTTTTCCAAGCTCCAGCAGGGCTGGAGGAAGTGCGAGTCCACCAACAAGATGGCTGCGAACCCAAAGGACTAATGATTTACCTTCACTATCCTTCACTAATATCCCATGGGAAAAGTTGCGTATGACAAATATTTAGTCGGGATAAACTGCGCAACTCCGTGAAGATGCTCTTGGCAAAAACTGTTTTGGGACGGTTGTTGTTTTGTGGGACACATCTTGACACTGTACTGTCGGACATTGTTGTGAGACTCTCGTGAGACAAGTTTTCAGAAGACGAGAAGTTGCGAAAAGTCTTGAAGTGTTGTGGCTCTCATGCACACCTGTGTGGGACACAATTGTGGGGCACCTTTTTGCAAGGCACGAGAGCATGCACAAATGTTGCGCCTGCCACACCAACAAACAAGCTCCAAAACTTCACTAAATGCTGCACTCACCACCTAATTCATAACCCTACCCCTGTACTAGGCCTACTACCAGAAGGTACTCTGTATTGTGGACCTTCGCGCGGCTAAAGTGCTATAGGCGTGGTGTGTTCCCCATTTCTTTTGGCTTCAGACGGTTGCAGGGACGAAACGAGCACAAGCGAGCTGAACGCGAACACCGCATGTCTTTCAAGAAATTCCACGCCAGCATGCCCACAAAAAAAATACAAGGCCTAGTAAGGGTACAATTCGCAACACTGGCCTGTTTGTTTACAGGGTTGACATGTGTTTGTTAACTCATAGTGGGACAAGGATGAGCAACCAGGCGTGGAAGTCTTCCATTTTGATCAGAGAACACGTGTCAGAACGTCTTCTGAGGTATTGAATGAGGTCTGACTCTTGCCTAGGACAACCTTTCTAAGCACGTTTGGGCGCCTTCATATACCGACCAAGACACACATCGCAAGAGCCAAAGGCCGCCAGGGGAATGGAAATTAGCGAGAAGAATCATTATATATATATATGTGTGTGTGTACTACATTTTAATTTCTCATGGTTAGAAAATTAGAAAATCACCAGGAAGGCATGTAATCCATACAGTCACGTGCGTGCCCAGCACCAGCAAGGTTCGTTTCCACGGCAACTGGTTTGCAGGGAGACAAGGCAAAAGCAGCTAAGAAGTCATGCTGTGCGCCTCTGGCCCTTTCTGGTGCTCCAGATGCGGGGCTCGGAGGCTCTCCTCAGCAAAAGAAGATTCCCATGACAATATTCCACTATGCTGCGATGAATGTCGAGCATACTACTAAGTTTATCATGTTCATATCTCTTGCTAATGTCCCTCAGGCTGCTGTTCCTCTATGCAATTCTATGCCGATACCAAGGTTTGACCACCTGCCCATCTAGGTGTCCTGTTCTAGCAGGACCTTCTGTGTAGCATTCTCTGCAACTGTAGCGTTGCAAACCTTCGGCGCAGTGAACTTGAGGCCTGAGGATCTGCAGCAAAGAAATGAGTGACCAATAACGGCGGGAACTTCCTTGAGGTAGAGAAGACTGAGGGATATGAAATCGCAAAAGAAGGTATAACATGGTATGTCAACAAACATCATGCATCCTAGGGTCAAACTCTATGAGTTGAAGCGGGCTGAAGCGGGCTGAAGCATGGCGTGATTGCCTTGGGCCACCCTGCCTGTCAAGTTGAAGTAGTTCTGTCCAAGCGCGATGTTCCGGAAGGCAACGTCACTCAGGTCTACAAATATTGCACTTGTCTTGTTGATTTCATTTCCTCGGCGAGGGATACACCAACGGAAGGGTGAAAAAAAGGTAAGCTAAGCTCTGTTTCAGGCCTCCCAGGCGAGAAAGCCAAAGTAGGTCCAGATACGCAAATGAGTCAAGGTCAGATTGCGGGACAAACTAATTCTAAGCTCGGCACTGTATGTGTGCTCAGTCTTCTCCTCTGACGCTACATGGTCCGATCCACTGAGAAAGCGGTCTGGATATTTGTTGATCAAATTCACATAAAGCTTTTTTTCCGCTGGTACTGCGTAGAGTTCATCGTAGAGAATGTCCCAGGATAGGTCGATCATCAGCTTGGGGTACTTCTTCAAACGCTCCTCTATCATCGTGACATGAGCCTCAATCGTCACCGGCACCTTGAGTTTTTGCAAAAGGGACACCCCAGAAGCGGCAGCAAGGTGTGGCTTCAATTGCTTGGAGATTCCTGCCATGTGCACCCAAATGATCTTGTTTTTCGGATATGTTTCCAGGACCTTGTCCATCAACGGAAGAAATTCCGTGCCATTTTGATCATTGCCAAGATCACAGTGCAAAGCAATAGGAAGGTCTTGCTTCAGAAACTCATCCATAAATGGCTTCCAAGTTGGAATGATGGAAGGCTCAACAGGTAGTCCTTCATGATTCGGCCAGAGAGCTTGCTTCACCAAATTGATTTCGCCAACCCACTTGAACATTCCAGGAAATTCATTTTGCAAGAGCTGCATCTTCTCCAAGTTTCCAACTGGATCATGCAAGTCGATGAAAGACATTGACAAGGTAATCTTTGGCCCACTCGGATCAGCTAAGTCAGCTGCACTGTCCAGCACGCTTTGAGCGTTGAAAAAATCGTTTTTGAGGCTTGGCATGACCTTTGTCCCTGGGCAGTCCAAATAATATGAGCAGCTAGAGTCAACTGGCAAACGTTGTCCTATGCCATACAACGTGGTAAACAAAATTCCCGCCCGACGCAAGCGACCCATCAAGTCAGCAAATGCCACCGGTTTTCCACCAAATGGTCTCGGATGTAAATGTGCATCAACTACTGCCCAGTTATTGTTGGCGGTTCGGTCATAGCATTCTCCTGTCTGTTGGAAGTCGGCAAGCTTCAAAGGCGAACTCTTCCGGAGTCCCTGCAACTCAAAAATGCTCAACAGTTTCCGGCGTTATTGTGGAAGGTCAAAGTGAAAGCCCTACAAGAGCAATCATCACTGGAATCAGCACCCGCCTGCGCCGCCAAAGCGTGAGTTAAACGGTGCCTAGGTCTCACATGTCACACACCCACCGCCCTATATCAACTTAACGTGTCCCCCTGAAAAAATGAATATCTCCTCAAATACTTGGCAGCATGCATGCACACAGCAGAGATGCTCAAAGTGCTTTCTGCTGATCATTTGCTGGCTCGTTCCAGTCGGTGGGAATGATTGGGAAGGAACCTTTTTTCCAATGGCAAACCAGTAAGCCGCAGCCAAGATCCTTTACAATCTATGTGCGCATACATGCTGCACACATATTTAAACACTGTACCCAGACTGTACCTTCATGCATGTCCATATAATACATACTGGCTTGCATGCGCATACAGTATCGTACAATGTCTGATGAATCTAATGTAATGTATCGTCAATGTGTGTATGAGTATGTATCAGTGTGTGTGTGTGTGTGTGAAACGGGTGCTTGTTGAAATATATCGAAGATCCTCTCTGACCTATAGGCCAAGGATGCTTCATGGACCTAGCACTGATAGAGGTAATCCACTGGCTGCAGCTGTACCTAGCTACAAAGCAAAAAAAAAAAACACGATAGCTATTGGATGCAAATGGATACAACTGGGCAAAGGGTAGGTGGAGTATTGCCTTGATGAATATCTTTGTAATCCAAGCTGCCTCTGTTTTTGCAGCTGCACAAATGAAGAATCTTCGGCATCACAGGCCTGCGCGGGACGGGCTTCATGCGTGGTTTCCTAACACAACTGCGACAAAACCAATTTCTGTTGGGACTTTGTAAACATCAGCCGCTTTGTTTACAAAACAGCCTTTCAGGATTCGTGCCCGCTGTATTCAGTCTTTGTGTTTGACATGGTCTGATGGCAGCGTGGATGCCTGATCGAGGGCAGTGTCCTCCGAGGTAGGGCAGAATGCCAATCCTCACACATGGTTGGCAGGTTTCATTGATTTCATTGGAGTACTCACACGCAACCTCAAAAGAGTGGACATTTTAGCTGGCGGGGTCCTGAAGACAGCAGGGCTGCAGCCGCTAAAGCCAACGCCATGAGCTAGTGGACGGACCTCAGTGAAGCCACAAATTTCCAAAGCTGGATGGGAAATGAAGGATGTACATTAGTCATTAGTCATTTGATGTTGTTTGTATCTCAGCTTTCTCTCTCGAAGCAGTCCATGGGGCTTAGGTCTTAGGATGTCTTGGGGCTCTGCATGCAGAAGCCAAATGAGTCAGGCGAGTCAGGTAGAAACGTTTCGATGGGACGAAGACTGTTCGTCTGAGCCACCATGAGCAGCAACAGTGCATGTTAAGAGATGACCAGGCCCCAGAAAACCATGTATCATCATGTATCAATGCATCAAAATGATTCAAACTGATTCAAACTGTATCAAATGCGAAAATGTTTGAAAATGCAAACAATGCGATCGAATCTATTTATCTCAAGGCCAACACCGGCAACACGCAAATCACGGGAGCAGCAGACTTTTTATGGCATCGCTACTGGGCAGCTACCGAGACTGATCGGACCCACGGATCGCTTTGTGCAGCAAATCGAAGAGAAGGCGACCTGCGGGACAGGAAAACAACACCCAAGATTTGAAAACGATGTCATGGCAGTCATGGCAACAATCACGAAAAATCTCTTTCAAGCCTTTCTGAGCCTTTGTATACCATGCTTGATTGACCTTGAATATGATTGCTATTCGTTGATGGTCGCATGATTGCGGCATTCGTGTAACCATAGTTCTCCTTTTTGTTTGCCGGCCTCGTCCTTCAGAACCACACAGCTGCACACAATGCCCCTCGCTGAGGCGGACCAACATCTGCCCAGTAAATTCTGTCGGCAAGGAAGAGCTTACATCCTCAGCCCAAAGCAGAATAGTGGAGATTTCTCCGCTCCCTCTTGATGACTTGTGATGCATTGCAATCTATGGCCAAGTACCTCCGGCTCAGGTTTTTTAAAAATCTGATAACTGATAGCCGAGTGGCAGCAAATAGCCCATCTTCAAGTTCCTTCAACCAAGTCTGCACTTGCTGCGGTGAGAATTGTCGAGGATGCAAATCTCGCTGCTTTGTCAAGATATTCTGCAAAACCTCCTTCTGCACGTCGTTCTCACCTCTTTGATCAGATCCTTTGATCCGCAGCGTCGCTCCAGTTCGCAAAGTGGAAAGTGTATGTTCGGTATCGGATGCAGCAGGTGCGATGGTGCAAATTACGGAGAGCCGTGTCTCGGAGCAAAGGGATGTGGCAAGAAGCTTGGTGAGAGCTGAGGCCCGGAAGGCATGTGGAGGAATGCGCTGCCTCTTTGACATGAAGCGGATGCACTCCTTCAATGCGTGCAATGACGCGTTGATCTCAGCTCCTTCTTGCTGTCGCTCTTTGGAGTGATTGGCTGAATCCTTTCGCCGTTCTGTACCAGCACAATCCACCAATGTTAACGAGCCAGCTGGGCTGCCACCTGAACCTTCGAACAATCGAATGCTACAAATGGCATGGCTGCGAGAGCTTTCATCATTCGCCTCCGTAGCACTGGTAGCTCTGCGTTGCCTCGCTGCCTCAAAAGCTGCTACCAAATCTTCGGGCGTCTGTGGGTGTAACTCGTGAGCACCTTCAGCAATGAAGGCACTTTGCTGCTCTCGAAGCTCGCGAAGACGAAGTTCTGGGAGGTTTGGCAGCAATAGATCGAAACAACGAGAGCCTCGAAGCTCGACTACACTCAGCGACAAGCGGTGACCAGAAATGAAAAGATCATGCGCAGCCAACCTTTCAATCGCTTTGATGGTATGAGTCTTCCCGCTTCCTGTCTGCCCAAACATAAGGATAGTGTTGGCATGACCTGTTTTTGCCGATTCTACCAGGCTCATTGCAGCATTGTTGTAAACGCTTTGGTCAGAGACTTCGTCATCGAAAACATGATCAAAGGCAAAACGCAAGTGATGAATCACTGGTGTGCGGAGATCTGCTTGGAAAAGGCAGTTGTGGAGGATAACTTGGGTAGGTGAAGTGTGCGAACTCCGTGGAAGGACTGATACTACATCAAAATCGTTCCGCTTCGCTTCCTCGTGGGGAAAAAGCGGTCGCTTCCGTACGTAGACCTCCACAACCCGCGAAGACCTCAATGCCGAGGGCGAGCGAACGACAGGGTCAGCAGTCGTTTGTTCGAGCTTTGCCTGATATTTTGCGATTGCATCAGTGAACAACGCCCGATGAGCAGCCCTCAACTCGTTCTTGTTGAACATTTGCCTCCCAGCAATCTGAAAATATGTGAAATGCATCTGGTCAACTTTAAGCCTTAAGCGCAACAAAGCATGCAAAGTTGAGCTGCCCAGGGAAACTCGAAGAGGCTCATGTGGTTTCAGGGACTAGAGCACTGTCAGTTCTAAAGTCTTCCTCTGTTTCTAAAGTTCCACCTCCCCAAGATGTATTTACGTCTATCTTGAAACGACTAAACTGCCATTCCGCGAAATGTGGAAACGCAGCATGCTGATAAACCTGATAAGGAATTGAGATCTTTTTGTGATAAGATGTGATAAGGCTGTAAGATGATGAGACCCTGCTCTGATGCCTGCTGGCAGCTCCGAGGGATGCTGCTCGAGGGCCCGTGTGCACACGAGTGACCGAGGGTCGTTCTGATGTGCTTCGTGGCTCACGTCTAGGTGGACTCCGCACCCTGCAGATGCAAAAAATTATGGACAAGACGCAAAGATAGGCAACGGATAATCAGATTCAGAAGGACATAGACATAGAGCCAGTATGAGCCAGTTACAAGTCTGAAAATGTTGAAAGGTTTCGAAAGTAGTGAAATCATGTTGAAATCCCTGCCAGCATCTGCCAACCTATTAATGGAGTAGTCAAATGTCCAGATTCAATTCTAGTAGCTAGCACGCAACCCCTACCTCTCGGACACTTCACGGTCGGAAGACGCATCTTGGCTCCTCTGAGCTCTCCTTGCCTCCTGACTCACACGTGGCTCGAAAACCATCCAAGGGGCATGAAGGGGCTGCCATGTCGAAACATTTCGCAACGTTTTCCTCCACGTTTTGCAGTATGTCTTGCACTACGTTTTGCTAGCTTCACGGCAGATGCACTGGTCCGAGTCTGGTCCCTTGCCTCTCGAGCCTCCAGTCGCTGGCGCACGGCTGGAGGAAGCTGTGCACTAGGAGCAGGTGCATCCCGGCCGATGCTCGGCTGGGGCCCTGCACCAAAGGAGTCATGCCTCAAGACTTTAAGAGAATTCATGCCATGACTCTCGGTCAGTCATGTAAGTCTGAAATTGGAAAAATAAAAATCTGAACGCTCTGAGACCATCCCAAACCTGCATAAATCTCTTCCAGGTGTCCTGCTCATCAATAGAGGAATGCCTTCCTCTTTATTGGCTTCATGCACCTGTGGCCCCTTGAGCTGCGGCAGGGTGACTTCAGGGAGTAGAGTGACATCGAAGTCCACTGAACTTGCTCTTGAATCTTCAGAGTCTGCCCGACGTTCACGGATTTGTTCATGGTCACGCGTTTCACGTCCGCTGCGCTTGGCTTCACCCGCGTCGGCTTGACTGGCTTGACGATGAGGCTCTTGCCGAACACCCTCACGGGCTAAGACCGGCAAATGCCTTTGTGCTGCGCCTGGATCCCTGCCAGACTCATCTGCAGGTGGCGAGCAACTGGCGCCGTTGGCATCAAGGGCGCGAACCTTCTCAACTTTTTGAGTCTGTTTGTACAAAGGAGGCTTTTTTGAAGGAGCTGCCTTTGGCTTCACATCAAGTCTGCCTCCCAATCCTCCCACAGAACTGCTTGCTCTCTGAGAGTATCCCTGTGGGAAGCGGCCGCTTCCACTGGATGATGCAGCTGCACGTATGCCATCAAGAGGTGCCTCGTGCTCGTCGCTCTGAGCATCTGTAGCAGCACTTCTCGGCGCATCCTCTTGCTTTGATGTCCTTCAGCGTCAGCACGGCAATAGGTAGAAGCATTGGAGGATAAAAACAGGATCTATTTTGCAGGTGAGCTGCACTTGCACGGGCGTTGTGTGCGTGGTATCCTTGTGGCAGCGTAAGAAACCCTGCTGCCCCGCCCGTGCACGCACACTGACAGGACTGTAGAGTCTTCTTTGCTACTCATCTTGCAGCTACGGGGCTCGCCCCTCCCTTTCAGAAACAGTGCCGGAGTGCTGTGCGAACCTAAGGCCAGACAGGGGAGAGCACATTCTTTCCATCACATGAAAATATGAATATGCACCAAATCAACACACCAACCAACTTCCCTAAGTCTTCCCAGTGCCAAGGCGTCCTTACTTTACCCCATGTTTAGACCAGACACTCCTTAGGAGTTTGCGGCAGCTCTTGCGGCGAAACTGCGGAAGTTCCATTCTCGCGGATTCTCAAGGGTGAAACAGCTGAAGGGGAACCTCAGCTGAAAGAAGTTCTGTAAACCGCCCTTATAGCATCTCATTTAATCGCCTCAAATAGGGACCCCAATCACATGGTAAATCGTTGCCAAATATCTTCTGTCAGGATCTTGAGCTACAGCTCGCTGCAATTGGCGAATCTGCACCCGAGAAAGGCCCACCTTCGGCGCTGAGTGTTTGAGTCAACTGATGTCAACTGCAGCAAATGGTTTTGTCGTGCCAGGAAGTGGAACAAACTGGAACATGCGCCAGGAGGCATCTTGAAATGTGTCAGCGTCAAGAAATGGTTGCACTAGGCCGCTACATGCTGTTGCAGCAAAATCACCTCCTCCAGGTCCTCCACCAGCAAATCTGACAAATGCGCTGGCTTGCTGACGCCAAGGTCTTGCAAGGCGGGCAATTGCTCCAGAAGTCCTCATGGACCCAAACATCCCAAAGAAACAAAGAGATAGAGAGAGAGAGAGACAGAGAGTCTAAGCAGTAGCTTAAGCCTCTTAGAATCTAAGCACCGATGTCAAGGCAAGGCTCCATGGGCTTCGAGAAGCTGCAACAGCTCTGGGTCACGCGGCTCATTTGGCGCACGCCCGGCAGATTTCGCCGTCTTTGTGGATGTGGCATCTGGGCTGCAAGCCTCGGACACAGAAAACGTCAGAATGTGAATCGCATTCAAACCCAGATGCAAACTATCTGGTACACTTTAGTACACTTTAGTACACTTTAGTCTTTAGTGCACTAAGTAACTCACAATCAACACTCTATTTCGTTGCATCTCTGATCATCTCTGTACTGGCATCTTCGAAGTGCAAGACCTGGGTTTGTGGCGGCCTTGGCACTTGATGCACCACAACCCATATGCCACCGCAGGTCAAAAGCTTGCTACATCCTGTTTGGAAACAAAGAACACCCAGAAAAATGCAATTTTGAGCATGTGGAAGTTTCAGAAATAAGCTACAAGAGTGAAAGAGAGAGAGAGAGAGAGAGAGAGCGAGAGAGTCGCACGTTTCAACTACTTGCATCTGCTGAGTGCCCTCTTACATCATGCAGAACCTGCAGAACTGTGATGCTCTTGCATAGTCGGTTTTACAATGTTGAAACCATTACTTTGGGTTGCCCAGGTGGAATCCAATCTTGACTTTTCCATCGCTTTGCCTACCTCGGCCCAATGGCTGACTGAAGAAAAACGCACTGCGATGAAGCAAGTCCAACAACTCCACAATGTGACAAGCTGGAATCATCTGGAAATTACACGTTGAGGACGTCATGAAAGTTTTCAAGGAGGGCAGCATTGCTTGGCACTGGTTGCAATGACAAGCAAGCGGCTGAGCAGCCTTGAAACGAGTTTTCTCCAGCAATGGGTCTGCACTTTCTTGAGCGTCAAGCCGGTCTTTGCGACTTGTAAGAACGGACAGAAACGGTGCGCCCTTGCTGAACTGTCCTATACTATGCAAACATGCTCGAATCTGGCAGGCAGCGGTCAAGTGAGAAAGCAAGATTCTACGATGTTGTGCAGTTGCATAGTGCTAATGAATGGCTGTGAAGCCCACCAGATTTGACTGTATGGGACATGTCTGTGGCTGAAGTTGCCACCTAGTGGGATTCAAATCACAGTGAATCACTGCCAGTGGAATAAAGAAGGCTGTATTAATCTGTTGAACTGTCTGTTGTCAAGAAACGTCCCATCTTCACCCAAAGGGTGCCCCCTATGGGTTACATGCTCAAGAGGATAATAAGATTGCCCTACACGCAGCCTCACGACTGACTCAGGCATTCCTTTCTTCAAGAGTAGAAAGAGTACACTGCAAGACACTGCAAAACACTGCAAGACTCAACTGTCGCTCAGCAAAGAGTGCTGCTTCTCCTGGCCATGCCAAAGAAGAGGGCATCGGAAAGCTCTAGTTGCAACAGGGGCAACCTTTTGGGCAAGAGGAAGATGAGGAATCACTATATAGAAAGCACTTGTCACTTGTCAAAATGAAACCACCAACATATCTGTCTCAGCTCTGTCTGTCACCTTAAGACCGGGTCTGCCTGAGCCTAACAGAAGGAAACGTATCTATCCACTGGTTTTTCTTGTTTGCCTGATGCTTTGAGAATCATCATGCCTTCACATTCATACGCATACGGCATACGAGTGTTCATTCTTTTTGATCAATCATCGCGTGTGATACAAGCACGCAATTGAAGGTAGTAGTTTGGTGTGGTGTGGCACATTCAACGCAATATAATCATAATATAATGTAGTCTAATGAGACCGCCAAGCAGGGAAGTATAGTAAGTATATGTCAGTATAGTGTAATGCTTCAAATAATGTGGTAGTCGGTATGAGCCACAGCAGTGGACCCCCACCTCTGCTAGTTGCCTGAGTGACAGGTCCTGCAGGATCGTGGCCAGCTCCTGCAGGATCAAACAGAGCGAAAAAGGGTGACCAGATGTGACCGGTGACGACTGTGACAAATGTGACAAGCGATTCCCAAAGTGTGTCACGTCAATCTAGTCAATCCATGCGATCCCTTGACGAGCTGGTTTGGATGGGGGTCTCAGTCTGGAAACCTTTGGGAAATCTGAAGAACTTCTCGTTCCCAGTAAGGACGGGCAAATCCCAGCACTGCCCCAACCTCTGGTAGAGATTCCCACGCCGACCGTGTTAGTATCCAGACTTCCGTGGTATGGCCAAATTTGCCTCTGAAGCCAGAAAGAAAAAGCGATGCTTCACATCGATTTGTGATGATTTGTGGATTTACAATTCATATCAATTCATCGAATTGGTGATGCAAGGATCTGCCAAGCAGATCAAGCAGAGGCAGTGAAAGAATTTGCCGAAAATCAGCGAAGGCACTGGAGACCACTCGGCTGGTAGCCGCGCCAGCATCACCGAGTCGTCGCTGCAGGCCTGGGTGATGTGGTGACGTGGAGAAGGAATGACAAGGATACAATGACCCTATAGCTGGAGAAATCTCAGTGCCGAGAAGATCCCTTCCAAGAAAGTTTCTACCATGTAGAACACACAAACCAACCATTTCACTGTCTGGTCCAGAAAAACTTGTATTACTTTGCATAGTGCAGCAAAGTAACTTTTAAGGAAGAACTCGTGCTTTCCAACAATGCTTCCAGGCCTCACACCAATAGTCAAGAAACAAACTCCTGAATCAACACTTCCGCATCAAATGCAATTGCAGTACATTGCACGGTGTGCTGATTTGATCAATGCCAGCTCAGGAACGGATATCTCTTCCGCAATCGCTTGTGCCGTCGGCCCTGGAAGCCCTTGATGCTTACCCCTTGGTTTCTGGTGCTCCCTTCCTGAGCTCATCATGGGAAGTCTGAATGCAATTGGCTTGGACTTCGAATCGTTCATTCCAATTGAAGAAGTGCATCCACACGGCTGGAAAGCAACAAACACTACTGTACACAATATGTTCAGACATTCGGACACAGACGGCTGACATCTGTATCTCAAGCAGAGATGCCAGTAGCTCATCAACAACTGCGATTGCGCCTTGCATGAGATCTAAGTCTAAGCCCTGAAGGGGCTAAGAAGCATCAAATGGCTACTACTTATGATACCATTGCAACCGACACATGCAAGAAACATGTCTGTGCCTTGTAGGACAAAAAGAAAGGCATCACCATCCGTTACACGCTGTCCACTTGCTAGGCCAAGCTGTACAGTGCAGAAGGGCTGGATCTTGCGCATAAAACCTGAAAAGCAAATCACAGGTAAAGGGGTCCAGGACGCATCAATTAATTAGTGCCACCATGTGCCACCTGCCCATGTACCGACCCCACAGGTAGTAAAATGGTTTGACATGGTTGGACCTTGGGCCGTCTCTATCGCAGCCTCACAACTCATCAACCGTCAAGACGGCCCCCCTCGATGTCTGACACACTCACCCGTGGAATGCTGACGCACACGCATATGAAAACATTACAGTAGCAGGCCTTCTGGTAGAAGGTTCATCGCCTCGAAAGCAGGATTTGCTAGCCTTGAGCCACTGCTGCACGCAGCCCTGTACTCGAGCATGTACTCTTTCAGCTCTCTGGAACCGTACAAATAAGTCTCTAAAAGCCGATCTCCTGTGTAGTCCAATGCATCTGTCCTTACTTTCCAAACACGCATGGAATGCAGTACACCCCAACTTCCTGCATGTTTCTGTTGATACTCAATGAGTCTGCTGTACAGTCTTGCGTCTTGAGCCCTCTTTGGAAAATGAGCTGAGATGAGCTGAGCGTCACATCGTCAAACGCATCGTAATCCTCGTATGCGGGGCTCTTGAATGGCTTGCCTTTGCCCCAGCAACTCAGGGCTGTTGCAGTTGTTGGTGATGTCGGGGTTGCATCACCGAATTCGGTAAAAACGTTGGACTCCTGGCAAGGCCACTCAGCTACTCGTGGGAAGTTGTTGCGCGCAGAATATGACAGAATGGGCGATGGAAACAAATAAAATCAAATAAATGATCATAAACATGCATGAACATGCTTGCATAGCTATACTAAATATCCGCCGACCCCGGCCTTAGCCAAGGCAGGGGCGGCGCCTGGGACCACCGCAGGTGTGGAACTCATCTTGCTCAGTGGTCTTTTGGCCTTACCTTTTTAATCCCTGGTCTAGCTTGACCTGTGCCATGGGTCTTCCAGGAGCTTCTGGGGAGCTATTCAGGCCACAGCCTTTGCTTCTTAGAGGCGTTCAAGGCTGCCATTTGGCAGCTGTGGAACTCATCTTACTCAGTGGTCTTTTGGCCTACTTTTTAATTCCAGGAGCTTCTGGGGAGCCATNAGAGGCGTTCAAGGCTGCCATTTGGCAGCTGTGGAACTCATCTTACTCAGTGGTCTTTTGGCCTACTTTTTAATTCCAGGAGCTTCTGGGGAGCCATTCAAGCCACAGCCGTTGTTTTTTACAGCGTTCAAAGATGCCATTTGTAAACCCTTAAAACCCCTAAAATGTCTCGCAGAGGCTTTCAGGAGCTTCTCGGGAGCCATTCAAGCCACAGCCTTTGTTTTTTACAGCGTTCAAAGATGCCATTTGGCAGCCCTTAAACCCCTCAAATGTCTCGCAGAGGCTTCCAGGAGCTTCTGGGGAGCCATTCAAGCCACAGCCTTTGTTTTTTAGAGCGTTCAAAGATGCCATTTGGCAGCCCTTAAA
>BGPT01000104.1:529464-547212 GCA_003297045.1 Symbiodinium sp. clade C Y103
AGCAAATGGCAAGGTTTTGGCTCCAAAATGCAGGAAATAGCAAGGAAAACTGCCCCAGACTGAAAAACAAAAAAAAATCCTAAAAAAAAACAAAAAAAATCCTAAATTAATATACCCTCCTTTGTTAAATCACGATTTTTGGTCAAATCCCATTAGATCTCACTAAAACTGATAAGATCCCATTCATCCCCATATAACCTTCACGTATAACAAATACATATATACCCTCCAGTAATCAAAGGTAGCAAATGACTATCCACCATTTAGTTCGAGGACTTTCCCAGCTAGAAACTCCATAAAAAAGTGGATGTCCGCATATTTGCCCTGCATTTTTCCAAGCATTTTCCCATGAAAACCTCCATTTTTCATGGAAATTGTCCACTTTTGATCCGCCCCTCCGCCCATCCGCTGCTTGGCACCTCCTCGCCGCTGATCCGCCGCACCTCCTCCGCAGAATGCACGATCTCCACGCCGCTGCCGAACTCGCCGGCGCCGGGTTTCAAGATACCTTGGGGCGGGTGAACAACTGGGTGAATGTGGGGAAAATTCAAATAAGGATATATCTCACTAGGTTTACCATCATTGGGGATGGTATTATTGGCTGTATATCATTGGGTTTACCATATGTACATATGGTTTAATGTTCGTAAAGCAATGCCATAAACCACCCATCTGTTGATGGTTTGTACAACCCATCAAAGTGGAAGATTTGGGATGGATCCAATTGCTTTACTACAATGTTAACCCCGGAGCAGTAAATCCCAAATTTTGTTCATATGGGTGGTTCCCAAAATAGTAATGTTTCATAATGTTTCCCTTTACAAATGGTACCCATAAAGTGGTGTCCTCCAAATTTCGGGCTACCCCCAATGATCCAAAATTTGGGCCTGTTTTAGTATTGAAACCCATGGGGGCTGGGGTGGCCATTACCAGCCCAAGGCACAGGGATAGATTGCCTCTTCGGGCGCCAGGAAGCGCTGGGGGAAGTGCTGCGAGAGGCCCTGCTCTTCGGCCAACTCCGTCAACTTCACCTGGCGTTTACCCTCTGGTAAACTAACATAGCGGACTGGAAAATCACAATTTCTAATGGGAAAATCCACTATTTCTATGGCAATTTTCAATAGCTATGTTTGTTTACCAGAGGGTAAGATCCAAAAAGTGGATAAAAGTGACAAGTTTTCACCATCAAAAACAATGATGTTTCCATCAAAAAAAATGTGTTTTCATCCATCGAAAGTTGTGATTTTGCCATCGAAAAATGGTGGTTTTACCATCCCAAATTGGGGTGGAAGCTTCAAGACCCAGGCTAAGGTTAAGCCAAGCATAGAAATTGTTGTGTAACACGGCTTTGCCTAAGAAATATAGAGATGTTAAAACCCAAAACATGTTGTTCCATCATGGGGGCAATGAGTTTGAGCTGCAAAAACCGTGTTTTTGACAATGTTTTACCCACACAAAAAGGTTCAACTAATGCTTATTCCCTGATTACCACTAAAATGGCTGTTTCATCATAGAAACATGAATCATCCTGAAGGGGGATCTAGTATAAGGCACGCAAGTATGGATGCATAGCTTGGCCAATATGTTTTCTGTTCCATGAATCGATAAAGTAATTAGAGGAACTAAGCTTTGTTGAGGGATAAATCTGTAGTTGGATGGGATAAAAATGATTGATAGAACCAGTTTCTAACTGGGGAGGGTTCACCTCTTGCTTCTAAAAACAAATCGTGCAAATCTATTGGGGCTTCACTGGCTGATCTCACCATTCCGTCAGGGGAATCTTCCCTGTTGTTGTTTGGATTGTATGGGCTGGGGGCAATGATCAAAAGTCAATCTGGCTTGCAACTGGTCATTTATGATATGAGCTCCTAGGGAAAGAACACTTTTTACATTATTTCTGGGCAAATCAGAACCCCCGTCCCAGTCAAGCCGGCTGATGGGATGTTAAATGCCAGGCTTCCCCGCCCATCCAACAATTTGTTCGCTAAGTTGATTTAGAACATGTTGTAACTAGACTACTTGTATAAAGTATAAATGTATGCAACATGGTCGTAATGATGGTCACTTTTGCTAACAAACCAACAAACACTATTCTGGATTGCAGCAGCATCTTCCTGGAGAATCTTGGCGACTCCATCCCCAGGCCCCTCCAAACGAAAAAGAGGTTGTGGATTCTTTGCGTCAAGCCTTTTGAAAAATGGCTTATCAACCCCCTATTGTTAGGGGGGTATCTTTGATTTCTTTAACACTTTATTTTTTTGTTGTTACAAATGTATAAATGTTCTTCTAAATGGGGCTTCCTCAAAAAGAGGCCCCAAGTCATCATTGGTTTCTCGATGAAACAAACGACCAATAACTTGGATGAGCTACAGAAGCCCGCATATTACATCATCCCGTTTTGTTTCTGCCTTAGAACACCGAGTTGTAAAAAGCTGGCGAATGATTCACATTATATAGTTGATTTATGTTGATTTATATCAATTTATAGTTGTATACTTACACCCACTCTATTCGATATCATTCGGTATTTTCCCACGTCATCTCTAAGGTTTCACACCAATTCGGTAAACGACTCAGCCACGCACACAGATCGAATTCAGCCGCGCACACAGGCAAAACTCACGCGATTGAATTCCTTCCAGGATTCGATGGTGTTTGTGGGCCACCAGCTCTGTCTGGCGAAGCCCACTCTCCATTAAGCTCATCCTCCTCCTCCCTCCGCTGAACCGCTGGCACATCCATCGTCATCCACAACTGGTCAAGCACTTGGCTCACACTCACACTGCTCGCGCTATGCTGGTTGAACTGCCAGCACCAGCACTTGCTGTCTCAGTCTGACCTGGATGACGCACCCACCAATTCCCCCCGCACCATTCACTGCCCCCGGGCCTTGTCGTCTAAGCGCCCCAAAACGCTAGGGCTGCAGGTGATCAGCTTCCAGCCCATCTGGCGATGTGGAACAATGGAGGAAACCCCAGCGGATGGCAATTACAGTGCATTGCCCAACCGTGAATTGACAAAAAAGACGGGAAGAGTCGCCAACTTGGAAGTCAAGTCATGTCTGATTCTTAACAAGTTTGGTTGGCATGTGCAGTTCTCTACCATGTCTGGGAGTTCCTTCTATTGCTGTGAGGATCATATATTTGCCTTTTCTCATCTATTGTGGGTTAGGCGCACCCTTCCACACAGGCACAAGCAACAACAGAATAGTATCATAGCAGAACGACTCGGAGAACATAACATCGAGAAAATAATGAATTAAGACAAATAACATACGGACAGCCAAAGTGACTTTCATGAAACTAAATCGAACTCGGGGACGTTCCAAAACCATCAGCTTTCACAGGGTATCAGACTTGCTGGTATAAGTCAAAGCCCTGCTGCCTTGGCACCCTGCTTGTGGTTCCATTTGCCATTGCTAGTTATCTGATAGGCATTTTAATCATTAGTGCATTGTCTATCCAAACATGCATCCCCTTCAACATCTTTCAACTATATATATATATATATATGTATGTGTGTGTGTATCTATATCCATCCATATCTCAGAAAACTAGTTATAAACCAACTTGCCTATGGTTTCGTTTGGTGGCCCTTTCCCATAGCACTATGCTTGGATTTGCTTCAGAAGGCGATGAAAAACAGCAAATCCAGGGACATAGTGGGACATACTCTGAATGCACCCTGCACCAGTTGGTAACTCTTGGTAACTATGAAGCACTGTAAGTCATGGGATATCATGGGATCAGAACAGGAGAACATATCTACATATATCTACCAACGTGCAGGTTGAATCCGAACTCCATCTTCCACCGTCCTCTCTGAGCTCGTCTTGTCGTTGTGCAATCTCCATGGCTACGCGGTCCGACGCAGGCAAGAGCCTTGGTGGTGCACAATGTCGCTAGTTGAGCCCTGAGGTTTGGTGGGTTGATCTTGCTTGAAAAAATAGCCACTTTTGTGATATAGAATTTCTGAGGATTCTAGGATGGTGTAAATATGATGAGCCTTGATGAGCTATCTTACGATCCAATTTGGTTGAATGCTTATGTTTGTCCACAGCAACCCCGACAACATAATATGTAAAAAATGAAGATCCTGCAAATTAAAGAGAAAGTATGATCTATAAAATCCGGTAATTATGGAACATGTCTATCGATGTCTCCTCCAATTTTGGGCCCCCATATATTATATATGTTGTGTTGAGTTTGTTCAGGTTGTGTCAATATATTTTGAGCATGACAAAAAAATCCCCATCTTTGGCGGGCCAAAATCTTTACATAGCCAGACTGAGCTCCTCTTTTTTACGGGAAATGTCAGTGGGACGTGCCTTCACTTTCAAAACACCATCCACAAAGCTTGAACATCAACCTTACATTGTCCAATAAAAAAATTGCTCAACTCAGCCACAATCAGCTAAGGCGAACCGATCAGGTACCAAGTCTCAGCCAGATTCTTAATTGGCTTGCACATGTGTCTTCTTATGATTCAACTAACAAATCATGAGTTTTAATAAATCCTACATGAAGCAACCATGTGGCTTTCTACTTGTAATGTAATGTTTGATCATTTCTATCAAAGCTGGGTATAAAATATTCCTCCATTGTTTCCACCCCAAATTACATCCCATTATTATATCCCATTGTATCACATTAAATCATATGAATCAATCTACCTAACCAACGTGTTTCCCAGTTTTGCCCCTGGTTTTAGGCTACGGCTACGAAGTTATCCTTTTCGCAAACGCACTAGGCCCGCTCCTTGCTTCGAGGTGCCATGCGCCCTCTGCACCACCCGAGGATTCAGAAATCTCCGGGAGGTCGTTGTCGCCCTGCCAATCCTTGGTGAAACATGACCTGCACATTTGAATGGGGGATTCAATCAATGGTGATCGCTGATCGCTCAATGAAATCTCGTCAGAGCTTTTTAACCTTTTTTAACATTGCTTAACCATCAACAACTGCTAAAAGGGTGAATCTTGACTACTGTATCTATGATTGGGAAGGGGTTACCTCTAAGGGGTTGGTTGCATCTTCATGATGCCCATGATGCTGCAAAGGCAAGTTGCATACGGGAAAAAACCAAGAGATTTGCCCCTGAACCCTTCAAAGAAGTTCCTGCGCATTAAAAACCCGTCCCAGTATGAGTCATTCGGGATCTTCATTCCAAAAACATGGGGATGCAAACAAAAAGATGTGGAGCCCACATAAGGGTTTCAATCATCAGCATTCACGCATCGAAGAGAGAGTTGATTGCACTCCGGGCATCCGGAACTTGGATGATTTATATACATGTTTATACGGTATGAGCTTCAGAAACGGCCTCAGCAAGCTTTTCCAACCGCCTCGCATGCGGAAGTGCGTCGTCCTGTTGTTGAAACAATCAGCTGCTGCGGAAGATACGCAGCTGCAAGGGTGAGACTGGCAAGAAAGGGATCACTGGCATGAGCCCTGAAGTTAGGATAAGTAGCTGGCACTAACTGGTCAGTACACTAGAAATATATTACAACTGGGACATGAACTATGGAGTTCAGCTGTGTTCTCAGCATGTTTCAACCTACTACTAGTGCTAGTGTGTTAGATCAGAAATGGTGTGTGTGTGTGTGTGTGCCCGCAAAACTGTCAGACAAACCTATGCGGATCCTAACTTCAGAGAAAGTCAAGAATCATCCCAATATGACTCTGCATGACTGTGGGACATTTCACCTTGTACCATTTAATCTCCATAAATATTCCACTTCACTGGATGCAAATACCCGGACTTCAGGTCTTGCTGTCTTGCTGGTTTCTCTCAGCTCTTACTGGATGTTGAGAGGTAACTTGGACTCTTCTGTTCAGCAACCCCGATTTCACGCCAGTTTCTTGGCTCCCCAATGACTTGACCCATCAGTCAAGCTGGGCACCATGGGCGATACCAGCCTCACCCCGGTTTTCAGGGGCCAAGAACCCCATCTGTTCCAGGGATGCCCAAAAAGCGCTCCCGCAGCAGCATGTCTTCTCAGCTGTTCGGGTTGTGAATCTGCTGCACCTGAAAGACCGTGGCTCCAGCAACAAGAAAGGACCCCAAGATCCCCACCCCTTACTAAATTGTAGAGCACCAAATGCAACTTCTAGCAAATTGAGGTTCAAATTGCAGCAAAAAAAAAGACGAGGTAAACAACCAACCGCAGTTTCTTCACACATTTTCCCGTGGGAATTCGGATCACTTTTTACTGCTTTCTGGCCTCAGCGATTGGAGTTCTCCAGTCATCGTTGGCACAGGGCTTTCTCGATCTCACTCCTCAGTGAACAGTGGCGTGGCATGGGGCGACTGCACTTGTAAGGCCGGCGGGCCATTGGGGGGTACTGTCGTAAACACCTATTATCTGGTTTTATCATACGGTACCCAGCATCACCCTAGCGGATTAGAGTGCTCAAAATCTCTAAGCTATCACGGCATAGCTATGAGCCAACTGATTGACCTTCTTCCCAAACAAGCATGAACAGTCAAAGAAGGGGCTACAAATCGGGATTCCTTTCTCTTCCAGTCAGACTTACGAACAAAAGTCTGTGGGATGTGGGATGGCAAAGGCCCAGCACAGGCCCTCCCAACTTCACCTCCTGATTTTGAACCGAGAAGCATCCAGGAACGTTTCTGGTTCTCGTCGTCACATACCTAAGCTGCAAACAGCGACTCTCTCTCTCTAAGCTTGAAGCCGGCAAACATTGCATATACAGTATATATTATACTCAAGTCAGTTGGCCAATGTAATCCTCCAAACATTCAACGAATCGTCAAAATGTTCTGCTCAGAAAAGTATGCCACAGCCATTCGAGTGACGACCCTTTACAAACCAATCAAGAACAACTCAGGCAGTTCCATCTATCATTGACCCCATGCCGCCCGCCTTTGATTTTTGTTGGGTTTTTGGGAAAAATCAGGCCCCTTCCGCCCTTACCACATTTAAAAACACACCCTTCCATGGCCCATATGGCCCAGTGACCATGTAGTAGTTCCGCTCCCGGACCCCCACGCAGAAACAGCGTGCTTGCTGAACCTCTCCGTCTCCACTGTACCTGGACAAGCCAAGACTTGGCAAAGCTGTTGGGGGCACAAATGTTATTCCTCATTGCCCAGGAACTCCCAAAAAATGACCATTCACATCCCTTCACATTTTTCATGACTATAGGAATGCAGTTCACTTAGACTGACCACCGTGCCCCCAACTGAAAGCTTCCCTGCACCCATGTTCAACCTCCAACTCAGATTCGTTCCATCTTCAATTTCAATCTATTCATTCGGGCATGCACTCAAGGATGTCGAAAAATTCTTGCAGAGGACCTTCCAGGTCTGGATTCAATCAAACCATCCTAAGCCTCTGTTTTTCTTGGTTAAAACATGTTAATACATGTTATATAAACCAACTGACCTCACCAGTTGGTTTTCTTATATGTTTGATAAACCATGCTTTGTTGTTCAGCGGCTTAGACCATACAGAACCTCGATTCTTCACTGTTACACCCATCATTTTCATGGGTTTCCCTCTCCACCCACACCATTCCTCAAATCACGTGTTTGATACTGACTTCCTTTGTTGCTTAAACTTCAACTACCCTGCTTTTTCTGGTTAAACCATGGTTTCCCTGTAGTTTTTTCCATATTTTTCCCACACTTTCCAAGGTCTTTCTCCATCCCCGCCACAGCTTTCGCAGGTCACACGCGCAGCACGCTGCCCTTCGGCACCACCTCTGTGGCCTGCGCCGTGCGCTGCCTTGCGGCCTGGCGAGAGCGGAAGGAGCGCAGCTCCTCGGGCAGCAGCACCAACCAGCGACGGCGCCAGCGTTTCCAGAAGCGCGAGCGTTTCCAGACCCAGCCCTCCAACACACCTGGAGGATGCTGGAAAAAACCACGAAAATCTGTGTGGAAGTTGAAGCATGGAATTTGAGACTCCAACTCCTCCAAAGGGATGATGATGGAGGAAAAACCTATGGAAGAATCATAAGAAACTTGAGATTAAAGATGATTTAACGAGTCCAAAGGGCCTTAGGAATGGAAGGAGGGAGGACATACAATAGGAAAAGTTGGAAAGTAGGATCTCCATGTTAAACTTTTTTTCCAACACATCCCCCCAAACAAGACATGCTTTACTATTGAGCTGACCGCTTACCACATGATCTGTTTGGCCGAATAGTTGCAGATCAATCCACCGTTTACATCATGTTCTCCCGTGCCAAAGGGCTGTTGGGATGCGTGTAGCGCACTGGTCTCCCAGAGCCATCGCGCGCATCCGACGAGCTGTCGGCATCTTGCGCGTCGGCGCGGACGGCGTTGGGATCGGTCACCTCCTGGCTGTTCAGCCGGTGGTGGGAGAATGGTAGCATCAAACAGTGGGATTTCACCATCAAAGTGGGAGGGATTTGACCATCATCCATATAGGGTTTTTTTCAGTACACATGGGCTTTTTGCGGAAACTATGGAGAATATGGAGAATGGCATATTGTGGTCAATAACAAAGGTCAATAGACTGATGGCAATAAACAATGGCAATACATGGTACACGGTCATAATCCCAACCTCATCTGGCGCTGGAGCGACCGGTTTCGCTTCAGGTGTTGGCTCATGGAAGACCTTTGTGGCGGGACAGAAAGCCGAGGTGGCACCGGTGGTGCCCCAGTTTGTTAGGTAACTGGAGCTTTCCTAAAATAGGGGGTACCCAAAAATGGATGGTTTATAATGGAAAATCCTATTAAAAAGGATGATTTGGGGGTACCCCTATTTTAGGAAACCTCCATATATCATGATGTATATCGTTGGATGGAGTTGGAAACCAACTTATTACTGTCACCACATGCCACTACCTGATACCCCAGTTCTGCATGAGATAAACCATGCTGGGGACTTACTTACGAGGGTTGATCACCACTACTTAGATGGGTCACACATGGAGTAGTTATCTAGATACTAAATGGACTACATTTGGGGATACAGTGGGTTATAACCCAGTTGTGACTAGCAATTAGCTAATTCCATTGCTGATAGAAATGGCTTCAGAATCTCTTCTGGAACCCGCATGCTGATCAAGGCTTTGCCTGAAGATTGTACTCTCCGAAAGAAGAATACATTACCGCAAACATTTCTCAAAAAAAACACCATTAGCCATTTGCTAAACATGATTGGTTTTCCCTCACAAAGTGCTGCCCCTTAGTAAGCCATAAGTCGGTTTCTAACTCCAATGAGTATAGTGTCTGTGACACATGATTGATCATAATATATATATATAAATCTATATATAATTATTTAACTATTGGGCCTCCTCACTAATTATAGATATAACCTCATTTACAATTACCTCCAATAACTTTTGTTTCTGGTGGTTATAAACCTACCTCATTGATTTAGTGCATCCAGCGCACATTAGCCATGTCCTCCTCTTCCGACTCCTCCGCTTCCGGTGCTGGCGCCGCTTCCGCCGGCTCCGCCACGTAGCCACTGGCCGTGGCGGGTTCTTCGTAGTGCTCGGTTGCATGGGCGTCGTCCGGTTCGTCGTCCTCACCCTGACCTGGTCCAAGTGGATTCAAAGGGTGGGTGGAAAATCGGAACGGGAAACCATGGATTTTCCCCATGAAATCTGTGGATGTTCCTGTAAATTTTCCCTTGAGCCAATCCGTTGATGGATGGTCTGGAAACACACCTTGCAAGCGAAACGGCTAACATACCTGTGCCAAGCAACGGTGTCGAAGCTCTCTGACCATTTCGCGCCTGTGATCAGGGCAAAAGCTTGCTCAACTTACGCACATGTCCTAGGGATCCACTTGCAGAACGATGCATTGGTCATGGTGGTTCGACCACAATTAAGGATTGGTTAACAACCAGCAACCACTAATGACAGCTTATTGACCAGGCATTTCTTGGGAGTTTACCTTTTTGGGGTGGTTCAACCCCATGAAGATGTATGTATGTAGCTTCTATTGTTGTTATATAATGATATTTATGTTTGCTACATTATATCTTCAGATTGGCAACATGTGCAGAAAGAAAAACAACATAGTTAAAGCATGTTAAAGCATGTGAAAGCATCAGGCGCTTATTCGAACAAAACAGTTGACCTCGACATGAATTTCCATCCCAAATCCAATTCCTTGGGCATTAGTTTGACTTGCAGGGGGAAGCTTCAAAAAGTTGCAGTCTTCCCCCACGAATCCCGGGTCGAAGCCTCAAAAGGCTCTCAGAGTGACCATCTTTGCCTCAGCTCTGCGAGAAATGCCGCAGGGCGCCAACGGGATGCAAGGTTCAGGAAGATGATGTGGAAAAGCCAATGTTCAAATTACCCTCTGGTAAACTAACATAACTATGGAAAATCACCATTTTTCATGGGAATATCCATTATAAATGGCCATTTTCAATAGCTATGTTAGTTTACTGGAGGGTAAGCATTCCACTATCCCCAAAAAGGGAAACCCATGGAGGGGTATCATTGGGCCTACCACAGTAGATACCTTGTGGCCGCAAGCGGGGTAATCATTGCGTTTATGCTTCATATCCATTCACTGGTGATAGAACAGGTATATCACCAGCAAATGTGGGATGTTGATATTGACCAATTATATTGTAATATATTATCGAGTTTACTGTGGATACCCTGCAAAACAAAAAGACACCCGCCGTGGATACAAACGCTTGTTGAAATCAAACAATGGATGTATCTACATGGTAAATTATATGGGATTCACTGACAATAGAGGTGAAACACAATATCAATATCCAATGATATATCCCATGACATATATCCCATGATGTATCCCAAAAATGGATGGTGTTTAACCGTTTAACCCACTAACCCGGCAAGGACCACCAGTCGCACCACGGATGGTTTTTCAACTACCGAGGTGCTGGGTTTCCAATGACGAAAGGCACCCAACTCTTTCAGCAAAGACTCGATGGTGGCGCATTTGCCTGGGTTTCCGATGCAAGCTGGTGCCGGGACGTTTTGTGTGACTTGATCTTGTCATTTGTTTATATTTGTTTATAAATACATCAATTAACTTTTGGGTTTTTCATTGGGTTTTGCATGATTATGGGACATATTATAACTGCAGTTCACAGGGCTTTATAACATTTAATAAGCCAACTTACAACTGGGATGCACCACCTTGTGGCGATGGGATGAATCTGATTGGTCCTAAAAGTTACCATTAAATCATGGGGATCGTAATGGTAGACTGGATTTTCTGGGTACCCAAAAATCATGGAAAAATGGTGACGGGACAAGACATCGGATTGATATGGCATATATATGTGGGAAACAATCACGGAAAGCATGTGTTTTTCCCTTCCCACCACTTCTACTGCGGGTTTCAAACATAAATTGCGGTGAAACCAAATCGAGGTTTCCATTTCAGGTTGGTGCCGACTTCAGTCATCATCCCAAATAGGGTGTATTAGTGATTTTTTTGCTCCAACAACTTGCACCATCAGCCAGCAAAATACTTAAATCAAAACAAATATCGATGGCATGATCACTGTACCGCCGACTAACCTGGTAGTATACAATGGCGAACCTTCATATTTCTAAACGTTAATCCTGGCAAATGGTCTGGCATAATTCGGTTCAAAAACAAAATATCAGATAATTATAGTATCTTAAAGTGTCACCAATTGGTACTTGTGAATTGGCAATTTGTAATGCAGACACTCTCATTAGGTATATCATGTTCTATTGCCCAACATCTGGGCATCCACTTTCATGGCTCTGGCAACCAATTCCTCCAAGTTGCTCAGCAAGTGCTTCCAACGTTCGTCTGTGTGATACACCTGGCTCGAATTACTGGGAAAAATCGCTTTTAAGGACCAGTGTTCCGCTCCAAAATATTATCTGAAGGAAAAAGGCTGAACTGTGAAAATCATGCGTTTAAAGAGGAACTTTTTTGTGTGATGTGAGACATAGTGCAGAACAAGGACAAGATCCTCTATGCACTCTTGACTGGGGCTCATGTTGCAGATCTACCCAGTTGGCTCCTGTTTTTCCAAAGGTCTCCTCAGCATTAGGCTTCATCATACCCCTTCTTGAACCAAGAATGTCCCAAATGAAGAGGGTCTCGTCAGTGGACAACAGCAAAACAATGCTTGAGGCAAGTGAGAAACTTCGACATTCGAAAGAATGATATCGAAGAGTCTGACCGAAGAACAAGTGATTCAGAATACCAAACTATCTTTGGTTTAAGATTTCTAGCTAGGATTGAACACCTGGAATTCTAGCCAACTGGCAGAATAAACAATTCTACATCATGTCTTCAGGAATCTTCAGGAAACCATGAAGAATCCCCATGTGGCCTTAGTGATATCCCCAGGTGAGGTTTCCCCAGCCTCCAGCTGAACTGTGTCCACCACCAATCGCAGGCGGCCAATGCGTTCGCAGCCCTTGTCTGCGAAGACGCGCGACAGCGCTTGTTTGTCGCCACTCACCTGGGGTCGTGGTGCCGGAGTTTTTGAGCGAGTGAAAATTGGGATCCTATTCCAGCACAAGAACACAATTTAAAGTGAATGGTACATTCTAAATACAAGTTGGTGTATTTAAGGAAGCCAACTATTGGATTCAAGGTAGATATGACCATAGGACCATAATACTATAGCTAGGTGGGCGTTATAAACTGGTCTTCGGTTTCCATAGTGGATGAAAGTTCTATCGATAAAACGGTGAGTGTAGTTCACCAGCAAACCAACGAATACAGCCAACCACAAAAAGTGGCTTGCAGGAATCAATGATGACCAAGTGGGGTCTTAAGTTCTGTGGCAACAAAGCGATTTAACCAAGAAAACAAAACGTGGGAGACTCAAGCAACCAAAAAGGGCACGATACCAACTGCCAAGAAACATAGGAATTCGATCAACACCTATGATATACATATGTGTGCGTATGTTTTGCCAACAGAAACAAAAACAAACATACGACAAGCAACACATCGGAATTGATCAACCACAATGTCCAGTAAACTTTGATTCCAATTCACAGTCAAGTCGGGATGACTCACTGCAAATCAAGGGTCTGGCGGGAAAAAAACACTTCAGACTTCAAACGGCATGTTTGTCAATTCTTACCAGAATAAAATTACATTTTGCTACCTTCCTTTCGGAGCAGGATTTATTTATTACTGCCACTAAGTGGTGCCCTCCACTTAGAAGTTGGTTTATATAGTTTATACATGCAATTCATTGCTGGAATATGTCTATTCATATGTCATCAGAATGTCTATCACACATGGGTTTGTACCTAAAACTCATTCACTATTGGAATCTATCTACTTTAAATCTCGTGTAACCCAGCTAACCTTGGGGCACCACCACCAAATCTAGACAACCTCCACCGAAACCCATTGGTTGCAGCTCCGCTGACCGCTTGATCGAGGCCATCACGAACACATTCCACTTTCTTCATGAGATCCGCCTCCTGGTGACGTCAAATGATGGACCAAATCTCTTGAAGTGAAAGAACATATGATTTGCTTTGATGTCACTAGGAGATGTATGGATTTATCATATGTTGAATGTATGCCATATCATATGATGATTCTTGCTGCTTTGTATGGATTTATCATGATTTATCCTTGTGAAAGGAAGGCCATGATCGCTAAATAACTGTATTCCAAATGTATTTCATCTACCCGTTCATCCGCGTTGATTTGAGCAGCAACTCTTTTTGTGAATTGTGTGGGATGAGGGATGGGTCAAGCAACACTTTTTGCCTCGCAAGAGTAGAACACACCATGTGTTGCCTCAATTTCCAAATCCAGGTGGCATTTCAGATCGAAAAAAACAAAAATGTGATAAACAAAGCCCATTGCCATAGTAAACGCCTATGTCCTCCGCAGTTTTTTTGATCAGATTAATACATGTTTCCGATCTGATTGTTTCACATGTTTTTCCTCCTCTTTCTCAACAGCTCCTTGGCCTTCCCAAAGTTATCTTCAACTTTGCCATTTTTTTGGCTAATTGGCTCTCGTTTTTTCCCTGGGGGGGAATAGCTCATTCTTTGACACTTTCAGGGAAACAATATATTTTGGGATTTCACCAATAGCTTTGTCTAAAGTCTAAAGTCATTAGGGCTCACCAACCACATTGCAGGCGTCAACCACGGGTTGTCATCCTTGGCAGCACGCTTCATTTTCAGGCACCGAACATCATAAGTTGCTTAAGGTGTACCAAAATATATCATCGTTTTTGGTTCCCAATACCCTCTGGTTATTTACCATAGCCATGGAAAATGGCCCATTTATAGATGATTTATGAATATTTATGATGATTTACCTATTATACATGGTGATTTTCCATGGCTACGTTTAAAAAAACCAGAGGGTATATCCCAACATATCCCAACTGCATCCAGTCCTTGGCCTTTTTCTGCACAGACCCCGGCGCCGTCTCATCCACGCGGTCCGCCGCGTCCTCGATGCCTTTCAGCGCCCCGTCGAAGTCGCGCTCCTCCAGGACCTCCGTGGAAAAAGGGGTGATTTTCCCTGGGAAAATCTGTTGGAAACTGAGGAAATGAAAGGTTTTGCCAGTTTTTTTGGAGGAAAAATGGGGGGACTTCCCAAAAAGAGGATGGATACTTGGCCTTGATTGATGGAAAGAAAATGCTGATTGTCTTTTCCTGATCTATTGAAACGAAATGAAACGTTATTGTCAATTTCTGACGGGTTACTTCTACCGCTTGGTGAAAGACCCAGCAAAAATGGTGGTTTTGGGCGAACAGCAATTTGCAATGGATTTAACCAACGTGGAAATCCCTCAAGATATTCACCTATAAAAACAACAAATAAAGCCGATCATTTCACCACACAGGGGCCCACCAGGCTTTGAAAGCCCGGCCCTGCAACACATGTTGCCGCCAAGAAACTGCTATGGGTTTGTGTTTCTTCAGATACCTGAGCTCCCAAATGAAACAACAATATGACAATGAGAATCCTATGAGTACAAAGGTGCACCACGTTTTTCTCCAAGATGTTGCAGATTTTATATTTTGATATATGTTTCTTCAGACTATTCAAATTCTAAATGTTCCTATTTGTCTATATATCTGTTTGGGGGTTGCTATGGGTTACAGGTCAGAAATTCGAAGATCTTCAACCACATAGTGCCTGAGCGTGTTCGCCCCGGCACGCTCCAAGAACTGATGCTGAAACTAGCGGCTGGGTCCACCAACACCACAAAACATGATGCCAAAACATGATGCCAAAACGTGTAAACACATCCTTAAAGACAAACAACATCTAAGTTAACATATAATACAATCGGTCCATCATGAAAATGCTGTCTCTCTCATGTTGCTGCTTTTATGCATGTTTTCAATTCCACACTCTAGATCTTCATCAGAACACCCCAACGGCAGTTAAAAATCCCAGTTTGTTTCACCAAGTCACACTCCGCAGTTTTGCTCCAAATACTTCCTGATTTGGTCAGTTCCAGCGGCAAGAATGACAACAAACAACAAAACAATCGACGGACATCACATCATTCTATTACTTCTGGTTGCAGAATGGTGCTTCCAGTCGAAATGAAATCTCAGTCAACATAGTGCAGACATGCTTCGGCTTTCTGGATGGTTGCAACAATGAATCGTGAGTTGATTGGCATGTATAACTTACTCGACTAAGACTAGGTTCACCCTGTCACCCTGCATGGCTAATGCCAAGCGGCACAAAAAGATCATTTGTAGCACAGCTCGCGCTATACAAGGTGCCCCCCCTATATATAGCCAAATTGGTTTCTAACTAATATAGGGATCGGGGTTTATGGCAATTCAAACTGAAATAATGACGTTATCAGGTACCTAAATTGAAGGTACTTACCATATAGAAGGCCTATCTTTTAGGGCCAAATTTCGGGGCATATGCTCCCAATTTCTATGGCAAACAAAAGGTACACGACCGTACCCTCTGCATTCAAGGCTCCACAGGGGATCGAAGTCCGTGGCCTGAAAGTTATCCAACTTCAACACCTGACCGATGCCATGGAGGCACTTTAGCTGTTGAATTACTGGGGCCAATAATTGACCCACTAATGATGGTGATTACCCACTTATAAACAGAGTTCTAAAAAACAGTTATAACACCAATTGGGAGATAATTCAATTTGGTCTATGTATAACAATCAGAGTCACCATAGCTGTTGAATCACCCGCAATAACATGGTTCATGAACGGATACACACAAGCCAATTCACGAACTGCAGGGCCCATCTAAGCATCACGACAGTCATGTTGTGTATAGGTGATATGTTGGTTGGTTTGAGGGTGAAGCTATTCCCCTGCTCAGAGTTGACAACGTTGAGGGGGATAGGTTGGGAAATGCACCTATATATTATACAAGCTGGATATGATGAGAAATAAACACTTGCTGACTCTAGCTATCCCTAGCTACCCTGCAACAAAACTAGTTCCTTTTCTCACAAATTTAGCTGGACATCGGATCCTCCAATCCGTATCCAACAACAAACCCAAGCCAGTCATACATTTAACTGATCAAACGAATGTTGGCCTCATTCCTGTTCTTGTTCTTGTTAGCAAGAATTACATTATGCAGTTGTATTGGGTTGAAATTACCCAGCTCGTCCAGTATCTGCTTTCAAGCTTTCAGCATCCAACTGCAACCCCAATCATTCTTCACCGCTTAAACATGGATATACATGGGCTAAGACGGCTAAGTCCCACTTATGTCACTTACCAAGCAACCGTGACTTCCTGGATCATCTCAACAAATTTGCTGAACCGACATGTATAGAAAACCAGGGTAAACAAATTACAATCAAGTATTGGGCGTCCGTTTTCCTCAATGTTCCTTTCAACCAAGTCTTCCTCAGTTGGTCTCCAATCAAATTTCCCATAAATAGTTGCCTTGTCATCAACCCTGACAGAACCATCCCTGCAGGTCCAAATCCCCCCCGAAACCCAATGCTGGAAGGTCCCCACCTCGGTCTGACCCTCGGGAAGCTCGCACAACAAGCGCAGGCGTCCCTCAGACCACTCCGCCCTCCGAACTGAGTTGGCGGGCAGCACCTGTGAACCAAGCAACAGATCAGCAATCACCGTGATCACCCACCATGAATTCTAAAAAATCGAAGTTGTTTTGTCTCACCATGTAAGCTGGGATCCTCCCAAGGGGCTTACATATGATACATAGCTTGCATTGTCCAACCTTGGGGTGATACAGACTTTAAAATCAACCATGGTGTCCCCTGAGGCCTGGGCAGAACACCAAAAAATGCCATTGTCAAACACTGAGGGGTGAATTTTGGTAAGATACTTACCTGAAATCTCAAGCGAAAACTCGTCCAACCTTTGGTGGATCACAAGTTTTTTACAGACTTGGCACATCAACATTTCTCAGCACACAGCCCTGCCCAAACGCACCTTGGTGGTGCCGGAGGATCCTGAGAGGGGGACTGAGCAGCTAAACCAGTGGCATATCTTCAGGATTCTCCAGGTGTTTGGTGTGCGTTCTTCTGGTACATGGATTATGGATGTATCATTTGCATTTGCATCATTTGCATCATTTGTATCATTTGTATCATGTATATAATGTGTATAATGTGTATCATGTGTATCATGATCAGTGTATCATGTGCATCATGATCATCATGATCATGATGATGATGATGATGATGATGATGATGATGATGATGATTGCTGATGCAGCAGGTGGCCCGTGAACCCTCAACCTCTGTGCCTCGCTCTCCTCAAAGCAATTCCTGCCCCTTTTGCGCTGCGACCCAAAAGTCGTC
>BGPT01000105.1:5619-34526 GCA_003297045.1 Symbiodinium sp. clade C Y103
GGAACCAGTTTGTGCATGGAAGAGCTTGGAGATGGATTTTCGTTTGTTTTTGTGTTTTTGTGGTGTTTCTGATCTGTTTGACCCATGTCTTATGAACATTATGCTGGTAGGTGATTTTGTAGGCGTTTTGTAGGTGCTTTGTGAGTTTGAGCTGAAGCTTGTTTATTTGGAGAAGCTGAAGAACGTTTTTAGAAGCTTGAGAACTCTTTTGAAGTAGTTTGAGAGTTTTGAGAACGTTTGAAGAGTCACTGCGTTTTACTCTGCATCTCNCTCTGCATCTCTTCTAAAGGAAGAGAAGACATAACGATGTCAAACCTTTGTGGTTTGGCTCAAGTCTGAGCTGTGAAAAAGAGCTGAACGCCGCTCTTGTGTTTTTCATACAATCATTAAATATGGATCAAACAGGTTAGCAACTATTTTGTCAACAAACTATTGAGTTGCATCACCCCTTCAATCAACACAAAGAGCCTAGGTAAAGTCAGGCCAGTAAAGTCAATGGTAGGCAACCACTTCTCACTCTTACTCAAGATGTCATAACCAATCTCTCTCATCAGAGTCTTGACTCCTTTCACCACCTCGTGGCAATCCTGGTGCGATCCACCTGGAGGCGACTGTGTCTGTCTCACTGTTGCCTTATTCCGCGAACACAGGTCCTGGACTCGTGGGAGGCATCTCTCGAAACCTTGACGGTCCACTGCTCAAACCTGAAGACAAAGACGGATCAGCCGGTGCCGGTCTCGCACCATGCAAGGCTGCACTTCCTTCTTGTGGAACGCGAGTCACGGCTTGCAAACCATCAAGTCTCATTGTCGAATCTCTCATAACAGACTCAAGTCCAAGACGGATGATCTGGGCAATCTGTGTCAACTGGTCAGTTGTGAAGACAGGACCTTGTTGAGTTAGGCTTCCTGGCACACTAGGTTGTCCTTGCTGACTTCCAACTTCTCCTACAGGATACAGTCCAGTCGGTCCACCTCAGGATACAGTCCAGTCGGTCCACCTGCCTGAAAACTCCTTGTTCCCATTCTCTTCCCACTCTAGGTACCTTGGCCATCCATGCGAAACCGTTGTAGTGGTCCTTACTGAGACATGTCACACCTCAAGATCTCAAGAGCGACAGTCAAACGCAAACAAGCACACTTCCTTGGAACGAGGCACACAAAAGATGCGCACAGTGTGTCAGATCCTCTCAGAAACCGACTGTGGCGGGAGCACACAAGCTCCGCTACGACGTAAAACTTTGACACGCAAAGTTAGATCGCGAAAAGGTTGAACCGACGACTGGAGGGACCAGGCCGGCCAGACCGTCGAGATAAGTAAAACTCAATTTTTTTTTGCTCGGAATAAGCGCACGCTGGCACAAGGTCTGTGTCACTTGTCACTTAAATGCGTTGCATCCAAAAATCCAGGTGGCATTGCAAAAGTACATCCCCCAGTTGATGGCGTTCCAGAATGCCCTGTTGCTGTTTGGAAAGTACTTGAAGACAAACCACTTCCATCACTTCCAGGAAACAGTGTTGCTGCATTGACAGGTTGACTTGGTTGTTGAAAGNAAGGGTCTCCTGATCCTTGCAATGGATCAGGACCAGTATTCACTGTCACTGCTGCTGGCCCATAAGTAGTCGGTGGCCCTCCTGGCCCTGACATGTCGTGCACTGGTGTCGTTCCAGTGTTCAGTGGTCCAGGTGTCACAGAAACCCCTGTCTGTGAAGACACAACTCCTGCAGGAGCACTTCCAGCTACTGCAGTCTGACTACTCATGTCTGTGCTTGGACTCATTGGTGTNNNGACACAACTCCTGCAGGAGCACTTCCAGCTACTGCAGTCTGACTACTCATGTCTGTGCTTGGACTCATTGGTGTGTTATCCATCTTCAAACTCTTCTAAAGTTCCACAGAGATCTTCTCAACTTCTCACAGAACTTTTCTCAAGTTCCACAGAACTTTTTCNTCTAAAGTTCCACAGAGATCTTCTCAACTTCTCACAGAACTTTTCTCAAGTTCCACAGAACTTTTTCTTTTCTCTCACAAGTTCCCCAAGACCTCTCAAGGTTCACTCAGCTTTCTCTTAGCGTCTGCCCCTCACCCTTAGGATCACTGGGGCTCCGCTACCATATGAAAAACGCAAGAGCGGCGTTCAGCTCTTTTTCACAGCTCNAGCGTCTGCCCCTCACCCTTAGGATCACTGGGGCTCCGCTACCATATGAAAAACGCAAGAGCGGCGTTCAGCTCTTTTTCACAGCTCAGACTTGAGCCAGACCACAAAAGGTTTGACATCGTCATGTCTTCTCTTCCTTTAGAAGAGATGCAGAATAAAACGCAATGACTCTTCAAACGTTCTCAAAACTCTCAAACTACTTCAAAAGAGTTCTCAAACTTCCAAAAACGTTCTTCAGCTTCTTCAAATAAAGAAGCTTCAGCTCAAACTCACAAAGCACCTACAAAACGCTTTTACAAAATCACCTACCAGCATCATGTTCATAAGATATGGGTCAAACAGATCAGAAACACCACAAAAACACAAAAACAAACGAAAATCCATCTCCAAACTCTTCCATGCACAAACTGGTTCCATTTGGTTCCAAATTGGTTTTGAATTGGTTCCTACGTGGTTCCTACCTGGTTCCTACAGTTCGATAGTTCACAGANAAATTGGTTTTGAATTGGTTCCTACGTGGTTCCTACCTGGTTCCTACAGTTCGATAGTTCACAGATCGGTTCCTACAAACTTAAAATGGTTCCTAAACTATTCACATGCACATGCAATGTTCGAAAGATAGTTTACAAGATGTTCAAGTAGGTTCAAGGTGGTGCAGTACACTGTACATCCTCTCACCAAACTTTCACACTCATACAATGGATGGTCAAGAGAACACTCTACATCATGATTCTGTGCTAATGCTGAGATGCTGAAGATTTTCCTTGAGACAAGTGAAGTGTTCAGAAAAATCTTTGCAGATGATCTGCTCATGCCATCGAAAGGGAGTTTGAAAGTACGGTGTCTGTAGGACCCATGTCTAACACCCACATTGGTTAGACCATGACTCTTGACATGGTCCAAACCCTTGGACTGAGTCCGTAACCACCTGCCAACCACACACTCTGTGGTTCGGCTCGGCGGTAAATCTAACTTTTCCGTTTCCTTCAAGAAGAATTGCTTTTCTTCGCAAAGCACTCCAGAAGAATGTTTTCAGTCAAAACCATCTGCATGAATTCTTCAGGTCCCTACGGTCTCTCTAGAGTTTCTTAGAATGCCTCTACATCTTGTAGTTGTGGAACAGGCTCACAGAGCAGGTCACAGGTCTACAGCCACCTTGCCGGGCACTGAAGGTGCAGACTTTTCACTTTGGCTTGTCATTCCTTGAAGAAAGAGTGAAAGAGTGAAGCTATGTCTGGAGAAAGAGTGAAAGCTTGCCCAACTAGAATTGTGTGCTGTGTGGTTTTCTGCGTTGACGCCTTATAAAAATGACAGCTGATAATCAGGGGTCATGCTTGACAGAAGCCTTTGAGATTTGTGAAGAATGTAAAGAGCTTAGAAAGAGGCTGAGAAACTGCTAACCTCTTGTCAGATTTTTTTATTTTGAAAGAAACTGTCTCATCCAGCCTTCGTGCTATTTTGTGCGGACCTTCTGCAGCCACATGTAGACGCGCAATGCGCTGGCTGCGTGAGTTGGTTTGCGATCTGTGTTAGTCTCCGTGCAATTAGTCACTGAGTGCGCAACGGTTTGTGGACCCACTTAAATCCATAGGAAGTCTGGTAGTTGCGAAGATTTGCATTGGAGTGGGAATGGTGAGTGTTTGTTAAGTTTGAAACTGTGTTTGCCGTCAACTGTTCTAAACTATGATTGTTTATTTGGGGAAACACTTCGAATTCCTGTCAAGCTGATTTTAGGGATAACGGTTAAGATGTCCTGAGTTTGAGTCACAATCTAAAATGGAGTTGAAACGAGATGAGATAAGTCAGAAGGTTTCGACGCCAAGAAGTTCCTTGCTGAGGAGGTGGTCGTCAAGGAATAATCACATTCCGCCATAGAAGGTTCTATTGAGGACTTCACGGACGAGCCAGTGGTGACCTTACTGTTTTCGATTTGATTTGCAACAAATGCTACCAGTGTGATTGTACGTTTTGGGAATCATCATATTTGTGTTTGGCAAAACTGGAAGTGCCATTAATGACACTATCTTAAAAGAATTGTCAGGAAAAGCATCTTTTGGGCATGTTTCAGAACCTGTCTGACTTGGGAATTTTCACAACAAAAAATTGCAAGCCAAGATTCTATCGGCGCTGATTCACCTTTCGAGCAGAAGTGCCACAGGGTAACAGCAAAATCTTGCTTAAACGTTTACAATGCCGAGATGGTTGCAGCCCTTTTTGATGCCACATTGTAAGGATCGTAATCATGGATTTACATCAGAATTTGCCAGCATTTCGATTGTATTTGAGCTCTGCACGAAGAGTTCTATCCAGAAGTGGATTGAGATTGAGATTTGGTCATCTTACCATCAACGTTGGTCCGATCTATCTTGATTTTGATTTCGCTACTTTCTGCATGATCCCGAGCAAGTCATTTTGCTCGTGATGGCGCTCGTGATGGCCACTTTGTCATCATCTGGGTCGTGAAGAGTGGATGATGCGTATTTTACAAGGACATTATCGTGTTCCTCTCAAGTGATGAGATTTGCCAACCAAGACCAAGCTCAGAGCTTAGCTTGCCACCTGTCTGCAAAGGCGAAGGCTATTGCAACGAATAGATTGGCACCTGACGAGAGGAACCTGCTTTTCAGTATCATGATTGGAATATTTGATCTCGATCAGTGATGTAGTTATTTGAATTGGATATTTGGTCCAAGACCAGCATTTTCTGCTTCTTGTTTATGGAAGCGAGATGCTGGGATTAACCACGTGCACAGGCATTGGTTACCTTCTCACTTAGTTGAACTACACATTGCGTGGTATAGACGTTTGGTCTATGGCTTCGTTATCTCCAACACTGCTATGCTTTACTACGTTTGGTTGCTCTGCGATGCTCGTTGTGCGAAGTATATCGATTTGGTATTTGTGTTGCTGAAATGAGTGGATGTGATGGAAGTGTAGAGCAGAACATTCTGCTCTCCAACTGCTCTGGAACATGGACATTTGCATTCCTGGACTGAAGTGGTTTGGAGAAGACACATGGTGTTTTTTTTTCTCAAGTTTTCTGCATTTGGAGATTTGTACAGTTTTATTTCTAGACCACGCCGTTCTCGAACATTCGTTTTCACGTTTTGGTGAGAGCTGAGCTATTTCTTGAGAATTTTTGCGGTGATTTGTTTTGTAGAGAACTGTTTTGAAATTCAAACAGCAGTTTGAACACAGTTTGGAATTGGTCCATCAACCTTTAAGGAAAGGTTGATGTTCACAACCTGGATTTGCGTTTCCTAGTTGGACATTGGCTCAAGGGAGCTGAATTGTCAAGAACTGTATTGAACTGTAGTTTCACTATCAGCAGGACCATTTAGGAAGACAGACAGCTGTTCCTTTCTGTTTGTGCGGCCGTGTGCCATCCTTCCTTTGTGTTGCGTCCGAGCGAAAAGATTGAAGCTCACGTGTGCACTTAGGAGCCGAAGGTTGAAACTTTCTTTTGTTTTGAGATCTTGTCTGATCTGACGTCGATCTAGTAAGCGGCTAGATTTTATCAACCATTTGTCAGGCACGTATGCCACCACCTGAACACGCGTAGTGAAGGTGTCAAACAAAGGTGGACGACGGTTCAAATGGGCTTAAGAGTCTTCAAGAGTCCACATCCGGCTCTCTGTCTTGCGGAAGCTGGGCAAGGAAAAAGCACTCAGATGGTCGACGCCCAGGGCCTTTAAGACCAGCCACCGGTCAATGCGCGAGTACGACAATTGTGACAACGGTTCGGCATTTTTTCACAAGCGTGAAGTCACAGGGTGGCAAGGTCACAGCGAAGGTTGCCATGGCGACCGATGGCAAAGAGGCAAGGCTGCGCAAATAGCTATGGGATAGCGAAACCTTCAGACAATGAGATGCAATGAATATGTGAGAACAGTGCATGGAGATGCAAACAGCACGTCAAGGAGAAGATGCAACATGTGGGTAGTCAACAAGTATCGCATGATAGAATACACTGGTCTTTAGACTCTAGAGCCAAAATTTCGAGAAACGAACATGCAACTCGAACATCGCAAGCAACTGCCGCCAATGAGGAGAGGCAGAAATTGTGACTTGTGAATAAAGTCACAGCGGTGAAAAATATTTGGCTGTGGAACAATGAAGGCTTTTCCGTCGGACCGCGATGATGATCAGCCCAATTCAATGTAGACCGTGCAGGGCTCGGGACGTTGTCCCCTTGGGTCCAAAACTGGCTCCAGAGAAGCGCCAGCGGAGGTCACAGCAGGCTCAGGCAAAGTGATGGTCGCATCTTCCACAAAGGTATCCAGGCTTGAAATGGAGCCCTGGACTTCCATGCCAATGGAGGGAGATGGGCATTCAGAATCAGGCCCAGGAGTACCAACTCAGAGAGCACATCCTCAGAGACAACCTCCAATGCAGGGGTGACGTAGCTGATCACCGCAGCAGACAAAGAAGGAGGCATAGCGTCTAACATGGTACCCTCCAAAGAGGAAGCTGGATGTTCAAAAAGACGAAGGGCACATTCCACATGCTGCACTGCAGCCACCCACAACACGACTTCAAATTCAGCACAAGGACGTCCATACCCAAACGCCCAGACTGAAATTGATTGTGGCAGTTCCGCCAGCAACAACTTGCATACAACTACGACTACGACTACAACTACAACTAACTACTCCTACTACTACTACTACTACTACTACTACTACTACTACTACTACTACTACTACTACTACTACTACTACTACTACTACTACTACTACTACTACTGCAACATTACAACTACAATTACAACTACAACTGCAACTACAACTACAACAGCTACAACAACTACATCTACAATTGCAATCACCACCGCAACCACCGCTACACTACACCACTGCACGGCACTTCAACTACGACTACAACTACAGCTACAACCACAATTACTCTACATTACAGACTCCGCTGCGCTGCCTCCAGCCACTGTCGGTCCATCAGTGGGTTCGCTCTGCCATTGATGATTTACAACAACCATGAGGCTGGCAAAAAGCGCACAGGACTGTGGCAAGAGCTCGATTTGCACTTCAACATCGCCAAAAACTGTGTGGATTGGAGCCCTAGACGATCGGCAAAAAGAGCTCAATTTGCACTTCAAAATTGCAAAAAACGGTGTGGATCGGGGCGCTTTTGGAAGATGAGGTCGTGGCGAGAGCCCGCTTTGCATTTGAATATCCAAAAACCTGCGGGGAACGGACCACTTTTGGAACATGAGCTCGGCAAAATGATTCATTGATTCATTGATTCGTTAACTTCATTGACTCATTCATTCATTGACTCATTGATGCATTGATTGGTTGACTCACTGTTTTGCTGAGTGGCTGATTGATAGATTCTTTGATTCATGGGTTCGTTGAATCATTGATTTACTGACTCATTGATTCATTGATGCATTGATTGATTGTTTGACTCACTGTTTTGCTGATTGGCTGATTCATAGATTCTTTGATTCATGGGTTCGTTGAATCATTGACTCTCTGATTCATTGAGTCATTGGTTCGTTGATTCATTGATTTGTCGATTGGCTGATTCATTGGTTCATTGATTCATGGAAGCATTGATGCAGGGAACCATTGATGCATTGATGCAATGGTTCAGTAATTCACTGATTCATTGCTTCATTGACTCACTGGTTCACTGATTCATGGACTCATAGATTCATTGGTTGGTTCATTCACTGATTCCTTGATTGTCTGCTTCACTGATTCATTCATTCAGTGCTTCGTTTTTTCACCGCTTCATTGATTCATTGTTTCATTGTTTCACTGATTCATCGATTCGTTGGTTCTTTGATTCATTCAGTCAGTTGTGCATGGATTCTTTCATGCCATGTCATTGGCGTCTCAACAACCATTTGCTCATTCGTGATGCACCTCGCAACTTCAACATTTGGTTGCTTCTGCATCTCATAATTTTTCTTATAGGCCATCTTCTTCCTATAACCATTTTCCTTTTCCCGAAACTTCCGCCCCGGCGAATGCCGGGCACTACTTGGTATTTTTTTGCGACGTATGCGGGTTCATCGATATGTATGTTTTATACAGATATTAACGCTTAGCGCGCGCATAGCGGGCAAGGTTCCGTGATGCCAAGGTCACCGGATGCCATAATTGCTTGGAATTGAGGGCCATGTCCAATCACGCAACAACAACTTGCGGATTATGCCTATGCTGAAAAGTTGGGTGGAAGATTGTATACAATAGAAGAAAGTTGAGATAGCTTTGTCACAACAACGACAGTATTTTGCAGCATTTGGAAAGGAGAGCACAGAAGAGATGACAAATTTGGAAGAGTGTGTGGATTGTGTCCGCTACGGACTGATGGAATATGGCGGCTTTGTTAGGCATGAGACAGCGCCACCATATGCTTGTTCAGGAACATGCAGAACTTGTCTTGTGGAACCACCGGAACAGAGCACATGCAATGACGGATGCAGTTGCAGGTCCTTCCGATGATTCCCATGACCTTGAAAGCGGTGAAAAAAAATCAAACGGAAGATGAAACGTGTGAATCGCCTCGCGATATGACAGCTTGGCTGGGTAACATGCGTGCAGATCAGAACATTGTGCTTCGAATTCATGGCCGCTGTTGTGTCACTTCATGTCACCCACATGAACATCACGTGAAGGCGTTTACTTTGAGGCCTGCGGCGGCACAAAAGTCGGCGGTTAGCGCATTTCCAACCGACTCTTCGCCGTTGTTTGTACATGTCAGGCATGACCACTGTGCAAGGATGAGGGTTGCCACAAATCGGTGTTGCAAGTCCAGCGCAAAAGCCGGGGTGCCAGTTTTTGAAAGGAATGAAACCCAACGGTCCAAACAGATGTTAGTGCTCCTTGGCAGGAAGGTGCGAGCGCTTCCAATGTGCATTCCTTCAGCCGTGATTAAGAATGAAAATAGCCATCAGATTGAATTGGCAATGAAGATATCAATCAGGATGAGATTGATGGAAGTGGTGAAAATTATGAAAATGATGGAACTGATGAAAATGATTATTTTTTTTGCTGTTGCTGTTGCTGTTGCTGTTGCTGTTGTTGTTGTTGCTGCTGCTACTACGATGATGACAATGGTGATGGTGATAGTGATGATGGTGATGATGATGATGATGATGATGATGCTGATGCTGATGCTGGTGGTGGTGGTGGTGGTGGTGGTTTGGTGGTGAGGATGAGGATGATAATGATGATGGGGATGATGGGGCTGATGGTTATAATGTATATATAATGGTGATGATGGCAATGATGGTGGTGGTGGTAGTGATGATGATGATGATGATGATGATGATGAATGATGATGGTGATGATGATGATGATGAGGATGATGATGATGATGATGATGATGATGATGATGATGATGATAGCGAACGCATTCTTTGAACATGTTGTCATTTTTTGCGTGCGTGCTGCATGCAACAGGGCATTTGGAACTGGCGCATGGTAGTTTTTTTGGCTATAGCACTTGCGGAGTCAAAAACGTCGCGCTTGAGCAATCAAACGCGGCCCGGAAAGTTTGGGCAATCGAAACATTAGCAAATGAAACGCATCACAACTTGGTAGTTTCAAACACAAAATGCTCAAAATCGCATTTCTTACTGTGTTTTTGGAAAAATAAACCCAAAAAAATGGTCGGTACGCACACACATTTTTCGTAGCCACCGGCAATGGACATTCCATTTGTGAATCTTGTCGACAGCCCTGTGAAGGTTGTTTGCAACCCAGCATGCGACCAAAGTGTTTGCTAGACAAATGTTGTGGTGTAGTGCTTTGTCCCCACAATTTTGCGAAATTTGCACACAAGGGCGATCGGATGCGGATCCTGAGGCGCCAACCCACAACCAGTGGACCTCAAACGAATGGGCGCCGTTACCACACGGAAGAAACTGCTCTCAACTGGCTCGAAACAGGGACAGGTCTTGATTCCAAATTGTTGTGGTTGACAGAATCGTTGAGTGTATGTTTTGGATCTACTGAAATGGGACAATTTATTTGAGAAAAAACAGCGTGCAATTCCAAAACTGTTTTTTGTTGTTTTGTACAGTTTCCAAACAATTTTTGTTCACTTCAAAATGCAAAATCATAATTTTGAAATTGATTCTTGAATGAATGCTAAGGAGGGAATCTTCGGCGCCGGGCTTAAATTTGACGACACTGTGACCGGTGTTTGTTCCCAACATATTGTCGCCTTGCAAATTGAACAGTGCAGGTTGGCGTTTTTGGGTCTGATTCCGGCCCTGAAATGCTTCGGGGGTGGCCGGAGGTGCAACGTGTGTCGGTGAACAAAATTCAATTGCATCAGTCCGAACAGGTTCCACAGCTGTGCGTTGTATTGAGTGCACGTGTTTCGATATGTCCATTTGTTGGTGCAGGTCTCGAGCAGGACTGAAAGCGGACATGTGCTCAGAATAACGTACGAGCTGGTTTTCATGGTTCTTTGGCGTTTTCTGATTGACAGACTGTTTTTATGTTTGGCAAATGTATCGATTGGTCAATGGCAGTCGGGAATTTATTCAGCAAAGTTCGCTGAGTGGCCTCGCAGACCAGTAGGCAAAGAACTTGATGGATAGTACGTTTTCCTCTCAGGTATTGCCGAATCAATAGTTACTTTTGTGATCTTTTGTGCCTATTTCGTCAGTGCCGACTTCGTCTGTGCCGACTTCATCGAACAATACTTCTTTGTTTTGCATGATTGTTTGATGATGACAACACGCATTGAAATCGTCGAGACAAAATTTGGACTTGGGAAACCAAACAACTTGTATACAAATGGGCCAAAATGTTTCATAACATCCTTAGCATCCCTGGCACACATAATCCTTCATCACAATTATAACATCCTTCACAATATGACATAGGACACCATTGACAATGCATCACAACGTGATTGCGACCCCAATGGGGGTGACACACAGGGTAATGGGAAAGGACGTGGCGAAAGGGAACAAACTGGACGAACAAATCATGCCAAAGAAAATTGGAAAAAAATGCAAACAACCACTCAACACAAACAACACCAACCCCACATGTTACATTCACAAAACACACCGGCGCAACCAGCTGGCAGATGTATTTCCTTGCCATGAGGCATTTGCCCTCAAAAACTTCAAATTCTGGATAAATTGTAGGTAGTTTCCAACAGCAGCAACGGTTGGGTTTCAATGTTTGGGTTTGGGAATGGTGTGTCGATTGTGTACTGAACCCAAATGGAATCGGAACGGAACACCATGAAACCCTGGAATCTGCTCGTGAGCTGCAAAACTGGGACAATTTCGATAGATGCAATAAATGCAGATAGAGAGGTTAAATTATATAGATTAAGTACAATGATTCATTGCAATCTTGATGTTTTTGCAGGGAACCGCTTCTTCATTTTTTTTGGATGCGAGGTGTTTTCTGTGTGTTCATATTTTTCTTTATACCCAGACCGCAATTGTTTGTTTTGATTTTAGAATAGGCTTTGGTTGAGTGTTCCCTGATTGCTTGACAAACAAGGCCGTGAAGGTGACCGAAGAGGCAATGGTGCTTTGGAAAATTACTGGGAATGATCCAGATGGATTTGGCGACTGGAAACTGTTCACGGGTGTTGGTCGGTCTCAAGTTTACAACCCCAAACTGACGATGACAATGAAGTCTGAACTACTTTGTGTTGTTAGGACTGGTAGGACTGTTGAATTCGCGGTAGCGCAAGTTGGGGCAAAGAACGAAGTTATATAGTTGTTTGAAAACAATATGCGATAGTGTTCGTGTCGCGAATTCATGTTCGATTTATATATTTCAAATTTATGTGGATGCCCTTGCCTCCTTTGCGTTGGGACAATGCAAATGTTTGACGCTTTTCTGACACGCTCCATTTAGGATCATTTAGGTTTCATTTTGAGTTGCATAGTATCTGAACAGAACCCACCAATAGGAAGTGTGCTAAAACTGACCCTTTTTGACCCGGGAGACAGTGGAGAAGCCTCGCTGGAAAGCCAAACGTCTCCGCAAGCCCACCGGTGTGAAGGGCTTACTCCGACAGTAAAATCCCAAACGTCACACGGAGAGGAGAAGCATAGAAACATCGTAATTCACACTACTCTAAACATCTGAATTACTCTCCAGACTTCGCAATGGCATCAAGGCTCTACGAAAGTGGGGCGGTGTTGGATTCAAAGCTGCATCCTCGGATATCCTGGGTGTTTTCATCTCATTTTTCCGTATGATTCGAATTTTGACACGACCATGTTTAGATTGGAGTTGCACAAAGTTCTATTGGATTCTCGCAGATGATAAACCTAAGCATTTGAAAAACAAATGCGAGATTGAATCGTCTGAGATGCCATATTTTGTTTGGGAAATTGACTTAGATCAGACAAGATGGTTTGGCTTTGCGTCCACAAGTCTTCCAGGAGGAGCAGGCCAGGTCTTTTTTTTGCAGTGGTTGGGCCAAAGTAGACTTTGACTTTTGAGTACCCAAACTCGCCGGTCTCACTTGCTCTGTACATCAACTTTGTTACCACCTTGCAGGCTACCAAGGTGAAGTGGAAACCAAAGCGGGAAAACTGGCAAGGCAGGGACACTGAAAGTGTAAGACGTTGCAAGACTTGGAAGACAATGTTGTCTCGAGTTGGTCCATGTTGGGCCATGTTGGCCCCCAGAAAAATTGGCAGAACAACAAGTGACAACAAGTCACGGAAGATACGGAATTGGGAACGTTTCAGATGTCACAAGAATTCTCACAAAAGTTGTCACGTCCTGTCACGTCCTGTCGGTCTTTTCGGACGTGCCAGCTTGGGTCACAGACGACGAGGGCACCGAGGCCTTTGGCCCTTTGGCTGTTGGTCATGAGGTCGGCGACTTAGAATCAACGTCCGACCTCTTACCGGGTCTTACCCGGCCTTACCGCTGCACATGGTTTGGGTATGTTTGCGTGGACGTCTAAGAAGATTGGAGAAGATCTGGTTTTTGGGCATCTGAATTTGTGGAAGATTCAGAGCTTCCTGTGGCAGCTGTTGAGCTCAAAGCTTTCTGAGTCAGAAAGGGGTTGAGGCAGAGCCCACAATAGATCAAGAATAGATCAAGAAATCAAATTGTCCCTGTCCTTTCCAAAGCACTTGTATTGTAACCTTCCGACCTTCCGAAGCCAGGAAAATGGAAGGACCCCCAGCAAAAACTTGGTCAGAGTTAAGATCAGAACGAAGGTGGACAGGATGGCAGAAGCTGCACGCATTGATCAGTTGAAGGCGAGACTCACTGGGTTTGGCAGGAGTGTCTTCTAAAACGGGCTTGCAATGATGATTAAATTATGGCTTGTCGTCTTCGTTTCTTCCTTCGTTTCTTTCTTAGTTCCCTTTCTTCTTTTTTCATCTTTTTTCCTTTTCTTCCCTTCTTGCTTCTTCTTCTTCTCACCTATTCTTTTATTCTCCTCTCATCAATTCAAGCAGCCAACATCAAATCAAAAGTATTCAAATACCGTTGAATACACAGCAGCTTTCATGCCAAACACTTTTCTACACTTCTGCCCAAGCAGCTTCTTCACCACAAGCCTTTCACGCAAGGCTGCAGCTTTTTCACCAAAAGCATCCCCATCCGAATAACCTCTAAGAAATGGGGGGGCTGGGCCCCATTTTTGATGACAGCAATAAACCTTGGTATCATTTTCTAGAGATGAGGTCGAATCTGGATTTTCAGGGATCGGAAATCGATGGTGTTTTCAGGTTTTTGTCAGCAAATGTTGGAAAACACTCCTTTGTATTCAAAAAAAAAAATTGGCGTGTTTTTTTTTTTGGTACGACATGACTGCAAAAGCAAGCATTGATCATGGGGAACAACTCATTTTGCCGACTTACTCTCTATTTCATGTTTTTTTTCTGCCGAACCGATTTTGTAAGCAAAAAGTCTAATTATAAAAAATTAAATGCCAAATTTTGTGGGAGGCTGGTAGTGCACTGCAGCTCTGAAGCCTCCGCATGCCTGAAAAAATGCAATAGAGAAGTACTGTAGGCCCCTATATTTTAGTCATAATTTTCATTTCCTTCTTCATGGTCCCAGACGTGATTTTCCCAAAGACCAGCAATCCATCTTCCAGAGTTATGCAGATGGTATCGATTTTCTAGAAGGACGTCCGATCCTGGGTAATTGCATTTTTTGGCTTATGCAGTTTATTCTTCAGAAGTTGATATCTCACAAGAAAGCAACTGATCCATTGCGTACATATATACAGTATTTATGTAATTTTATGTACTCATTTGTACGCATTCATACTTTCCAGTGCTTTCGTGATATACTTATTTAGTGCTGTCTTAGATGCATCGAATCATGAGAAAATACTGAACTAGCAGCTAAACATAAAGATCAAGGTAGGTCATGCATTTTCTAGGCCAGCATTTCCGGCACCTCATTTTGTAGAAAAAAACAGACCAGGTGTCATTTTGCAGAAAACGGTCAAGGTTTTTGGTTTGGTTTATTGTAGACGCTTCATACTGAATGAAGGTAATTCTTGCTTGAAATTCATTTTTTCTGGAACATTGCTCAATTGTGGACACTATTGTGCAGAAAGTGTTTTTGGCATTCCTTAATTCGAGAAATCCATAAAACTTGTTACACCAAGAAGCACTAAAGCTTACATACACAAGCGGCCTTTCACCTGACTGCATCCTTAGTACCAGGCCTACCAGGCAGCACTTGCACCAGCGTTGCATGCAAAGCAGCTTCTGCATTGCAGCAATCAGTTTGTGCAGCAAAAACTGTTTACAATATATTTCAAACATTTTCAAATCATATGTCTTTGTCTTTACAGCTCTTGGCTTTACACCAAGTGACTGGTCTTGTGCAGAAACCACTTGAGCACCAAGACATCTACACTACATGCTGTTGTCAACAAGCGCCAAATCCCGCATGCTAGTGGCTAGGGGAACTTGCTGAAGGCATTTCCGTACATTGAAACATGTCAGCCCAACTTGGTCATGTCTCTGGCGTAGTATTTGTATCGTTTGAAGCAAAGCATTGAAACACGGAAAGCCTGCAGGTCATGACCTCTCTGAGATTGGGTGAGCTTCGGACATGGGGTGCCTTGTCCAGAAAGTCAACTTCCTTTTGTAGCTGCAGTTCAAGCTTCCAACCGGCGTGCTGGTTTGGACAAAAAGATGATCTCAGACACTGGTAAGTAGGGGTATGGTATCAGAGACCTTGTGTGCAAACATGTTCGAAAGAAAAAACGAGAGCAATGTGTGAACGCGTGCTGATATAGTGCTGATCACTGTTCAATCTTACTGCTGCCAAGGCCCGGCGACTATGATAACCCAACCATGGCCAGATGCCCTAGCTTTGGAATGGACACTCAAATCCACTGGATTTGATTCGGTCGAGCTGCGCAATGCGGCTCTGAAGAATTGGTTGAGGACGGGCCGGAGAGGGAAAGATGTGCTGGTGACGATTTTGTTTGCAATCCGATGTGGTGAGGAGTGAGCTTGATGATTCCTGCCAAATCATGCCAGATCCCAGGTTTTTGCCACATACCCCTTGCTCTTGCAGATCTGTGAGTTTTTCAATTTGCTTTGGGACTCTCAATCACAGTTGTTGAGACTCGGATTGACTACTTGGCAATCATTCCAGTTGTGACACCAATAATTGCTTTTGAAGGTGATTGCGACTTCTTGTTTCGCAGTAGTTTAGGACTGTCAATGTGGCCAAATGTGAATAGTTTCATTGTTGTCAGCAGTTGATTGCGTTTTTGTTTGATTTAACCTTTTTGTTTCGGCCAGTTGAAGACAAGCAGAGCAGTTGATGAACAAAATGAAAACGTGAAGATTGCCAAAAGCTTGCAATTACTACATAGTGCTACATAGACTACTGTTAGATGTCTTGCATAAGCATCTCGGAGAGGACAACGATCAGTACGTTTGAGCCTTGTGATGTTTGACATTTGAGCTTCCCTGGTGCAGGACAACCTCCTGGCAAGCAGCTCACCACATTTTTGGCAGGCAGATTCACAGGGTCTCGATAGAGTCGATAGAGCGTGGATTTAGTCATGGATTCACCATGTTTGTTGCCTTTGAAATGGATTGACGTGGATTCATATTTCTGCAGTGTTTGAGTCAAGGGTGTTGCCGCATGGTCCAGCTGTTGCCCACTTTGAATTTGAACCAAACAACCCACATCTTGGGTACTATTTCCCGAAGGGCCTAGGTGGCTGTATTTAAATTAAGGCAACATGTCGGAGTCCTGGAAGTCTTTTTTTCTGGAAAAACAGGCTTCCTAGACTCCTGGAGCATAGAGACTACAGCACGTGGCCAAAACCAGATCCTTTGCAGTTGCTGAAACATGCAATATGGACCGAAATGTATTCATAGATATCTCTGGATTTGCTGGGAACATGTTGGATGGGTTGACTCTGTCTTGCCCGTGGGAGGCTTCCAGAGGAGAGCTTACAACCCACAGCAGTGACTTTGCATACCTTGGCCAACAGCCGTCATAGCTGGCACCAAGCTCTGCGTTATTTGGCGTGGGCCCAACAACACCATTTAAAGGCAAGCCGATGATCAGTGAGGAATGACAAAAGTTCAGTCGCTGGTTTTGGAGTCTTACTATGGCTTACAATGGTTTGCGTCAGGTTTCAGGAGGAATGCTGAGAGCAGTGGCATATGCAGCGGATGCGGCCAAGGAAGTGCAGGGACAGTGGATGTGAGGACATGGAAGACAATTTATTTGCTCATGATTTTCGGAAAATCTCGCTGGTCAGTCTTGAGACTTCTCCTCTCCTCAAGCTTAGGGATTTCGAGATCGATACCGTACAAGGGATACAAGGGGCATGCCATGAAAGAAGAATTTGATCACTGGGAGGAATATTGCCGGACATTCACAGAGGCACAATTGTGAGATTCCAGCCTGTTCTAGCTTGTTTTGTTTGAATCTTAGCAAAGACATAACGACTCCCCAGAGCAGTCCATGAACAGAATTCTTTGCTTTGCTCCAGGCTTGGCCAATTGTTTTGGAAGTCGTTCAGAGCTTCCGAAAGTGTCTTTGTCTACAAAAGGGCAAAGCCTCACAATTTCTGCAAATTCGTTGAGAGACAACTAGCTGCTTGAGCAAGTACACCACGGTGGAATAGTACTGTTGGAAGTAATCATGGCTTGTCACGCGAGGTTACAACTCTCACCAGATGCACCACTTTGGAGTCTTGCAATGCGAAAGTCCCCGAAAAAAGCCTTGGCATCTCTGCTGTCTCTGCTCAAGTTTTCTGCTTGAGTTTGCATAGAGTTTTCATGAGTTTTCTAGCGACAGCTTTCAAAAAGTCCTCCAATTAGAAATTGATTAGTTGACATCGACCTGACTCCCAACAATTTCTGCGAAGTGCGTTGAGGCTGATCTGATTGGTGCATATTCCCACCCATGTCAGAATGTCTTGGAAAGGAATATCAATGGGTTTTCTGGGTCATTGCTGCTCTCAGATAGCCATCGAATGGCTTGTGGTCATGTCTCAACTACGAAATGGCAAACGCTTGTTGGATCGTTTGACAAAAGGATTGTTGTGGCAGAATAGTGCGCAGACAGAAAACATTAAAACTTGTGAACAGACTTGATTCCCTTTTTGCCTGCGGTCAATAGTCAATAAACTCATGAGCTTGCATGACAAATGGCTTTGCTTTGGTCTGTGGTTTCATGTTGGTGATATACATCCATGTAATGGAAATCAAGGCAAACTCTAACGACCATTTCATTTGTTTTCGTGCTGTTTTCTGTCTATCAGATCAGCCAAATACTGCCGTAAAGGCATTGCTTCGAGACTTCCGACAACCAGAGCCCAAGAGCTACAATGCTGCTCTAGGAACTTTGACGGCACAAGACAAAGGCTGTTGAAGGCAGTAGGGCCAGGAAATCCACCGTACTCTCTTCAACAGCATCTGTATGATTCCGGATATCATTGTGTCTGGAGGCGATTCTTGTCACAAGTGATACAAGTGTTATAGATTGTCATAGTGATTCATTGTGCTGTTTTTGTTGAGAGATGTTGAAAGGGTCAACTCGAAGGATTTTGTGTCTGAGAATCAATTTGGAGTCGGTGCCATTGAGACAAGCTCACCACAGTCTTGCCTTTCAAAATTAAGATCTAGGGGACCACTGATTTTGGCAAGTTTCAGTATTCCAAAATCCAATTCCGAGGTACCCAATTCTCACCCATACCTTCATAGCCTTTTACTTTCCGGCCCCCCAGTTCCACTAGCATTTGTCTCCACTTCACCACTCTTGCCGCCTCGTCACAACACCCAAATCACCTTTCCAAGAAGCCAGATCTGGATCCAAAGGCCAAATCTGTTGCAACTAAAACTGCAAAAACACATCAACAGTCAAGCCATGAAGGTGTTTATATACATATATATATAATATATATATATACTTTTTTGTTTTAAATGAGTTTTTATATGCTTCTGTGAAGACTCTTTCAGGCGTCTCAAGTTTGCAGAGGTGCGATGTCAAAGACCTCGGAGTGGCAGAGTTGCTGCGATTTGATGTGGCTCAACTGCATTTAGATCTACAGAATCTACAGTTGATTTGTCAAGTCTATCTCCAACTGAAACTAAAAAAAACTGGTTGACAGTCGGATTTGGCACAGAGGCGCTAGTTGCATGACAGTGATTAATCCACTTGTGTACAGTTGCAAGTCTGAAAGAGTTGTCTCCAGAGCCTAATTCAGGTTCACAAAGACACCAATCCTAATTCACAAGTCCACTCCTCAAAGAATCCATGGTTTGTATAACATGAGCAGTCACGAGCAAGCATCCTGGTGAATATATTCATCTAAACTTCCGCTCGCACAATGATCAGATCAAGGGGCTTTCAGGTGCGAAATATCCCAAAGATTGCTGCGGGTAAACTCTGTGATTGGCATTTCGGAGCAGAGTTGGCAAATCGCACTGCAGCACTGGAAAAACTGCGGCTGGGAGCCAACTGCGGCGACGGCAGCAGGCCTGGCATCGGCCTCCAAGTGACGCTGTTTGAAAACAGTTTTGGACTGTGCAAATCGAACAGCTTTGTGGAGATGTCCCGCCTCTTCAGCTTTCACAAAAAGTCGTGTTTTTCACGCAATGCTTTGGCGCCGCCCTGCAGAGGTCTGGAGATGAAGGGCTCCAGTGCCAGCACAAGGGGCACAAGGGGCACAAGCGGCTCGAGTCCATGGGAACTTCAGATCAGTTGTTTGGAGAAACTGCGAAGACTCGGATGCTGTGGCCGTTGAAAAGTGGCTGCAGTGCGTAGTCATGGCATCATGGAGAGATATGATGATATGATCATGTCTTGACAGCGGAGTGTCGATGATAGTGTACCATTTTGACACAGCCTCGGATCCCAGCGGTTTGTTCCAGTGTGTTGGCATTTAGTGAAGCTGTAGGAAATGTGTTGGGTGATTCTGTGCTCCAAGCCTGAGAATGGTGTGTTTCCAAACAGAGATCATTTTGGAGTAAGAATCTACATGCTTCCCATACATAGAGTGGGTCAGAAGAACGTCACTCCTTCACCTTTAACAAATTTGGTAACACACTTGGGACAGAATGGTGCTAGATAGCTTTTTGTCAAAGCATCGTTTCATGACAGGAATTTTGGCTTGTTGAGCAGACCTGGGTGTTTGCCATACTTCAAACTTTTTGTGCACCTGTGCTTACACATATCACTTTTTGCAACACACTTCACATCAGAAATAAGCAAAGAAAGTGCCATGTTATACCCTTCAATTCTTTTTTCAAAGATGATTGCGGCAGATCTTTTGAAAGCAGCCTGACAATCTGATCGAGAGCCAAGGATATTCGGGGGGAAACCCTGATCCTTTCATTGCCTTGGCTCCCTGGATGCAATGTCTTGCAAATGAACATCGACCCTAGCAATTGATGATGAGTATATATTTTACAGCAAAACATGACACCTGGGCAGCCTGTAGAAAGATTGAGTCTGGCGACATGATCGCGTACATCGACTTTGTCAAATGGCCTGGGCTTGACAAGGCGGCTGTCCTTCGCTGCAAAGAATCTGGTCGCTGGGAGCATTGCATGCAGCTTCATCTTATTTTGGAGGTGGGCCTGCGCAAAGTGACGGAGATCATGTCGTCAAAGACTTTTTCCTAGCTTTGACACAATTTTTGTGGGTTCCTTTCTTCTGTTCCGTAGATTGAGATGCGTCGTCCAAAACAAGGCGATTTCGATGGATGTGGCAGACGACTCAGTGAGGGAGCTTTACAGGCGCTTTTGTTCCAGGAATTTTGCTTCTGGATCTTTTGGACATCTTGCGTCATCTTGTGCCATCTTGCAGCTCCTTCCAGACCTTCAGAGATTGCATCAAAGTGCAAGTGGTTGCTGTTGGTTTCTCACCAACCCCCTTTGCAAGTATGGAGCCATTCTTATTGGCTATTGGGGTATTGGTGTTTGCTTGTAACATTGCTTTCCTAACATGGTCTCCTACATCTTCTACCTCTACCTCTTATTTAGGTTGGATGCTCTGAAGGAGTCGTGCGCATCAGCTGGATGTTCCTTTTCATGCCTCGGAATTTGGATGCTAAAAAGAAATAGCAAGGCCGTGGCTCAGCCGTGGCTCAGCCGTGGCTCTTCTGCTTTCTCACTTTCTCCAGCTTGTATGGCTTGTACTGCTCCGCTTCCCACCTTTGATCCATTTTGATCCATTTTGATCCTTTGATTCCACTCCTCGCCATACCCTGACACCCGAATGGGCCGTGGCTCAGTCGTTGTCATGGGGCAGGAAAAGTTGCAATACTGCCCTTGCAAGTGCTGGTGATGCATGGTGTTGCTTGGCAGACTCAGTTTGAAGCGAAGTTAAGAGACTCGAGCTGCTCGAGCTTCAGACATTTCAGACATTTGAGACATTCTCATGTTTCAGACAGCTTCACGATGTTGCTGATGGTTCACTTGGTGCGGACAAGGCTGGCTTGCGGCCCTCAGGCTGCTGCACTCAGAGCTACGAGGCACTGGAGTGCCTTGCCCGACCAATTGGACTCCAAGTTGTCTTGCACAGTCTCTCTTGTTGAGTCCGTTTCTGCGAAAAAACAAGCCTCTGAGATTCTGACATGCTTGCACTAGGTCCAAGGTGAGAATGCATAAGCAAGTTCAGTCGTATGTCACAATACAAGCAACTGTAGATTACACATGATTACACTGTAGATCTTGCGGAAACGCTGACATTGTGACTGAGAGAAGTCTGTGGACAGAGTGAGGTCAGAGCTGACATTGTCACATGCAGCGCTGCTGCATCTGCAGCTACTTCAGCAAGACAGTGGTGTGAAGGGCTAGATGTGGTTGCACAGGTGCGATATGCTGGATGTTTTTTAGTATTTTCAAATGTAATGTAGAATGAGCGCATGGAGCTGTTCTCATTAACAAGACATTGAAAAAACCATTTACAAGATCTGTGAGGCTCGACGCTGTGGAATGCAGCTGGATTTGGTGGCTTACGGTGGTCAACTGGTTGCCTTCGAACAGGGGGCTAGGTGACCGGTGGCACGAGCACCATGCGTAGCACCATAAGTAGAACCACGACCAAATCCCTGGCCGCTAAAAAGACCTTGTCATTTCATGACGGCAGAATCGTTCTATGCTATTCTTTGCAGTCTTTGTAGGACGTGTCTTTGATTTTCAAAGGTGTGGTCTGTGCTTGTGTGTTCTGAAGGCATGTGAAGGTTTCAAGATGTTTCAAGCTGTTTCTTCTGGAAGCCCTGGGCCCTCCCAGCGTTAGGTGGAACGATGCCTTGCTGACTCTGCACAGAGTTCATCTACAGCTCCGGCCTGATGCGGTTGCTTGGATGCAAATGTCAAGCTCTGTGAGACTTCAGAGATTCTTATGCCCAGCGCTGGTCACTGGTCACTACAATGGCTATTTCCCGGTCTCAACAAAATGCACATTAAGTTATCAGCGCCTCGGGGTTTGTTTCACTCTTACGTCCTTGCAGCATTTAAGACTCCCACGATTCACTTCGCTTGACTTGGTTCCCTCACTCTGTCAGTCACATGAACTTGTAAGTGCAAAGATATGGTGCTGAGCCAGGTACTACTACGTGGAGCTTTGAGCGCGGTGGCAAGTGATTGGCATTGGCAGAGAGCAATCGACGGACTGTGCCTTCAGGACAGATTGAGATGCTCAGAAGCTTCAGAAAAGGCAAAGATGGAATTGAATGCTTTTTTTTTGACTACTGACTTTATCGCGTTTCAGACCAGTAATTCTTGCAGACACAGCACCAAGACCTCTTTTAGTTTGTGAATATGATGAATTATTAGATTTTGCTGACTCTTTCTTGTATTTATCCCTATATCTCTTGGTATGTCCCTTTTCTCATTTGCATCTCAAGCGTGAAGATGAGACCAGTTTTTGAGAAGCAACTCTGGGTCATGAAATTTCGAGAAGTACTTATTGCATGTCGGTTTCGTTATGAGGTTTCTAACGATGCCACGTCATGCCACGTCCACAAAGTCCACAGGACAACGTTGCCCTTGAAACAGCGGCGCGAGCTTGCCAGGCCAGAGCTGTGGAGGACTCGACGCAGCTCCAGATGACAAAGGACAATGATACCATGACTAGGGCGATGATAAACGATGACAAAGATGACAACGATGACAGCGATGACGAAGATGACAAAGACGACAAAGATGACAAAGATGACAGCGATATACAGCGATGACAAAGATGACAAAGATGACAAACATGACAAAGATGACAGCGATGACGAAGATGACTAAGACGACAAAGATGACAAAGATGATAAAGATGACAACGATGACAAAGATGACAAAGATGACAAAGATGACAAACATGACGAAGATGACAATGATGACAACCATGACAACGATGATAACGATGACAAAGATAACAACGATGACAAAGATGACAAAGATGAAAGCGATGACAAAGATGACAAAGATGACAAGGATGACAATGATGACAAAGATGACAAACATGACAAAGGCGACAGCGATGACAAAGATGACAGCGATGACAAAGATGACAGCGATGACAAAGATGACAAAGATGACAAACATGACCAAGATGACAAAGATGAGAGCGATGAGAAAGATGACGAAGATGACGAAGATGACGAAGATGGCAAAGATCACAAAGATGACAGCCATCACAAAGATGACAGCGATGACAAAGATGACAAAGATGACAAAGATGAGAAGGATGACAGCGATGACAAAGATGACAAAGATGACAGCCATGAGGAAGATGCCAAAGATTACAAAGATAACAAAGATGACTAAGATGACAAAGATGGCAAAGTTGACAAATATGACAAAGATGACAATGATGACAAAGATGACAAACATGACAAAGGTGACAACGATAACAAAGATGAGAGCGATGAGAAAGATGAGGAAGATGACAAAGATGACAAAGATGACAACGATGACAAAGATGACAAAGATGACAAAGATGACAGCGATGACAAGGATGACAAAGATGACAGCGTTGACAAAGATGACAAAGATGACAACGATGACAAAGATGACAGCGATGACAAAGATGACAAAGGTGACAGCGAGGACAAAGATGACGAAGATGACAAAGATGACAAAGATGACAGCGATGACAAAGACGACGCAGATGACAAAGGTGACAAAGATGACAGCGATGACAGAGATGACGAAGATGACAAAGATGACGAAGATGGCAAAGATGACAAAGATGACACAGATGACAACGATGACAACGATGACAAAGATGACAGCGAGGACAAAGATGACAAAGATGACAAAGATGACAAAGATGACAGCGATGACAAAGACGACGCAGATGACAGCCATGCCGAAGATGACGAAGATGACGAAGATGACAAAGAGGACAAAGATGGCAGCGGTGACAAAAAATGACGAGGATGACAAAGATGACAACGATGACAAAGACGACAACAATGACAACGATGACAAAGATGACAACCATGACAAAGATGACAAAGATGACACAGATGATGAAGATGACCAAGATGACAGCGATGACAAAGATGACGAAGATGACGAAGATGACAAAGATGACAGCGACGACAAAGATGACGAAGATAACAGCAATGTCGAAGATGACGAAGATAACAAAGAGGACAAACATGCCAAAGATGTCAAAGATACCAGCGATCACAAAGATGACAACGATGACAAAGATAAAAAATGACAACGATGACGACGATATTAAAGATGACAACGATAACAACGATGAAAAAGATGACAAAGATGACAACGATAAAAAAAGATGACAAAGATGAGAAAGATGGCAAAAATGACAAAGACGGGGAAGATGACAACGATGTCAAAGATGACAAAGATGACAATGGTGACAAAGATGACAAAGACAACAGCGATGACAGCGATGACAAAGATGACAACGATGACAAAGATGACAACGATGACAAAGATGACAAGGATGAAGGCGATGACAAAGATGACAAAGATGACAAGGATGACAACAGAGATGAGAGCGATGAGAAAGATGACGAAGATGACAAAGATGACAAAGATGACAACGATGACAAAGATGACAAAGATGACAGCGATGATAAGGATGACAAAGATGACAGCGATGACGAAGATGACAGCGATGACAAAGATGACAAAAAAGACAGCGATGACAAAGATGACAAAGACGACAAAGATGACAGAGATGACGAAGATGACGAAGATGACGAAGATGACAAAGATGACAAAGATGACAACAATGACAAAGATGACAATGATGACCAATATGACAAAGATGACAACGATGACAGCGATGACAGGGATGACAAAGATGACAACAATGACAAAGATGACAATGATGACCAATATGACAAAGATGACAACGATGACAGCGATGACAGGGATGACAAAGATGACAACGATGACGAAGATGACAACGATGACAACGATGACAAGGATGACAAAGATGGCAACAATGACAAGGATGACAAAGAAGACAGCGATGACAAAGATGACAACGATCACAGAGATGACAAAGATGACAGCGNATGACAAGGATGACAAAGATGGCAACAATGACAAGGATGACAAAGAAGACAGCGATGACAAAGATGACAACGATCACAGAGATGACAAAGATGACAGCGGTGACAAAGATGACAAAGATGACTGCGATGACAAAGATGACAAAGATGACAAAAATCACAGCGATGACAAAGATGACAAAGACGACAAAGATGACAGAGATGACGAAGATGACGAAGATGACGAAGATGACAAAGGTGACAAAGATGACAACAATGACAAAGATGACAATGATGACCAATATGACAAAGATGACAACGATGACAGCGATGACAGGGATGACAAAGATGACAACGANATGACAAGGATGACAAAGATGGCAACAATGACAAGGATGACAAAGAAGACAGCGATGACAAAGATGACAACGATCACAGAGATGACAAAGATGACAGCGAGGACAAAGATGACAAAGATGACTGCGATGACAAAGATGACAAAGATGATAAAGATGACAACGATGACAAAGATGACAAAGATGACAACCATGAATCCCATAAGCAGGTCTATGTCCAGAACAATTTCTCTTCGCATATCCAAGCGGCCACACTCAGGCAATGACTTGCATCGGAGACATCACATTGTTCAAGGGGCGGTGGGCCGACATTTCCCTCGACGAGGCGTGGCTGCGTCGAGATCAGCGCTTATAATAGCGGCTTGACCCCGGTGTTTCCCTGCAGGATCCGATTCCTCCCGAGGAGCGCTTGTTTTTTCTTTCAGCACGGCATGGCATGTAGTGTGGCTGTTCATACTTCCTGACAGGAGTGCGTGCTTTTGAACTCGGCGCTCCTGGCCGAGCTGCACCAGTTGGTTGAGGCCCGACAGCTTATAGGCATCCCTTCGAATCATGAGAAGAGGCGCATGCGTTTCTTGCTTCCTGCCAGGTTCCGTCCGCGGAGCTCACCGCAACCCTCATCCAGGGCGGCAAGAAGAAGGCGACGGTCTGACAACATGTGTCAACACGCATATAAGCTTAGCTAGGGAAGGCCTTCTGGTTGTGCAGGTGGTGCGCCGTCGTACCACTTTCATCTTGCTGCTCAACCCCAAGCCTCGTGCCACTGTTGCAGCCTCAGTTTGCGTGCATTCTTTCACACATACGTGCACCTGCAGACACACCCATCTGACATCATCGCTGGCGCCCAGGGCCTCTCCTTGGATGAGAAACAGTGGCGCAAAAAGCTTGCCAAGGATGGCGCGAAGGCGGGACTTCGGCATTTTGTTTGCTTTCTTGGTGTTGCATCCTCCTGTTCGAGGCGGAAAGCTCCGCCTTCGCACGGCGCCTTCCTTTTCAATGGCCGCCTCCTCGGTCACAGCCAAGAAAATGAATCGCATTTCTTCAATCGAAGCCTGAACTTCGAGGCGATGCCCACCACCCCGCCGCCTGTGGTCTCTGCCTCGGAATGGATTATTGCTGCTCTTTTGTTGCAAATTCAGCTTTGCAGGCACACATCACCCTGCACGCTCAAAGTCTAAGGCGAAACGTGGTGCGGCGCCGTTTCTTCAGCCACTGGCCCGTGGTTCCACATTGGTCCAAGCTCAGAAGTTATATTTTTTATACTGCATTAATACATGTTCGCTTTCATGTCTCTCCTGTGTGTCACATGGCTTCGTCGCCCCGCAGCAGGATCGCTGCATCGAGAGGCGGTTCATGAATCGCCGTGCTCGCCAAGGCGCCCGGACTTGCCATTCTGTTTTGCATCTGTTCGTCTGCCCCCCGCAGCAGGAATGTCGGCCAAAGCCAATCGCCCACCTTCCTTGGCGACGTGGACCAGCGACGGCGGCGTGCGAACCTCATGACAAAGATGACAACGATGACAAAGATGACAAAGATGACAAATATGACAAAGATGACAACGATGACGAAGGTGGCAATGATGACAGTGATGACAGCCATGACAGCGATGACAAAGATGAAAAAGATGACAAACACGATAAAGTTGACAAAGATGGCAAACATGACAAAGGCGACAACGATGACAAAGATGACGAAGATGACGAAGATGACAAAAATGACAAAGTTGACAAAGATGACAAAGCTGACAGAGATGACAAAGATGACAACAATCACAGAGATGACAACGACAACAAAGGTGGCAAAGATGACAATGATGACAAAGATGACAGCGATGACAAGGATGACAAAGATGACAGCGACGACAAAGGCGACAAAGATGACAGCGATGACAAAGATGACAGCGACGACAAAGATGACAGCAATGACAAAGATTGCAATGACAGCAATGACAAAGATTGCAAGATTGACAGAGGTGACAAATATGACAAAGATGATGATAGCATTGACAAAATTAAGATGATGAATATGTATGATGAAATGGGCTCCGGACTTACTTTTCAGATTAAATCAAAGTAAATGTCACTTGCAATCACTTTCAAATCGTTGTCGCATAGTGTCACTCTATGTCGCCCTCAGAGATTTTCATACATTCTTTGAAGACGATCGAAATCACGAAAGCTAGCTTTTGCTAGCTGAAGTCCCTCTTGCTTTAGCAAGGTATTGGGGGGGCTGGAATCTCCAATCCCATGAAACTTCATGAGTTATACCCCCCCCCCGGCTACCGGGTTTCCTCGCAGTTTGGCCGTGGCTCGATCCCCACCGGGGACGTCGTCAGATTCCCCATCCTTTGCATCATTGGCATCCTTCATAGGGCATGGTTTACGGAGTCTCCTACCTATTCTCTCTATCCTATCTAATTATCTACTTATCACGCTATCTAGCCTATCTATCCTATCTATTCTCGCGATCTATTTGCTTATCTATCCATCCACCCACCCATCCACCCATCCACCCATCCACCCATCCATCCATCCATCCATCTATCTATCTATCTCTCTCTCTCTCTCTGTCTATCTATCTATCTATCTACCTATCTATCTATCTATCTATCTATGTCTCTACCTACCTATCTACCTGTCAACCAATCAATCAACCTATCTATCTATCCATCTATCTATCTATCTACCTGCCTATCTACCTACCTATATCTATCTAGCTATCTATCTATCTATCTACCTATCTATCTATCTATCTATCTATCTTTCTATGTCTCTACCTACCTGTTTGTTTGTCTGTCTATCTATCTATCTATGTACCTATCTATCTATGTCTCTACGTACCTACCTATCTACCTATCTATCTATATTTTTTTCTAGCTATCTAGCTATGAAGCTATCTAGCTATCTAGCTATCGAACTATCTATCTAATCTATCTAATCTATCCATCTATCTATCTATCTGTCTGTCTGTCTGTCTATCTATCTATCTATCTATCAATCAATGTACGTATCTATGTATCTATCTATCTATCTATCTATCCATCTATCTATCGATCTATCTATCTATCCATCTATCTATCGATCTATCTATCTAGCTATCTACCTATCTAGCTATGTCTCCCTCTCTGTCTCTCTATCTTTCTATCCTTCCATCTATTCATCTTGCTATCAATTTTTCTATCTTTTTATCTATCTACTTCTCTCTCTCTCTCTCTCTCTCTCTCCATCCAGCTATATATCTCTCTATCTATTTATCTGTCTATCTATCTATCTTGCTTTCTTTCTNATCCAGCTATATATCTCTCTATCTATTTATCTGTCTATCTATCTATCTTGCTTTCTTTCTAGCTATCTAGCTATCTATCTATCCAAGTATCTAGCTATCTAGCTATCCAGCTATCCAGCTATCTAGCTATCTAGCTATCTAGCTATCTATCTATCTATC
>BGPT01000105.1:34531-50611 GCA_003297045.1 Symbiodinium sp. clade C Y103
TAGCTATCTATCTATCTATCCATCCATGCATCCATCCATCCTATCTATCCATCCTATCCATCCATCCATCGATCTATCTATCTATCTGTCTGTCTGTCTATCTATCTATCTATCTATCTATGTCTCTACCTACATCTATCTAGCTATCTATGTATCTATGTATCGATGTAGCTATGTCAAAAAATGCACCACTGTACTTGCCCACTTTATTTTCAAGTCCAGCTCCCTGCCGAGCTAGCTTTCGTCCCCTACCCCTGGGCCTCAAGTTGAACCTGTCCTTAATGGAGGCGGCGGGCAGCTGGCGTATGGCTTTACGCTTGTTCTCTGTTTATGAAGATCTCGGACTAGCAGTGATAGCACTGGAAGCGATTGAGTGTCTGGGACGAAGACTTTCCGCCATGGTCTTGAAAAACCAAGACGTTAGCTTGCTGAATGTTCACCACACAGTATACCTCTCAATTGTGATTGTGCCAAAGTGACTATGAGGTGTTGGCGTTCGTGCAGAGTTGTTCGCATCTGTGCTTTGTTTGTCTTCTTTTTTTCTTTTTGCACTCATGCATTTGCTCCTGTGTCGGCTCATTCCGTTGGTCTTTCGCGTGCTATATCGATTGTTTGCTGGGTGTCTTTGCAGTAAGGAAATCTGCTTCCGCCCCAGCACTGCTACCTGTGCTACTGGCTGCGGCCAATCCAGTGGCAGGCGCAGGCGCAGACCGCGCCAAGGCACCACCGCTTTCATGTCGAGCAAAGAAATGACATGACCAGACAGTGACCACACTTGAAGATTTGAAACAGTGAAACAGTTTTAGGATTTAGAAGTGATATGGATCTTTTGATAGTGGAAGTCATATGAAGCAATACAAAGGGTATCACAGTTTGTGTCACAGAGGACAACATTCTTGGGGTGCAGGTCGCAACTGCCATGCAGCTCCTGGAGTCACATGATACCCTTTCTGCGGAAGCGGTTCAGATCTTCCTTCGGAAAAAAATTCAGCAGAAGTTGCGACTTGGTTTTAAAGCAGCATGCTGGGTCTTTATTTTCACATTGACAAGTTGTGCTGAATTGCCAGTGCGGATTCTTGAACTACCTGGCTGCTTGGCTCGCTGATTGTTGAAATATGTTGAAATGCTTGTTTCGAGGCAAAGGCTAGCGAATCCCACACAGAGCAGCAAGTCCATTGCCGCGAAAATCCGTGACGCACTGCTTAAGAACTACATCAGCAACCCAGCTTAAGTGGCTATATACCCGACTGCTTCAACATGAAGTTAGCCATCCAAACCAAGAAAACATGTTTGCCAATGTTTTTCCCACAAGTTTTTAGATTTGTTCCACGCTTTTTCTTGAGTCTTCAGTGGTCTTGGGGAAATCCTTGCCTGCCAGGCCTGGGTGCGATTGCGGAGCAGAGATCTTTGACCAGTTTAGATTTCGCGGGTTGCGCGGGCGTACAGATTTCCCCTATCGCAATGTGGAGTACCAGAGCACAGCTGCATGCAGAGGCGCGACGAAATGACATCAACAGAGCGTGCGGAAAAGCTGCTTATCAGCGGAGTATGCGCTTTACCAGGTTGACAAAAGGCAGAAAGAACAGTGTGGAAAGATAGCGACAAGTCAGAGCAAAGCATTACAAGAGCAAATTGTGAGTCTTTCTCTTTCGCCTTGAATGAAGTTTGTGGCTGCAAGATTGCTTTTGGATGCCTTGCTGTACTTTCCCTCCTTTTCAGGTTCTGGGGTCAGTGCGTGAACAGGGGCAAAGTGATGCTCAAGAGGACGGACTGCCAAACTCGCTGCTCTGGCTCTATCAGTCTATCAGCTGGCTTTACAAATGATGGATGTTTACCTCTGAATTTGGGCATGCTGCAATGCATGGTCCCATCCTTAATCGAATGCTTCTACATCATCAGCATCCTCAGCATTAGCCAGGAGGACAAATGAATGTGCATATGATTCCTTTGAAGTGCACACTTTGAGGCATCATGATGTATGTTATGACTGTATGACAACATATGTATGGTGCACTTGTGGATTCATGTGTTCATCTGAATTCATTTGTTTGTTGTGTTTATACAATGATCCTTTGCCTTGCTGTGGTCCTGCCCTGTCATTCTTGTGTTTGATTTGTTGCACGAGGAGCTGATCGCTTCCTTTTTGCCTTGTTGGGCAGCTGTGCTGCTTGTGGATCGAGGCCCGACACACTGCGCTTGGATATGATTTGATGGCACAAGAGCTGGCTTCAACGAAACCCACGGCCAATTGTTTTCAACATGGCAACCAGAGTCCTTAGAAACTTTGCTGGTCACTGAGACTCGCTTAGGGTCACATGCAGTCACTTAGAGTCACTAAGTCGCACTTGAAGTCACTAAGACTTACTGAGAGTGATAGAGAGTTACCGAGTATCACTTAGAGCTATATACTCAGACTTACTGAGAGTCACTTGGAATCGTTGAGAGTCACTGAGAGGCACGTAGAATGACGGAGAGTCACCGAGAGTGACTAAGAGTCACTCAAAGTAACTGAGAGTCAGTTCGAGTCACTGGAGATACTTTGAGTGACCGAGAGTTCCGGAGAGTTCCCGAGAGTTGCTCTGCCGAGAGTCACACAGATTAACTTAGAGTTACTGAGAGCGATGGAAAGCAGCGGAGAGTCACTGAGAGATATTGAAAGTCGTGGAGAGTTCTTGAGTCACTAAGAGTCACATAGAGTTACTTAGAGCTAGTGAGAGTTTCTCAGAGTTACCGAGTGTCACTGAGAGTCACTGCGAGTCACATTCATAGAGTTACTTATAGTCTCTTAGAGTTCCTGAGAGTCATTCAGAGTTATATACTGAGAGTTACGGAGCGTCACTGAGAGTCAGTGAGAGTTACCAAGTTGAGTTACTGAAAGTCACTGTATTGAGAGAAACTGAGAGTTACATCGAGAGTTACTAAGAGTGAGGGGTTGAGGGGTTGCTGTACGCCAGGATGCCGTGGCCGTGTGCAGGGCCTTGGTCCTGATGGTCAGGAAGGTCCTTTCTGCTTGCTGCCTGTGGCAGCGCACCACAAACGGGATCGACATGCCGAAAGGCAAGCTTAGGGAAAGGGCTCTGATGGCGCATACCCTCCAACGCGAGTCATTACAGGTCGAACATATGATTAGATTGATTAGATCCAAGGAATGGAGGCCACAGATGATTGGAAAACTGTTGAAATGTGACATTTGCAGATCAACTCTATGAAGATTTCTTTGCCATTCTTTCACCCTAAGAAAGAAGGGTGACTTCGCTGCAGCCAATTTGCGAGGCATGTTCTTTTGCAAGTCTTGAACATGCTGGCAGTGAGTAAGTATGCCAGTGTAGATGAAGCGAGGACGCATGGGGATGACAAAAAGATGCAAGAGCTTGCAGCCGGCAGTTTGAATTCACGATTGCAAAAGAGGGACTGAGTTGACATTGGAGAATGGCCCTCCGACATGTGCATCAACTGCATCAACTCCAGCCTTCCTCCATCAATAAAAATAGGTGCTGTTTACAGCCTGCACTCCAGGTGGAGTTCTTGCAGGGACGCTCGCGGACGGAGTCAGCGGAAAAATGGGTCTGGGTCTCGGCCCTTTGGGCACGTCAGATGTGCATTTCGAACACGAATCTAACGCTTTTCACATGTGTTTCACTCTGCCAAGGTAGCAGGAGTCGTAACGAACATGGGCACGGAGAGTGGTGTGCAGCAGGCAGCCAAGTTGGTATCAGTCACACTTTGACGGATTTGTTCCTGTCTCAGAGAGGGCCCAGTCCATTGACAGCTAGCTCTGGAGGATGCCAGCCATCCTTGAGATCTTGAGTGTCCCAGGGGTCGAAAGGAACCGGATGTTGAAATATTACAGTTGGAAGCGCGTCCTCTGCCTGCTCTTTGCTTGGAATCCAAAATACACAGAACCGCTCAACAGTGGAAACCTGCAACTCTTGAACCTGGAACCTCTGCGAACGTTGAACCTTGGGCCTTTGATCCTTGAAACATTGTACGCCTAAGAACTTGAAACCCACAGAACTTGAAAAACTAGTAGAGGTAGTAGAAAGGTTGGAGCTTGCGAGGTGTTGGATTTGCTTTTCCGTAGTGAAAACATCAGACCCATTGTATTCAAAGTCTTGGTATAGGTACTCGGCGTGAACTATATATTTGGTTTGAAGGAGGGTTAATGGTGATCGAAGTGTCACCAAGATTGGTGGGCATTCCTGGGCCAGGCAAAGCTTGCGCTGAGCACCGGGCAGACCAAGATAGCTTGGAACCTGGATACACAGTGATCAAAATCTGATGCTCCTAACATTACTAATGCAGATCACCCTGGATTCTAATCTGTGTAGCTGCTACAATGTGCTACATATGTACTACATACCGTATCTCCCATTGTTGCCAAGTTGCCATGGTTTGTTTGAGGTGGATTTGGGACGTGGCCTGCTACGGCGCTCAGAGGTGCGTTTGAACGGCGTTTGAAGTTGTTGGATTATGTCGGATTGTTTGACGTCGCAAATATCAATGTTGGAAAATAAACAAGGCATTAGCAACTCCCCATCATTCCAGTGCACTTGGAATCTAAGCCTTCCACTTTGAGCGTGCAATTGACATTGGACAGGATGCTCAGGAGCTGTGCGCAGAGAAAGATATCGCTCAGATGGCAAAACTCCGGACGTTAAAAAGACCAAAGGCCTGGACGCGTCTTTGGAAAATGTTGAACTTTTGGCAACTAAAATCCAAGCCTGACCAATGGTAACGTAACAGAAGAGTAACGTAACAGAAGAGAAACGTTTTCCTGTCTGGGCTTTGCTCTGGGTAAACTTTGAGCACTTGACAACATATTATCAATATGATCATATTATTGATTTGGGATGATTTGGGATGGTTTGGGATGAATTGGGTCTTCAAGCCACTGTCTTTCATATCTTGCTGAAAGAGTCTAGAACACCGATGGTGTTTGTGTTGTTTGCGGTAAACTTGCCCAATCTTCTGCAGTGCCTGACAGGAACTCATGCAATTTGGGCTAGATACCAAGAGATTTGGACACAGATTTTGGCACTAAGGATGCTAAACACGGCTGTACATGAATTACTGTCATACAAGTAATACAAGTCATATACACCCTGTAATATCATCATGTCAGTCATATCATATTCCTGTTACAACCGAGGCTTGGCCAAAAGACAGTGAGCAGCCGCTCCCAGGCTCACCCCAAGAGTCGTGTTTCGAAACGAAGCATGTTTTGTAAAAGCTCAAATCCGTTGATTTGCCTTGTGATCTTTCATCTTGTTTCCTTGGTGTCTCTGTCGCTCGTACAACTGAGGCAATTTACAGCCTCGTTCGAATGGGTCGCGACGGAATTCGATGCGCTGAAGAGCTACTCAGCGTACCTTGGACGATGGACTTTTTGGCAAAGCATTGCAAAGTGATTTGGACCCAAAGGATAGCCGCCCTTGTTCTTCCAGATATTTGATATGCTTCAGGGATATTACAGTTTTGAGTGAACTGTCGCAGTATTAGATACTATTAGCGTGTATTGGCAGCAATATGGTCAGAACATGGCTTGAAGAGCTTGTTAGTTGCTGTTAGATGTTGTTAGTTGCTGTTAGTTGCTGGTTGGTGCATATTCACTCTGATCTTCACTGAGGAGGTCAAGCCTTGGGATGTGTCTTCCACAGCAATCCGGGACTGGCAAAGAAAGCTTTCAGGTTTATTTGGTGTGAGGATGACTTTGGAATGTGATTTTTTCGAAACTTTGTTCAATCATTCTGTATCTGTCTGTATTTTGTGATGGTGTCGTCAGTCTTGTCTGTTCTCTGCATGGATGAAAGATTCATAGCGGCCAGGAACTTGCGCACAGCCACGCACGCATGGGCGATGTCAAGGCTGCAATACAGCACGTGGATGTCTTTGACGAAGTTCGAAACTTGGCCGTGCTCGACAAACTAATTCAACGCAGTTTGAATTTAGCAGCACGAAACAAACCAATTAGTTACTAGTTGTTTTAGATGCGAGACAAGACATTTCTTCAGAATGCAAACATGCTGGTGCATCAATGAGAGAGCTTGTTCCCAGGTGCACTCAGCTCAACTGCTCCACCCCAAGTCAGCCACAAGAGTGGTGCGTTTCGCAGCCATCCAAAACATGACAACGCAAACTCAGTTCTCCCACACTAAGCAAGCTGCGCTTTCAAGTAGGTCATGAAATCATCAAGCTGGAAGCAAGAAGTGACCGTGGCAAAAAATATCTTATACACCTGACAGCGCCAATCGGGCTTGATTTGCTCAGTTTGATTGAGATTCTTGCCCTCGTCCCGAGCTCAAAAATCTCAGACACGCAAGCCGAAGCCAACAGTCCTTTCCTTGTGCTGTAGCTCCTGATCTCGCTGGCAGTGGCTTGCGCGCACACGTTGAGCTAGAAGTCTCATACAAAAGTAGCTGATGAATCAAGGCCCTTGCAATCCCTTGCATACTTCGGCATGCGGCATAGTTGCTTTGCCCGCTCTTTGCTGAGGGACTCACTGGTACTATTCTGAAAGAGCGCGAGAAGTTAGGAGCAGCATCCATTGCTTCTGGTTGGCTTGCTCGCTATGCTGGGCTATGCTGGGCTATGCTGGGCTGTTCAAATGCGATGCGCTCCTTCTGTCCTGGAGCTAGCAGACCTGGGAGGATCAAACTTTCTGACTGGTGTTGAGACCAATCCTGTAGTACAAGGAGTTCCTTTCTCAGTGCTGACTCAGCGGGATTTTATGCAAAGAAGAGCAAAAAGAGGAAAATATATAAGTTTGATTGTGCAATACTATGCATAAAGATGCCGATCTGAGCTGCTGCTTTGAGCTGTGTACTTTGTGCATCGTTGTGCGTCTTTGTGTGGCTGCTTCGTGAAACTGAGCGCAGTTGCTTGAGCTGCCCACGAGGCGGTGAACGAAGTGGTGGAATTCATACCAAAGCTCGGTGATTGGGCAGAGCACGTGCGGCAACTCCCCCAGAAGACAAGGCCGGGGCAAGGACTTTAGACTGTCTCGGCAAAATCTCAAAAAACGTGCCACAATTTGCCATTTGAAATATCTGTTTTGGGTTGACTTGAAGAACGTCGAGGCAGCAATGCTTTGCAGAAGCCTTCAATGAGCTACTCTTGCTTGGCACTCAAAGCAACTAGTCAAGTCTCCAATGCTTTACTCTGAGAGGGGTGCGACATACATGTGCAGAAAGATGGGCACAGGACCAGGATAGGCCTATCGCGATGGTTCAAGATGTTTAGGACATTTCTGGTTGGTGCAGTGCTCAAGAGATAGATGAAGTGATAAGAAATGCAGCAATGTCGGAAGGATGGTCCAAAGACAACTGGCCAGCAGGTGCGGTAATAGCCTACGGAGCCTTTGGTTCGATTTTGGCTGCGTGTCCTGTACTGCAAGTTCAGCTTTTCTTGCGACGAAAGTATGGTAGAAACTGGGAAGATGACAGTATACTCATAGATGGCACCCTTCTAGAGAAACAAGAGACGAAGGAGACAAGAGCGGGGGATGTTGTTGCCACTCGTCGGGAAATCGCCTACAAGTTTGATCTTGGCAACCAGCAAGGTGCACTGTACGTTCCAAAGATAGAGGTGCCACAGCCCATTTTCATTCAAATAGGTGATCCTGGATCCGAGATTCAGGTCCGACGGAACACAAAAAACCCCCTCCTACATCACGTTGAGATAGAGGCCCCAGAACAGACGAAGGTCCCAGACAAGGCTGCCCGAATTACGGAGGCAGTTGTGCTTGGTACACTTTTCGTTGCGGGGCTGCTCGTGGCAACAGTTGCTCAATTTGTCATATCCGAGAATATTGAGAATATGGCCTTCGGAGCGCTTGTGATGGGTGGCTGTTTGCTTCCAATCTTGCCTCCATATGGGTTTTGGAGAGACTATGTTCATTTTCCCCTGGATTGGCGTCCCGCATTTTACCTGCCTTGGCTGCTCCGCCAGTGGGTGAGTCGAAAGCAGTTTGGAGCCAAAGGCAGAGTCGTTCTGGAGCGCGATTTGCACAAGATCCCCAAACCTGGGTCTTGGCCGAAGCTTGGTCCAGAACCTGCCGTGGAGATAGGGGCACAGCAAGAAGAAAACCAAGAAGAAAGCTGCTAAGCTGAGCTCGTTGTATCGCCTCTGCCGCACTGTATACAGCCCAGAAAGTGACAAATGTAAAAATGTAAAGGAAAGCACTTGGGCGTGAATTTAAAATCACACGCTGGAGGCTTGGCCACTTTTAGGCTTTCAAGGTTCAGAATCACGTTTCACCAGTCTGCCGAAAACGGTGGGTTCTATCTCCACTTATGTGGCGAAGTGCAAAGCTCTGCGAAGAGAGGGTCAAACTGCTTTGCTGCTCTCTTTGCACAGCCTTCACATTGCAACTCTGAGTGACTCCTTCCAGGCTTGAGCATCAGACTCATGTTACACAAGTTACACCAAGTTATACAACTGATATTCTTTACTATACACATCCTCTTGACGCCTCCGGCTGCAGCAGGGCCTTCTAGAATCGATGTTGTTTGTTGACAGTGACAGGCTTGTTTTGCACTGACTAAGTTCCGGCGAAGGGTTTGCGTTGCGTGCACTGCATGCACTTTCAGATCAAGACACTTCCTGGCAAGAAACTTCGGCTGACAATGACCACCTGCCATGGTTCTGAGGTCCTGTGGCCGGGCTCATGCTGTCAAAGTGTCGTTCCGTGTCCTAGAGTGGATGGAGGCTCTGCTCACACTTCGAGAGAGTCCTTCAAGTTCTTACTTCAAGTTCTTAGTTGATACTTGTACAGTCAATCACACCATTATCATCCATTATCAAGCATTTCGCCATTCTGTTTATCCTTCAAACTTTACGTAATGACGTTTTACATCATTTTACAAGGTCTTCATTTCATAAACGCCAGATTTGCTGGCAGGCTTTGGCAATCCCAAAGGACGCCTTTACATACGAGGCCAAAGGGCAATGGTACTCAAGGAAGACATGGAAGACATCTTCAGGGTGATGTATTCGTAATGTATTCACAAGTACTGCCGTTGCGCATGATCACCTGTTGACTGTTTTCATGTCATCACACGCCTTTCCTGTCAGATCTGTCAGGCAATTGGAGTGAACGTGGTGAAGCGCATCACCAGATTACAAAAGGCGACCCGAACTGAACCCGATGAATTTCAACGTGATCAAGTGATCGCCAACATGATGATGGTGACAGAGCATGCCATGCTGAGCATGCTGCCAGGTTTGGGATTTGCCACAAGCTCCAGAAGACAAAGTGTGCCCTGAGGCACCAATCATTTTTGAAAAGTAGCGATTTACATTTTCCCACGATTCCCATGATTTCACTTTATTCAATGGGCTGAGGCATAGGGAACGATCTTTTGAATAAATTGTGCCCCAAGGGACATAATCCTCTTGCAAGAAGAACGTTCGAGAGAAGGCTGCCATTTAGTCAACGTGTTGGAACTTGATTGTATACGACACATAGCATATGCTTAGACATCATGGGACGTCTTGATTCGGAGTGTTGTGCAACAATGATGATGACCTTGGCATTTGCTTCGCAGCGGTATTTTTGAACTACCTCAGGTTCCCCCAAGGAGATCTGATCCAGAGCAAGTTTCTAACAGGGTTGCAGATGTCTGCTTTGAAACCAAGATGGATTTGCAAGTGGTATATACCAAGGCTGCACCGTATATGGGTGTGACATACTTTCATATCATCGACTTGACGAATTCTGCACTGAAAGCGCACACTCTTGATCACTCTTGTGTGTTTTGTAATGGTTTGACTGTCCACTTCTCAGAGCTTATATACCAGGTGCAGTTGCTACCTTCAATATGCTTGTTTCTGAACTGATTCTTATTGGGAGGGACTGCCCTTCAACATATCTTGAGAACCTGATCGCTGGTTGACAACGCCTTCAAGAGTGTTGGAAAACATGTGAAAACATCGGAACAACAGGCTTACCGTGGTTACCGCCATTTTGCGGCCAGGTGGTTTTTGCGGGCCGCAGCAATGTTGGCAAGTCTTCTTTGGCCACTGACCTGGATTTGGTAGTAAAACCATTTAAAACCAGTTGCTAAGATTTGAGCGACCACGACCACAAGCAGCAGGAAATGCACTGCTCACCAACAGTTGCCAACAATCTGGTTGACTATAGTGCTTTGGGGTTCTAAGAGCTCTAAGATCTGGTCTGACCGGATCTATTGTGATCCATTCCAGGAACTTCTTCAGCCAACCAGTAGGACCAATCCACAATACTGTTTTTGGAAGAAACATGCTCGGGAGTCTTTGCAGCAAGTTTGCTGATCCTAATGCGATGCTGTGAGCAGCCTCCTGGTTGACCTGCCCAACGATTTATCGGTCTTGATCCAGCTTTCTCTTCTTTCCGCTTGAGGTCAACATGTTGCTAAATCGGTCGGCAATTGCCCCAACCTCTTCGCGGCTGAGGGCTTACTGGCCACAGTGAGTTCTTTGAGTGAGAAGAGAATGTATTCAAGAAAGGCAACCAACTCCTCTCAAACTGGAAAGCACAGAGCAAAACTCTGTGTGGATTGTCAATTCGGGACACTTTCGTTGAGTTTACAAGGCCTGGCAGAACGAAGACCATGGACTTCTTCGACGTAAACCATGGCCATCCAGCAGCTGTCTTAATCTGATACTGGCCATGAGCAGATGCGGTGGATCACAGCCTTCTATCAGAGCCTTGAGACAGCAACAGACAGAACTAACAAACAATTCGTGGAGCAGAAACAAACCTGGGTCAACATACGGTAAACTTCAAGTTCAAGCCAAAGAGCTTCCTACAGCTTTCTACAGTTTGCTCGCATCACATTCTGCTCTGCGAATGTGTTTTCTCAGAAGCACACGTTTTTCCTTGGTGGTTTTGTATGTTGCATATGATTATATACATATAATATCATATAATTTGGATATAATCACATACCTGTGTTATATGTATATATATATATACATGTTGTGTATGTTTATATATATATATATTATAAATGTTTTGTGGCTGGAGCCCTGCCGCGTCGGCTTTCTTGTAGGCGTTGCCGCGCTTCCGCCTCGTCGATGTTCCGGGCCTTGGCTTTGCCAGGGTCTCCCACGAGTTACGGGAAAGATGGATCGCCCTGATTGGAGGCGTGACCAGCCACGAGGGCACGCGTCCACTCTAAGACATGGGATGAGGGGCCATGTTTGGGTGATCGTGTTGTAGAATGTTTCCAAGGCGCATGCTATATCCTTGACTTGATCCAAACCAATGAACATCACACATTTGCCAGGCTACTTTGTTCAGAGGCAATCCTTGAAGGTCGTCTTCCACCTCCTGGTCAGACCCCAAGCGTTTCGTAAAAACTTGCAGTGGAAGATGGTGGGATGTCCAGAAAAACTGCATTCACGAACAACAGCATGAAAAAACCTTTCGACTCAAAAGCGTACTTTCAAGATCTTTCAAGTTTATTGCAGATGGCTGATGCTACTGCTGATTAACAGGATGCGGGCCTTTGTGAGCTTATGCCGGCAGACAGAGAGCTATGGCGGCTGCTAGCACAGGCTGGATGGTCAAATGCCAGACAGCCACTGGGGCCACTCACTTTCATTTCATTCATTCACACTCCATGTCTCTCCCTCCCTTCATCTGTGACCCAAGTTATACCAGTTATACCCACTCTTGTTCTGCATCCACTGCAATTTTAGATTCCTGCGTTGATGATATGTGTATTATTTGGTGTCAGGAAGGTGGGGCCCAGTGACTGCCTAGATGATTGGTAACTCTACCAGGTTTCAGAATTGGACCTTCTGTGCTTGTGTATGCACACGGGAACTGGAGTTAAAGCATGACCACTTCATCACCAAAATCATGAGTTGCATGGTGCAATAGCATTCTTTGATCATCTTCAATCCACTGTCTCCGAAAGCTGCTTATGGCATGTTTTGGAATACTGAGAACCTTGCCGGGGAGATTGCAGGCGAAGCGATCAGACTACGAGCTTTGCATCGTCCTGACGAAGGCTGGCCTGGTCCTCCGTGCGCTTTGTTGGCTACGGACACTCAACATTGCACATAAAGTACTGGTTCTTTTGCTGAAATATTCCAGGATGGTGCTGTGTTGTTTCACCAAATGGATTCCAGCCGCACTCACGGCAACAGAAGAGAAGCAACGCATCATTCGGTGTTTGGCCATTGTGAAGAGAGGCTGACAACAGTGTACCTTCGCAGCCTGAACCTCAATTGAGAAAATTTGATCTCAACACTCAACGCGAGATTCTGCAGGATCTCCAATGTGCAACGCCAAGGCTTGAACGCTTTGCCAACATTGTTCGAGAAGCGTTGCGGCGGGAAGGCTCCGCTGCGACCTCAGTGTATTTGAAATCATGGACTGCATGTCACGACTCAAGCATGCTGCGCACCACTTTGGTGCCTGATGTCTGATGGCATACACTTGTTAAAACCAAAATCCATTTGACACATTATTGCTGTAATTGGAGCTGGAGTCTTATCTTGGTAGCAATGCTCAGACTTTCCTTGACAGCAACAAGATGATTCGACTTGCCCTGCTGCAAGGACTTGGCAGTCCGAGCAAAGATTTTTGCCTGCAGCGCTGTGTGGGACGCCGAGAGAAAGAGTTTTGAGGCTGTACAATTATGGATCTTTGCAAGATCTACACAAGATCTTGCCCATTTTTGGATTCAGTATATATATATATATATATAAAATATATACATAATTTGATATACCTCTCTCTCTCTCTCTCTCGCTTTTTCCCTCCCTCCGTGACTTATCTGTTCTGCACTTGATCGCACAAGTCTGCTTCAAGGAGCAAATTGGGCAAAGACACATTGTGGCGCAAAATTTGGTCTGACCTTCGCTCAGAAAAATCTGAAATTGCACAGCATTGATATGAGGCAACAAAGTTGGCAGTGTTGGAGTTTCTGCTACATGGAATGTGGCGTTTTAGATACTCACATGCAAGGCCGTGGGCGGTGAAGCATCCACGATCGAAGACCTTGGCGAGGGCCCAGACAACGCTGAAAGATATCGTAAGACGGTGGGCTCCCTAGCTGATGCGGTTGTAACATGTTGTAACTTGATCCTGCGGCAGCAGATGTTGTTTAGCTCCTACTCATGCTTTGGCCTCGGCAGGAGTTTGGTTGGGATGAGCCTGGAGCGTCAAAAAGCTGATGCAAAAGCTCATCACAGCAGCGAGCATTTGATCTCCACGAAAAAAGCGACTGCCAAACAGATGGGAACATGACTCATTTTGACTTGCTGGTATAGTCAGTGTTGCGTCTTTACTACATTTATGCCACCAATAATTTCAGCCCTCTGTCTCACCTTGTGCAAATAAAGGACCGCCAATCCTCAGCTAAGCAGCGTCAAAAACCCATTTGCTTATATAAAATATTGGGGTTCTACCAACCTGTTAAAAAGGAATCAGCCAACAATCCAATATTGGAATAGCTATAAGCAAACCAGTAGAACCTGTTCGCAACCTGGTTTGGATACTGCTCATGTGAAAGGTCACTGCATGTGCCTCAAGATTTGGGATAATCTGCAAAGACAATAACCGCTGTATTTTGGATTAAGCTGAAGTTACTATAAATGGATGAGAGAAATGAAATGGAAAACGGATGAAGATAGTCAAGAGAGGATTTTTGGCCCTCCTGGCTTTTTCTGGTCGAAGAGCACAGCATGCATCAGCGATTATAAGAGTACAGTGCTGAAGGGGACATTCCGCCTGACCTTCAGATGCCTTTAGATGTCCAGAGCACCAAACAAAATGTGCCAGGTGCCACATTTACAACTGGCGCACATTTTGAGGAAATGATCAGAAAAGAGGCATACGACCTTCACGACTCGCAACTTCTAGGAAGCGCTGTCCTAATTGGGGCGTTTTGAGCGCCATGCTGCTGCACCTTAGCCAGCTGCAGGTACCAAATTTGAGGAGTGGACCAGTCGGCGAAATGGTGAAATGCTTGTGTGCAATCAGATGCTGACTCGCTTCTCACTAGGTGCTGGTGTTGCATGGTGTGACCATGGCTGACGGCTTGCCGTAGCATTTGCATGTTGCAGAGCCTCAGGACCGCCACCGCAAGTTCTTCCGTGCCAGCGTGCAGAAGTCTTGCCCTTCAAATATTTTTTTGAGTGCAAGTTGATTTCCAATCCAGATGTTGAGCAGTTTGCACAGCTGGGCTTACAGCTCGTCAAATTTTGAGGCCACAGATTCCATGCAAGCCACACAAGCAATGCGAGCCGTGCAAGTGGCAGTGCTGGAATCCAGGCTCCAAAATGTACCAAGAGAGTTGGTCAGACTGGTCAGAGGCAAACTGCATCAACTGCCAAATCCTGACTTGCTTAATCTTGTTTACGATCCTTTGTCGTGCTCGGAAATAGGCACTGGGATGCACCATTTTTCTTGGAGCTGCATGTCTGCGCCGGCGGGTCTGGCCCTAAGCATGAAGGCAAAACTGCTCTCCTGAGCCCAGCACATGCTTTGCTTTTTGTTATTGTCTTGGTCTGCCTTTTCTTTTTCACCCCAGCGTCAATGATCTGTTCAGAGGACAACTTGCCTGCCCAGCATGTTCCAACAGTAGCAGCTTTAGTGTTTTGCAGTTTCGCAGGTAGCTCAGAAGGCCATACCGACCGAGTACTATGGTGACTGGGCTGAACCGGACACAAAAGCTAGATAAACGAAGCAAGATTGAGTCGTGTTGCTGAAGTCTATCACTTTTTCTTGAAGCCAAATTGACTATTGAATTGACAGCTCTTGAAGCTAATCAAAAGCTCACAGGTGTCAGAAGGGGTTGCACCAGCATTGTGACATATACTCTGGCTTTTTGGATGCCTGTTGCTTGTGTATGGGTTGTAGCGTGTTAGTGGACAGGAAAAGGTAAGGACGTTGCTGCAAAGTATTGAAGTACTTGGCTTCCAAGCAGGCAATAGACTAGCAAATCCTGTGTTTCAGGGAAGATGACAGAATAGAATTTTGCTGGGTACCTATCAACCCTGGAAGTCTCAGTGATTTTTAGTTTTTTTTGGATTTGATTCGCAAGATCAAAGATTTTCAAAAGTGAACATCAGTCTGATCAGTCTGTTGTCTACTTCAAAGGACTTCTCGGGCTGCCGCTCTTCACGCGTGGAAACTAAATCAAGGGTGGAGTATGGTGGAGTGAGGGATCCGGTCCGCAGAAAATGTTCAGAAGGTCCATGCTGCAACTTGATAGTTCTCTCCACAGACACCGACCATATCCTACCATCACTTGACTTGAGGTCAGACCCCAAGGAGATCAAAGCTGCACATCGGAGAATGGTAAAACTGGTGGGGACCTGAGGTTTTCCAGCGATGGTTGGGGTGCAACGATGTCCTGAGAGTCATCGAGATCCCAGCAGTTGGTTTGTGGTAAGGCAACTTAAGCTATTCACCATGTGGAAGCAGCTGCTACCAACTTGTTGTAGAGCTTGGCACACCGGTGATGCTGCACAGGCTAGGTATCTTAGCTATGAATATGCATGCGCGGGCACGTGGTGAAGCAGGCTGTTTGTCCCTGTTGTGGGCATTGTGGGCGCATGTCACGCCAAGAGCATAGGACGCAAGTAATTTCTGAATTTCGATCCCTCAAAACCATCCTAAACACCATCGTTTCTGCATGTTTGGAGGCGGCCAGCTACTCAAAAAACGTTGAGAAACAGCGACCTTTACAGCCCTGACACGCTGCAGTTGCTTAAAGATGCGAGATCTAAAAGGAGGGTCATTTATTTTTGTTTTTTTTTTGGGACAGATTTTGGATTTTTTTTTGGTCTCCTGGTTCTCCGCTTCTCTGCTTTTGTGCTTTTCTGCTTCTTTGCTTTTCTGCTTTTCTGCTTTTGTGCTTTTCTGCTTCTCTGCTTTTCTGCTNTGCTTTTCTGCTTCTTTGCTTTTCTGCTTTTCTGCTTTTGTGCTTTTCTGCTTCTCTGCTTTTCTGCTTCTTTGCTTTTTGGCCTTTGTGCTTTTCTGTGTTTCCTGCTTCTTTGCTTTTCCGCTTTTTGCTTTTCCTGCTTCTCTGCTTTTCTGCTTCTTTGCTTGTCCGCTTTTTGCTTTTCCTGCTTTTCCTGCTT
>BGPT01000105.1:50630-91187 GCA_003297045.1 Symbiodinium sp. clade C Y103
TGCTTCTCTGCTTTTCTGCTTCTCTGCTTCTGCGCCTTTTTCTTTTCTGCTTCTCTGCTTTGAAACCTCAATGCAACCCTAAGTAGCCCCCAAATAAAAATTTAAAGAAACGCTAAAGATTGATACAGCAAATGAAACCTAAAGAAAGCCTAAAAATACAATAAACGAAACCCTAAAGAAACCCTAAAGAAACCCTAAAGATACAATAAATGACATCCCAAATGAAACCCTAAATAAACCCTAAAGAAACCCTAAATGAAACCCTAAATGAAACCCTAAATAAACCCTAAAGAAACCCTAAAGAAACCCTGAATGAAACCCTAAATGAAACCCTTAATAAACCCTAAAGAAACCCTAAAGAAACCCTAAATGAAACCCTAAATGAAACCCTATAAACCCTAAAGAAACCCTAAAGAAACCCTAAATGAAACCCTAAATGAAACCCTATAAACCCTAAAGAAACCCTAAAGAAATCTTGATAAGAAATCCTGATAAGAACCTTAAACGAAACCCGAANAAATGAAACCCTAAATGAAACCCTATAAACCCTAAAGAAACCCTAAAGAAATCTTGATAAGAAATCCTGATAAGAACCTTAAACGAAACCCGAAAGACATCCTGAATGAACCCTAAAAATACCCTAAATGAAACCCTAAATGAAACCTTAAATGCAACCCTAAGGAACCCTTAAATGAAAGCCAAAAAAACCCTAAATGAAACCCTAAATAAACCCCATACAATAAATGAAATCCTACATACAACCCTAAAGATACAATAAATGACACCCTAAATAAACCCTAAAGAAACCCTAAATGAAACCCTAAAGAACCCACATGAACGTTTGAAGTACCAACATGTAGCAAATATCATGCAAAATGAAAGGTTCAAGTGCCAAAATGTAGCAAATACCATTCAAAATGGAAGGCAAACATGCCAGAATGTAGCAAATACCATGCAAACCCAAAAAAAAATCCAAAACCTTGCCCAAAAAAAAATCCAAAAACAATTCAACACCCGATCTAAAACATCATGTTTAGTGCCAGTACCTTAATCTGGAGGTGAGAAGGTGGCACCATAGTGTACATAACCTATTCATTCGTTCTGGATGCGAGGTCCGCTTTCATTCTTTGCTCCGTAGATATATAATGATATATAGTGTTGACCTGAACATAGCGAGTGCACACGACGTGCGAATTTCCACAGTCCGGCCTATCCAATTTTTCATTTCTGACGGACTGATAGTGTCTTACCATATCTTCGGCGAAATGAGTCCTTGCGGAACAGTTGCTTCTTGACACCAAGTTCCAGGGGACACTGTGGTTTTGGGAAAGACTTGTACCAAGCGTACCAAGCCTAGTGAAACGGCGACGTGACTTGCCAAGGTTCACCCAGACATTTTGGGGGCTGATTCTTCAGACCTTCAGAGCATTGTAACAGAGGCTCGATGTGGAGTGATTTTGAAGCAGTTGGTGGATGAACTGTTTCCGACTGCAGCATGCTTGTTTTCCAGGCCTACACTATGCTGAGCGATGGAGAGAAAAAAGAAGAATACGTAAAGATCTGAGTATCGTACAGCCATTACTAGTAGCAAGAAAGTGATCACCAAGACTAGTGTGCACAGTATGATCCTTTTGCTCAAGTCCATGCTGGTTTGGTGAGGATGAGAAACTTCGAAAAGCCAAACCAAGCTTGTCGAAGAGCAATTGGTCTGAGGAACGGCTTTGAAGCTGGCAGAAGTTCTGTTGTTTCTGTTTGAATCCTGCAGAGATTGCATGCTATCGGCTATCGTTTGTATGAATTGGATTGTGACTGACCTGACCTTGCAGTTAATTCGTTCTCGGGCCAGGAGGCACCCCAGTTTGCCATGGGAGTTTTTGTTGACGCGCCTGAGCTGCAACTGCATGAGGCAGTCTCAGGCGGAGCTGGGAAGATGTTTTATCATTTTATCCTGACGAACCGAAAGATCTCCGACTTTCTCAGCCAAGGAGACCAAATGCGAGCAGTGCTACAGGCCAGGGGCACAACGCCGAAGTATTTTTTGTGCGGGCCAGCCGTGAATGACGACAGACTTCAACAGAAGCAATGCCTGTTTGATGCTGGTTCTTAGGTGTGTGAACATTGCATCCTCTACATTTGAGATCCATGACAATCCAGTTAGAGAAGGCCTTCGACATGACAGGACATGCTGCCTTGAACAGAAACTGTACCTGACCCTAAGTTTCTATTGGGTAGGATTTGAGTCGGGTTGGAACAGAATAAACCAGAATGAACTGACCTGAAGTAGAAAGCAAGAAGGAAGCTGGCAACCTCAGCGCTGTTCTAGTGACTAGGGTGACCTGTTGTCTTCGCAGAGGCAAGGCTTTTGTGACCTTGCAGTACGGTGACGACCGTTACGTGGTGCGAGAGGCTGTGTAGTTGGCTTTCATGTCCTTTCATGGTGGAGTTGGCGTCGCTGGGGCCGCTTGCCTCGGATTCCGCTTGACCCTGCTCTGAGTCGAGGCAATTGGTGAATGTCCATCAAAAGCCATTCGCTTCTTGACTGCAGCAAGTTCTGCTGCTGCTTTCCCAACCTTCCGTTTCTTAATCCGCTTTGTAATCTGTCTTCTTCCAGGTTCTTCAACGTGACCCTTTTGAGGTGGTTAAGTGACCCTTTTTGGGGTTAGGTTAAGTGACCTTGCATTGGTAGTTGAAAAGGTGACTTTTAAGAACCAGGTTATGCTTCTTTATTTGTGTCACTGGATTTGTCTGTGTCCTTCATTAATCGGGGGGGCTGCGCACCCCTCCAACCCCCGCGTGCATTTGAAGCCTATCTGAATCTTACCTTACGTATCTTGCCTTGTTCTATCTGAATTTATCTTATCTGATTTAGGTTAACTTATTTTTCTCATTGGTCCCATTTTTAAATCTAACTTCTCGTGTTCTTTATTTGCAGTGTTTGTCTGAGTTCTTAATGGGGTTAGCTTGCCTTACGTTATCATCTATCACATTTTTATGGAACTTGACAAATTCTAGCTGAAAGATGCTGCCAGAAGCTTACAAAACGAAAGGTTCTAGCTCCAGTACAAGGCAAACATTATATACCAAGACCAAGATGGAAATCAAGAAACAAGACTTGTCCAAAATGATCCCGAAGCAATTTCTGACCTATCTCGCACATGCTTCTTGACTTTGTCACAAGTGTTGCGGTGGCACAGGCTACGTTTCGCGTGAGGACTGCACATCTGTTGGATTTTTTCAATGTTTAGCTGCAGTCACTGCTCATCCGCAAAGTCAGTGAGCATTGCAGCAACTTGCTTCCTGTGTGCAGGATTTGACGAAGTTAGAATACGTTGAGAACTTAGATTTGAATGGAAATGCTGCAATGCTTGACCCTTCACTGCCTGCGCAGTTTGAGGTTCAGCAATTGTTCACTCCCATCGGCTGTTGTAAGGGTTGTTGGTTGCTGTGTGAATTTGGTTTCAAGAATAGTGCGCCAGAAAGATTTGATGTGCGCAAGTGTTTCATGGCTTGATGGGCTGACCGAGACCACTCGACTCGACCATGTGTCCCAGGCAATGACGCAATGTGCAACTTTGCGACACAGAGCTCGGCCTTGGGAAAAGGAAACCATCCCAGGCTCTGACAGAAACACTTTGGTCACAGTTCACTGGATGGTCACAGTTTGGTAACAGTTTGGTCACAGTTTACTCAGTTCACTCTGGCTTTTACATTTCAACACTGGCAGGCCCATATGAGCTCTACCAGGAGTGGTTTTTGCAGTCAAACATTATCAAGTAAAGGAAGGTCAGTTGAATTGGACTTTTCTACTATGTCTAGACATGACACGAGACTACATCATTCAGACATGGTAGCATGTGGTATCATATGGTATCATATGGTATCATATGGTATCATATGGTAGCATGACACTGAATTCACTGAACAACATGAGTTGTTAGGAGTTGATGTTGGATGAACTCATCTCGATGGACATGGAAAAAGCTCCTGGCTCAGCTGCATGGCAACGCAGCAACTAGGAAGGTCGCAGCAGATGTGGAAGCAAACGCATCAAAGATTTCAAGTAGATGAAGCCAGGTACTGGTTGTTGAGTTTGATCTTCAGTACATTCAGACATATCCGGACATTCTGTTTTCCCCAATACTCCTTAGATCTCCTTAGTGCTTTCAATTTCCATCTCTGTGAAGCCTTTGAGCCCTCTAGATATCTCGGGATATCTCTAGATGGTGGACACCATGGAGTGTCAAGATGATTGACAATGGCTGACCACGAATCTCACCTCGAGGCTGTACAGTCAGAAGCAGACCCCTATGCTGACACAAAGGTGGCAGAGGACAGATCAGGATTGAATACAATTGACTACACTTATTGAATGTAGTCCAGTTATATTATATATATACAGATATGATTGATGGTGTTCAGAGGAGAAACTGTTCAACCGCGTTTGAATTTGGTCTGATTTCTATCCAGAAATCAAAAGGGTTCCAAAGCAGGAGTTGGGCGAAGACGCTCAAGAGATCCTGGCGGCCGCCAGGAAACTCAGATAGGACAGGCTCATAGAAGCTCGCTTCGGTTATGGTGCTGCCAAACTCTGTGCAAGTTGAATCGCAGAACTCCAGATGTGCATGACTCTGCATCCCACGCTTCGCCAAGCTCCAGTACGTGGTTTGGCCAACTTTCTTAAAAGCACCTCATCGCCAATCTTTGCCAAAAATTCAGAGAGATCTTCCATCTGGTATCATTTTTTCATATCTCTGTTTTTTGGGAAGAATCTCTGTGAAGACTTTGAAGAGTGCTCACTTTCTCACTTTGTCTTCCCTTTTGCACGTCGGGAGCTGAGGCGAATCGCCTTTCTGAAGAGCAGAGAGAGAGAATTTGGCCGAAGGGCTATGGCAGCGAGGCGGCCCTTGGCAATTCAACTTAGCAATTCATGGAAAAGCTGGCCGGGGCAAGTTGAAACACATTGAAACCCGTTGAATAAAGTGCAATCATATGGCCCTCGCAGGATGTGATTTGAAGTGTTTGTTTTTCCCAAGATTCTTGTGGCAGGCTTCCCAAGCTGCGCAGGTGGGGGTCGACTCCGACTCACCATGATGTGTTGCTGCTTTACCTTCTGCCACGATGTTTTTTCTTACTCTTCTCCTTCCTTGCCCAGCTGTTGTGTTCAGAACAACAGAAACATCGACCCTCCTTGCAGTCATCTCGCTTTCATGACATGTCAGATTCCGGCGCATGTTCCGGTGCGGGTTCTGGGTCATTCTGGAGGTTGGTGCAGGTTCTGGGTGTGGTTTGGTAGGTTCTGGTGGGGGTGGTTCCAGCGGCTCCGAGTTCTGGGGTGGTTCCCGAGTCGTCTACAAAGTACGAGACACCTTCAGTCAGATAGGTGCGCACTGACTGTCACACCTTCCTACCACCTTGCTGTTGGAATACCACCTGGGCTTATTCTATTGTCAAGATCATCGCAGAAGCACAACCATGCCAGTAGTCTACTAGTAGTTGTTTGAGGGCTTTTGAGTATGGAGGTTCTGGTGGGTTTCAGGAGGGCTCCGCAAGCGGGACTCTGCGTGTTTTGAGCGTCTCGTCTGCTAGAATAAGTCTGAAAAGGTTGCATGCTGTAGCATTTCCGGTTCAAGGTTCCGGGCTTGCATTTTTCAGGAGCATTGTGATGCTGTAGGGTTCCAGATGCGTATCAAAACAATCCAGGGTTTCTTTGGAGTTTCCAGAGGTTTTGGACAAGGCGCAGTGCAGGTTCCAAAAGCCAGTGATTTCAGGTTTGGGTTCCATGGAAGTTGTAGAGCAGTTGTAAGAATAGTGTAGTCCCCATCCCCAAGGGATACGACCATCACCAGACACAACAAAACGTGCAAAAACAAAGACAATGAACAGAACATGGTGTCATGTCACCATGAAACCTTGGCGAGGCTTTTGAAGATCAAAAGAATCAGAAATTTGGCAAACGCAGTGGAGCACCTAGTGTCACAATTTCCCTTCCTTGATGCATCGCAGGATTTTAGAGCAACTTAGATGGCAGTTGTCTCTTTGTTGTCGATTTATTGCCCCAGAACGCTTAGGTACCAGAGAGGTGGAAGAGGGCGACTCGAGAGGAGTGCAACGTGCAGAAATGAAGGAGACGTTGCAGATTCAGACGTATCCTGGGCAGTTGCACTTTGTTGCTGCCGGATCTCTAGAGATTTTCCTTCCCACTTTGAGCCAAATAAAGTGGGAGGACCGATTTGTGATGTGACATGGATCAAAATTACATCCACTGAATCTTACATCTCATGGCATTCTTCTTGGATGTATACTTTGCGATAGCCCGGCCTATCTTTTTCCAGTTTGGGATGGGCACACCATTGTGTTTAGCCTTTTGGTTTGGGCTCTTCCATTCAAGAGAAGGTGGCCTTGTACCATATTTGGGTGGACGTCAAGGTAGCCCGGCCTTGTGAGCCAGCATCACCAAGTCTCAAATCCGCTGCAGGCGACTTTGTTTTACATGTTGGACAGAGACGGCGTCGCTTCCCCAGTGTTGAAGAAGTGCCTATCTCCGCAGACGATGAGATGGACCTCGGAATTTAGCCTCACGTATGAGTGTACTCTGTGAAGATCTGCAAAAGCGCATGCCGACATTCCGACATCCATATCACCCAGCATGATACTGGGTCTCGTACCCAGCTCTGAGATGTCGATGCTTTGAGGATGGCTTCCTGTACGACACAGAGTTGCGCCCCTTCGCAGATAGGTTTGGCTTTGAGGGGTCTCAGAGTGAATGGGTCTGCGGCCGAGAGAGACAAATACTTCAATCTTCCAGCCATACAGTAGTACTTTTTGCATCAGGGTCCACATCAGAACATGTGGAGTGACTGAGGCCGAGGAGAGCCATTCTGCTTGCCACATTGATTGTGTCTTTTTAGTGACATGCAACACCGGAACGTGTCAGGATGCATTTGTTGCAGATTCTATACTATAGGGAAGTATAGGGGCTTTTCCTGTCTTTTCCTCATGCCTCAGGAGTACCAGTCCTTGTGCAATGAATACCGTTGCTCGCCCATGCAGGCAGAGCTCAAGGAGTGTTTGCATGCACGTGTATATACCTCGTGCTGGAAAAATCACTGGACTGGTCGTTCATATGCTGGTTTGCTATGGTTGGCATGTTTGTGCACTGAACAGATACTGATCTCCTTTAGATCTTGTGGTTTGCAGGGCATGGACATGATTGCCTTTGCCCGCATGCTTGACGATGAGCAGAGTCCTCATGACTTCCCAGCTTTGCGCAATCTTTCAGGTTTTGTCCAAGACGAGGGTTCAGTGCATCGGACCTGCAGTACTCATGTTTGTTTTGCATTGTTTGGCCATACCTGTTGGGAGCAAGAAGCTGATAGAAGTAGGAAAACACAAGTGTGACAGTATCACAAAGGAAATGGAAAGAGTCCCCGGCCATTTTGCGCAAACTAATTTCAGTTCGTTTCCGGTCTTTGACACTCTTGCATCTCTTGTCACCATAATCTGTGTTCTGTTTTCATTTTTTCTCCTTGTCGCGAGAGTTGAAATTTTAATCTCTGCTCAGCTCTTAGGGAGGGCTGCCCCTTGAGCGATGCTGAGCTGGCAGGAATGCTGCGTATCTTGGCAGATTTTCCAGATGGAAGACTTTTCAGATCTTTTCAAATTTTAGCAGGGACAAGATGTTGAATTTGATGGAGCGAGAGAGGGAGAGATCAGACAGAGTGTCCTCTCAAATCTGTGAGCCGAGAAAATCCGTTTTTTGTGGGAAAAAGTTGGACTACATGGCCACTTGTCGCCAGCCTCTGAACCCCAAGGAGAGTCGAACCAGCTTCCACGTGCTGGCAGTGTGACGCCCAGCCTAGCAGAAAAAACAGACATCCATTTACTTCGACACACCGTCATGTCTCTCAGTTTTAGCTTTAGCAGTTGATTCTCAACACACACACACACAATCATGCGAGTTCCCATATTGTCGCCTGTGAGGTTAATGAGGCAATTTTTGAGTCGGACAGTTTTCGATTGTGTAGACAGCTCGAGCATGGCACAAGCTCAGTGACGAGGGCGAATTGATGTCATTATTTAAGTCTTGGATTGACATCTTTTGTATACCTTCAGCATCCTCTAGCCTTGAACTTCCAACTGTTCTCCATCCCGAGCTTGTGGTTTTCTCAAGCATTCTTGAGATGTTTGGCTCCTGATTCATTGGTGCTTGAAGACACTTTCGCTTGAAGTTTGTACAGCAGGTGGGAAAAGATGCGCATCGATTTGGATTGAACAGGAAAACTTACTCGCAAGTGACCGAACCCTTAGGCGGAAGGCTTGAATGCTTTTGGCATCTTATGGCTTTGTGCGCGAGCTGCTTGGACCAAAGTCAGGAACCATGAAGCAATTCTGCAAGATCCTGCAATTCCACCACTCAATGCGGACTGCATTTGATTGCAAGATCTGCAAGACATAGCAAGACCACAAGCAACACCAACCTGTGCTTTCAGCAGGGAGCAGACCAAGACTGGACAACAGCTTAGTAGGGGTTGAATAGAAGGACACAGAAGATAGAGAAATGGACCGACAAGGATTTTGAATTTTGTCACTGCATGTACAAGACTATATAGACATTAAAAAACTCAGAAACTCAGTGACGTGAATAGAGTTCAGCTTACAGTCACACAGACGTAAATACTCCGTGAGTTTCAGCCCCCAGAGTGTAATGCTGCTGTGAGCCATGCCTCTGGACCGGGAGCTTTCACAGCGACTGGAGAAGAGCCATGACTGCAACATTTTTGACCGAAAAAGTCTACAGGCCTATCGGCATACCGTCATACCGTAAGCGCCGGAAGTGATATGAGTTGAAAGTAAAGGGAAAATGGAGGGTTGCAATGGTTGCAGGACTGGAAGTAGAAAAGAGTTGGAGGGAAGGTTCATTCTCTCAGTGCATACGATTGACATGGTCACGAGCCAAAGATCCAGTTGAGAGGAGACGCACTGTGACAACCAGCAGAAATTAAATGCATGAACAGCAGCAAATGATGATTCTCTGCATTCAATACCTAGCAAGTTCTAGTGCTGTGATCCATGCGCGAATTGGCATCAATACCATTGTCCTGGCAATACCTCTTGCTGTATGACATTTTTTTTGTGGGAAAAGCACCCCCAGATTCTATGCCTTTTTTGTTTTGCTTTTTTGATTTTTGTTTGTCAGTTATTGAAATTGGATCCAGAAAGATGTGCGAACGGACGCTGCCTTGAAAACCCAAGGAGACGAGACCGCACAGATGCAGATCCTGTGTCTCCTGAGCCAGTGGCGGGGGCCACAGATCGAAAACTCCAGCTTTCTCGATCCTCCTGCTGAACCAACCAGTAAAGTCGTGGGTGCATAGTTGGTTGTGATGCGAATGATTGCGCTGAAACAATTAGATTTGAAGAGTAAGTTTGCAAATTGTCCTACGAAGAACCCTAAGGGTCCCCAAAAGCTGGTCGTGCATTTTTCAGGGTGTCAGACAGAAGTCGTCGAAGTCTCATGGATACAGCCCGTCCAATCGTTCTTTGTTGGACATCCAATATGACAGGCTGTGGACCGTGCATACGAAGCACACATTGACCAAGAACTCAAAAGCAAGCTCCGACTACAGTCGGAACTGATCTCTCGTAGCTCGTCCACAAAGTTTCAAGATGATTGTCGACCTTGATAGATAGAATCAATATTCTGATATTCTCAAGAAATCTTGACTTGATTTTCATTCGCCTTAAGATTTCAAGGAACACACTTGAGGCCAACGAATCACATTTGACAAACACACGCAAACACAGACACACACCCATGATTTTCCTTCGGTGGAACAGACTCTCGCAAGAATGCTGCTCCAAGTCCACTTTCTGGTGTGCACACTGGTTTGAACCAGCTAGCAGCAGCATGGAAGATATGTTGATTATGTTGATGACTTCTGGTCAGTCCTACTGTTTCTGACATCGGACCATGGACTAGCAGCCGAATCAGCAAGCGGTTATGAATAAGAACCCAAGTGTTTGATGCTGGGATGTGCATGCTTCGCCCTTAGGAGCAAAGACTGAAGCCACTGGTGAGTCAGAGCTGAAGAGATCTGCAAAAGCGGATACTCACTACGCACGCATCGACCAGGACAAACGTCAAAACACGTGTTCAGACACCTCAAAAATATTCAAAAATGGAATAGTAGAATATAGTATCTATGATAGAATATACTACAATATACTGGTATTATGTCTAAGATTATGATCATACATAGGAATATTTTCGTTGACGTCTTTGAGGTTGTGCTCCTTTCAAACCTGCAATTGAGCTGTATGCCTGAGCAGCGTCTTGGTTTCCCTTGTCTCTTGCAACTTTGAACAACTTTTGACTTTGCACAAGTGTAGTTTGAGTTTGTGTGGATGCAGTTGATGGAGTTTGATCATCTTCATGGAAGGAGTTGGCTAAGAAGCTTCAGAAACGTCAATCTGAGCTGCAAGAGCTGGAGGCAACGGGTGAGGCAAAGGCCAGGCACGAAATCCAGCTTTATTGCATAATTCCGGTCGATGAGTTTCTGTTTCTGATCTTGATGTCTTGGTTTTAATCATGAACCATGTTCTCTATGTTCTCATGATTCAAAGTAAATTTTTGCAAGACTCGACCACCTCGATGTTCAGGCCGAGATTTTCAGGAGTAGTGCCGCGTTTGAAGCCCATATCGATGGAGAGCTGCGTGGCATCAAGTGAGAGCAAGTCGTGGATTGTACTCTTAATCATCCAAGAACTAGCACGGTAGTAGAAAGCATGGTAGTAGAAGTTACATAAAGTCACTATCAAAATTCTTGTCTGTTTGAGCTGCAAACCTTTCTGCTTAGTGCTTGCGATTGTCAGACACAGCATTGTTTTGATAACTGATAGTACTTGCCCGTCTGAATGTCAGAGCGGCTGGGGTCCAGGCATATTTTCTATGGTCCTTGTGATTTCCCATGTTTTGGCTGTGTTCAATGCAATGGCTCCAGTTCTCCTTCAATCTTGCTTCTGACTTTGGTCTTCCCCATGGGGAGAACCCTTGACCCTCAAATCTGTAGCCATCTTGTCCTGTGGTAATTTGCAGTTTTTGGTGCCGTCGGAGATGTCTCTGCCAAAGCCGAGAAGCTTGAGAAAGAGAGAGCGAGTCTGCGATGCTAAAACTATTGGTAGATGAAATTGTTGAGCAAAAGGTTTGTGTTGAGCTGAAAAGCAACCTTCTTGCCAAGTTTGCAGCAAACAACTTTAATCAACCACTCGTCTCTGCGTAATCTGCCTTACACCACATTGACAAAATTGTGTCGTTGTTGTGCAAATTTGATGTTTCCCTCGAACATTGACTTCTTTTGTCCTGATTCGCCAAGAGTGAAGTGATGTCTTTCTCTGACAATAATTGCAAGTTGCAAGTAATACCAGCGTTTGGTTCAAAGGTTGTTATGCCTGTCTCCTTCATGGCAACTTCCTTCAGCCCATTTTGGACTCACTTTGGGCTGTAGCAGAACTGTCAAATTGAAGTTCTGTTTTAACTACAAAGTCTGACAAAGTCTTACAACATGCACTCCTGCATTTCATGCATTTCAAGTCAAAGGCTGCAGCATGGCCCACATGTGTATTACTACTTAATTATACAGGGATACAGATACATATGCCATGTAGATATACTACACATGTAAATGTCCACATACACACATGTATGTACTGTATATTATATAATATTATATATAATATCTGTATGTACGTGAATGAATGTGTATATCAAGTATATTATATGTGTTATTGGTATACATGCATGCATACGCTGCATAGGTACATGCATGTTAACCACACATTTGTAGAAATACGTACTGTACGTATGATCACAGGCGCTCTCTCGCTCTCTCTCTCTCTCTCTCGCTCTCTCTCTCTCTCTCTCTCCCTCTCTCTCTCTCCCGCCATGTATATATCTATGTTATACATACAGATATATACATAGCTAGACGTCCCAACGTATTTTGTATACAATTTGGAAACATTTGAAGCCACACATCCTATTGTAAAGTAGAAGTTTCTGAAAATTCTACGATTCTGAAAAAGTAGCCAACATAGCCAAACAAAGAAAACATTGACGCTTTGATTTGCAGGTTTGTTTTTAATTGACCTGCTGCGAAATGGTGACAAAGAAACGCTCGACTTGTGCAAAATTGCATGCCAATACCGCTTTCTGCTTTGCATGTTCTTGGCTTGGGTAACTATATACTGTATGAATTTCAAGAACAGGTACGATGGCTTCAAATGTATACGATATGTTATTTTGAGATATTTTGAGTGGTTTTTATGACATCCAATACAAAGCCCGCGGATACTTTTTAGAGTATGAATGTCATCCAGGCATGAATAGATACATACGTACATCTATGTGTATATACACACGCACATGTATGTATAAATATATACAAATAATTATACAGTATACATTATATACAAATACATATCATTTATCTATCATCATTTTACCTATGTGCAAATTTCGCACCGGATCGCTGGATCTGCTTCGGCATCCGAGGCTTGCGGCCAAGCTCAAGAAGCGCCTGGACGTCGAATCCCGATCGCTCCAGGCAGATCCGGAGCTACGTCGCAGGGCCGAAGAAACTGCCCCTGGCGAAGGCCCAGAAAGATCTGACGAAGTCCTGATGATTTCAACGCAAAACTCCAAAGATCAAAAGCGATCAAAACGATCAAAAGTGTGATTTCTCAAACATCTGGATAGATCTTTTCTTTGTGGATTCTCACTGGAGTGCCCTGCTTCGGTTCAACTTGGAACATGCCCAGATGGGCAGGGGATTTGGACGGTGAATTGGCTCAAAAGCTGCGACAGAGGAGACAAGTACCTTGGCAAGCCGTTTGTCAAAGATTCTTGTTCTGCAGAAACTGTTTGTGGCAAAGTTTGATGCATATGATTAACAGATTAACAATGATGGACACCTGGTAGACTCGTAGACTTTGCCGTGCCAAGGTGGTCAATTCTCAAGGAGATGTCTTCCTGAAGGAACAAATTCCTCAGGAAGGTGCTGAGACGAAGGAAGTTCGGTCGACAGCTGAGGCACGGGCCATGAAGACAAATTCAAGACAAGTTGAAGACGAATAAAACAAAATTGTTCAAAGTAATCAAAAACACCCTTTAATTCTGCAGAATAGCTTTTCAAGGCCAACATAGGCCAACTGAAACAGAGTGCACACAGGTCTACAGACATCCTTGTTATCCAGAGGTATTGCTGGGTAAAGGTCAGACTTCAGAAGCGCGTGCCTGCTGATCCCTTGACGCATTTTGTTCAAAGTTCATTTTGAAGCTTGGCCAAGTCTCCTCAACTTCTTGCTTCCCGCCATGTATTCTTGCCGAGAGAGCGAGCAACCTTTGGAGACTGGTGCCATTGTACAGATGCAACCAAACTTGGAGAAATGCCTGAACACTTTGAGACTTGAGCTCGAACAAAGTCTTCAAGAAGTCAGATGGTGGATGAGAGAAGTGGAATGCAAAATGACTAGCCTCCAAGACTCCCAGTCTTCTCAAGGTGCAGTTCTACAAGATGTCCACTCCCTCCTTCGCAGTTTTTTCCAGCCTTCCTTCCCAAGGAAAGAAGACGCTCCTGCGGAAAGTTTCGCGCCGCTGGAAGATCCACCTCTCCTTAGCCTTCTGAGCCAGCCAGGACAATTGGAAGGCCAATTGGAAGGCCAATTGGATGAGGTGGTACCGATAGGTGCACGCCGTGACTCCTCAGGGAGAGAGTCGACGGAGTCGATCGGACGGAAAGTAAAGGACTCGAATCTGTCGAAGCATCGGAGAAAGACCAACCTCCCAAAAGCCGCAGCCAAAGGTCAGAAAGGTCGGGTTTCACACGCCTCCACTCTGGATGAATTGGAAGCAGAGACAGCCAAGGACCTTTTGGTCAGGAAACAGAGTAGCCACACTCTTCAATCCATCCGCGAAGCGACAGAGGCTTCTTCACACGAGTCTGACGATTTTGAAGATGATGAATATACACGCGCTCCTTCAGCAGTCTCCAAGTCAAGAACTAATTCCAAGTCAAAAAGAGTAGGTGCCAACAAAACCTCCGGATCAGACAAAAATGCAATTCTCGGCAAGTGTCAACGCATGTCTTTAGATGAACTGCGTGAAAACCACGATGCTGCTATGTGTGTAAATCAGTCCTACTCAAACAAGACTGCCCAAGAACGAGAGTCTACACAGGTATCAAGGACTTCGAGCCCCATGCCACCTTTGGCCAAACTTTGGCTCCAGCTTCTATGTATCCTACCTTTGCAGTATCGTTGGCTTGGGCATTTTTGGACGTTCTGTGTCTTTTTGATCCTTCTTGCGCCAACAACTCTTTTAGCTTGGTTGTTGGTGGCAGAAAAGATCGACACCATCATGACGTCAACAGTTCTTTGCTACTTGGTGGGAGTGATCGCTGCGACCTGGAGCTTGCGAAGAGCAAATATCCAAGAATTGCTGGGATCTTCCGAAGGCAGTATGGAACAGCAACCTCTACAATGTTCATTTTTTATGCAAAGTTTTCCTTTTCATTTTTGACAAAGACATTTAGCTCATTTAACTATTTTTTGGTCACGTACTGCCTCGTGAGTTTCACAAAGTCAGGTATGCGTTTGTGTGCGGGTTTTCGCAAGATTGGAGGCAGGTCTCAAGGAGGCGTTTCAAGGAAGTCTTGGCTTTCCTTGTTCTTATCCTTGGTTGTCGCTGGCTTGTCCACTTGTCCGAAGGGCTGCAACATGGCTTTGAACCGAGCCTCACGTTTTCTATCATGGCTGTTGGCTTTGCAGCAATAGCTTACGCACAGCTACATATGGTGGCAGGACTTGAACTAGCCATTGACAGCTTTTCAATCAACTTCTTTCGTGATATGGACTGTGGAAGAGCTCTGGAAGAATGGAATGTCCTTCAGGCTACCTTGCGGCAGATCTCTACGAAACTTAGCGGATCAATGCTTGTGCTCGGCATATCATGTGGCGCATCCATGCTCTTCTTGGTTGAGATTGCATTCTTGCAGAGCGACGAGAATCGTTTCATTCCAGAAGATCTGAACGGCGGCTTTCCACTCTTGCTTTTTACAGCTTGGGTCTTTCCCCCGGTACTCCTGTTCTTGTATGTTCTGATGCGAGCAGCAGGAGTCACGGAGAAAGCCAGCCGTGTTGCACCCTTGGTAAACTCTTGGAATCTGGAGGCTACCAACATGGATGATTCGGATGATGCGGATGCGTCAAGTTCCCCTGACTGGATGGACTTGGGCCGGCAGTACATTGTCCAGTACATCAAGCAAAGCGAGACAGGCTTCTACATGCATGGAGTGAGACTTCATGGGTTTCAAGTTACAAAGTTGGGTTACTACTTTGGAGCTTTTGTCTTTGCGATTATATCAAAAATAGGCTGAGGAGTCTATTGATTATCAGATTTCAATTGCATGGATAGGGGCCCTATTGGATCTTCTTTGAGTGGTCCACCTGCCCTCTGTATTCACTGAATTCGGGTGCTGCAAGGCCGAGAATTCTAGGCAATTCTAGGCTGTACGGCTGTACCAGTTTTATCTGCCCGGGTTCTCATCCCATTGGCAGAGCCTCTTTTGGAGAGGGTTCAGGAGCTTGCCGCTTGACGGAATGTGCATTTGTACAGAGGATTGATAGACATCCATGTTCGAGCCAAACTCATTTGAAGAATGAAAGAACGGACTTGAAATGGAGGGGACTCGATCCGCCCTATGGAAAAACTTGCGCTTTCACTGCTCTGGACCTGACCAACACGTTTTGAGTTTCAGCATTTCTAACTTGTCACAAAGGGATTGAAAGATGCATGTTTGCTGCAAGCCAATGCCATTTCTGATCATGAACTACCCCTGGGTGAGACCTGGAAAACGGCCAAGCCACGGGTCCGTAGGAGCTGAATACGTTGGCTGCCGGGGAAGATAGAAGACATTTGCAGACATCATTTTTTGATCTTTTTTGTGGTTCCGTCCTGTCTTGTGCTGTGTCCATAGATCGTGAGGCTCCAGAGAAAATCCACAACATGGTGCCTGAGAAACGAAAGCGCAGCGGCTTGGCAAACAGAATGAGCTAACACCGCTCAATAAGAATTTCCTCAACTTTCTGGAGTGTGCACTTAGCTCTGTTGCCAGTTGAGTCTGGCTCTGGTGGCTTGGGACTAGTCATTGAACCAGAGTAGACCCCCAGATGGGAGAAGGATGGAGAAGGGAGATACTTTTTCCCCTTGAACTATCTTGAACTCCAGCTTCTTTGGAAGGAGTTGCATGATCTTGCATGACAGAATCTGGTCAGGCCATTTCATGCAGTCACGGCATGTTATGGTACTGATGCTGCTCATGGCAGGGGAACCGCAGCAACCCCCACCCGACCCATGGCAGCAACACATTTACAGCAACACATTTAAACATATAGCTCTGGCAGCCGGGACCTCCCTAGGCACCTGTCATGCAGAACGGCACTCGTGACCAACTCTTTATCTACCCGAAACAAGACCCAACAACCATCAATGCTAGCAGGAAAGTAAAACCTTTGCTTGACCTCGGGCGGGTGCACGCTTTACTCCGAACTTCACAGTCCAATCCCAGAAGTTTGATCCAAGAAAACTGCTGCAACCTCTCAAAACCTCTCAATTCTAAGGATTCTGGTGGCTTTTTTGCTGCTCCTTGGTGGTGGCAGCCTATGGAGCCTACCAAAGTATACCTGTGGAATGAAAGCACCAATGACTATTGCACTTTAGTCAAGCCCTTCGTCAAGTCTTTTGACCGATGGCTATTCCGACCTGACTTTAGTTTGAATTCTGGTCGGAGACACTCCTTGTCTTGGTAGAAAAATACTTAGTACTGCCGAGTCTCCTGTCTGAGCGAGCAATTACAATTGGTCCAGGGCCTACGGTATGTGACACTTTGTTTGTCTATGTGCAACCGCAACCTTCAAAGTATGGGCCCGGCAGCAATTCGTGCATGCAATCTCCATGGCACCTAGACTATGCCAGGTTTGTAGCAGAATTTGATTTGCAACAAGCTGTTTCTGCCGGCCAAGAGGCCAAGAGTCAAGAGGCAAGGAAACTTGTCGAAGAAAAAAATCAGCTGTCGCATTTCGATATTTGCCTGACAATGAATTGCGAGTATGGCAAGACATGAAAAACCGGGCTTTCTGGATTTGCTCATTGTGAGGTTTGCTTGCAAGTGTGGGTGACAGTAGCACGGCAACACTTGGCTCCTTTACCGCCACTCCAGAAGAAACACAGTGTATTTGTATGAACATGTATGAATGATTCTGGCTTCAAATTGATCTTGAACATCTTGTCAATGCCACAAAGAGCACGATACAACCAATGTGTAGGCTCAGATTTGTGTATATTTGTTCAGCGAACCTGCTAAGCGGTCAAGCACGTGACAGTTCGAAACCTTAGCAACATCAGTGACATCGGTGACATCAGTGACTTCCACCCCAAGTGCACCTATTGCACATGTACTATTTATGTCAAGTAGATTCAAGTAGCCATTTGTTTGATCTCTAGTAGCACCGCCAAAATCTTTGCGGCGTCAGAATTCCGCTGGCGAGTGGAACAGGGCGGACACAAAATCGCCATGGCCCACACGTTGGCACCCTACCTGGAGGCCGAGACGACACGACATGAGACACAAAACATTCGAAACATTCGAAACATCGAGTACAGTCCTAGACAGGTCGGTACACGTCGGTACAGTCCCAGACCTTTCACGACCGGCACGTCCGACACAAGCCACACGACCGGATCAGGTGATTCGCCACACGCTGAATGCTGCACTTTGTTTGCAGAACTATCCCTCGCAGGCAAAGACATGCCAACCCGTTGAATTCCGTGTAGGATGCTGGATGACAAGTATTCAGATTGATAAGCAGAACTCATGGAGAGTTTCTGGCAGCTTCTTCCATCCGTGTGTGACAGCCGATCTGATGATGTGTGATAGCGGTATATCTTTGTTGTGCAAGCTGCAGCCCTTCCTTTCCCTCGACTCACATGACCCCACAGGTGGTGGAGCGACAAAGCAGGCCTGAGATCGAGTTCAAGGCGACACTAGTGGCCATCAGTTGGGTGTTCAGCCAAGTTGTTAAGCATAGTTGATGGCAAGTAGAACAAGATTTAGAATACATAGATGGACTCATACTATTTCAGCGATTTTAGGGTGTTGCATGCACCGGCTGTCGTTTGCACGAAACCACGCTTCCAGTTGAAACTAGCATCAATTGACACAGCATATACAGCATGTTCGAAGCATCTTGATCGCAGGACACGGCGGCCGTTGTTCCAAAGCCACTGGTGATTGCGAGAGATGAGAATGAGAAGTGCCTCATCGAGACTCAGCCAACATTGGAACAATGCAGACTTTGCAGACTTTGCTAAGGCAATTTCCTTTCAGAGTAATTTCTTGGAAGCTTGCCCTGATGCGCATGTAATAGGATATAATATCATATCATATTTGGATATGTATGGTAGGCTCCCCAAAACCAATATATGCTACCCCGTGCAAAGAGCTACCATTTTAAGCTTTTTGAAAGAAAGCACACCATTTCGTGAAGGCCATGTGTTGTAAAATGTCTTTGCAAAATACAGGGCATTCTTCAAACAGATGCTGCATTCCTTCAAAGGGAATGATATTAAATCATGCCTTTCGAACATGTCGATTTAAAGAAAATGCATTTTTCTCTTGAATTACGTACGTCTAATTATCATGAGAAGTCTTTTTCAACAAATACCAGGCAGCATTCCTTGAAAAGAAGTGCAGTCCTTTCCAGTAGTTAGCGTTTCTTTGCAGAAAAGGGGCTGAAGGGGCACTGTTAGTCCTACAGGGGGGAGCATTTGTGGGAATTTTTGTTTCAACGAACATGGTTCACATCTTTTCATATTACGTATGCACTACTATCAAAAAATGAGTGCATACTGACTTTGGAAAGCATAAGGTAGCAGTTCTTGTACCACATGTGCAGTAGTTTCTTTCAAACATCCAGGATAATTGTTTCAAGCAAACATAGAATTACTTAAGAAAACTGAATTATGATTTTCAAACATGCAACATGATTGTAAAGGGTATGGTTTTGTTTTGACAAGAGGCATAGAGGGGTTTCTGGATATGGGGAAAAAAGACATGTTTGTAAAAAAGACTAAGCGCAAAATGGACTTATTGCCAGGGTTCGAGGGTCGACATGTTGAACCAAGGGACTTGGATTCTTCAGGAACTAGGCCAGAGGTTCCAGGAAAATGCAAGCCCAAATGTTTCAAATGTTTGTGATATCCTCAGGCCCCCCATGTGGCCGACATTGTGGGGTGTTGCCATGGTTTTTTGCAGTTTTGTGCCGAAGTGGCAAAAACCTTGAGAAAAGCCCCTCAAAAAAACAAAGTGTCTGATTGAAAAGTATAATCTTGTCAATTAGAACTACTTCTTCAAGAGAACGATGCATGTTCAATCATCGTTTGTCGTAATTTACAGTTCTTCGCTGCCTTTTCCCGGTTTGGGGAAAAGCCCCAAAGTTTCTAGGCAAGAACTACTGTAAGAGGTCCTAGGACCTCCTAAGACCTCTATGCCTGGTCATACCAGAACCTACATGTCTCAAAAGTTTGTCTCAGGGTTTGTGCATGTGTGTATAGTGTATGTACATAATATATTCATGTACATACAAATAGATAGATAGGATAGGATAGGATAGGATAGGATAGGATAAGATAAGATTTGATTAGATAGATAGATAGATAGATAGATACATAGGATAGGATAAGATAAGATAAGAGAAGGGAAGGGAAGAGAAAAGAAGAGAAGAGACGAGAGGATACGAGACGAGAAGAGAAGAGAAGAGAAGAGAGATAGATAGACATGGTCCCCGACAGAATTGGGGAAAAAGAAAGGTCTAACTTAGACAGGTGGTCACCTGTCTCCGATTTTTTTTTCCATAATTAGGATTTTCCTCATAAGAGTTCAAAATTTGCCGGATGTTATCTTAACCTTTTTTTTCCATAATTCTTGGCGGGGCCCGGGATTTTCCATAATTAATTTTTCCTGCGTACCCATACCGTACCCCTTATTTGATGTGTATATATGGGGGTTTCCTAAAACGGGGGTACCCAAAAATGGATGATTTATAATGGAAATTCCTATTAAAATGGATGATTTGGGGGTACCCCTATTTTAGGAAACCTCCATATAATATCTGTATATATATATATATTTATAGATAGATGAATAGATAGATGGACGGATGGATGGATGGATGGATGGATGGATGGATGGATATCGTATCTGGTACTCCATTTTGGGTGATTTCCGCACCAAAAACACCTCAAAATGGTAGATCTTCGGGGGGATATATTGATATGCTTTTCTTGGCTACAGTTTGGAGGCTGTTTAGAAGACCAGTCTCAACTGACTTGGGAAGAAGCTGGCGCTGGAGTTTTTGACCATGAAGCGCTGCTGTTGTGCTCAATCGCTGGATTGCATTCTCACGTAAAAATACCAAAATAAGGCGGGAAGGGTATGACAATAGTCATGAACAAGTTCAATAAGAGTTGAGAGGTCCTCGGGGTCCTCGAGGGGTGCAAAGGCGCCACGGCCCAACCGCCCAAGGAGCCTTCGGTGAACTCGGTGAGAGTCAGCATCAAGGCGTGCAAAAACTGCACGAACACCTCAAGGGACTTGGACCAGAACACAACATAGCACTACACTCACTGTCACTCACAACCTGTGGAAACACAAAACATCTCAAAACATTATGAACACTTCAGTGAACATGCGTTCAACACAAACGAGAAAACACAAGCGACTTAGCAAACTTGCCTTCGGCAGCTATTGGGTTCGGACTTTGAGACCACGAGTCAAGTTCCGCAGGTCCGTCAGTCGGACGACACGGAGACTCTTGGAGCTGACAAAGAATCAACGACTCATGAAGTGGGAGCAACATAGAGCAGCTATTTAGGCTGACTGGTCCGCATTTTGGGATTGGGAGATGAATCCTCGCAGTCAATTCACACACGCAGTTCAAAGGAATTAGTTCAAAGGAATTTGGCATTGTCTCAAATTGAAGCAGATTATGAACATCACCAAAGTAAATTGTTTCATCAGAAACAAACCAATATCGAACCTGTTTTCAAAGAAGTGAATAAATAGTCTTTTGTAAACCGAATCATGGAAACCGCTAGCCGGTGCCAACCCAGGAAACTGCTCTGTCGGAAGTTTGCTGGCTTCTTTACTCAGAGAGCAGAACATTTCGTGATTCTCCGGCGAAAGCCGGTAGAAGGGTACGACATCAGCTTCTTGATCACCAATACACACCTGGAGGTGGAACTTTGGGAGACACATGAAGCCCTGACTTTCTCGGAGTCAATTTCCAAGAGCAATTTGCAATTTGGTGCTTCTATCATCCTCAAAGCTTGTGTTTAGATATGTTTTGAATTGTTTTGATATATTCTGCTTCTCAGTGCATGCGTGTGTAGATTGAGTGGATACTTTCCCACATTCGGGTCTACTGGTTTTCCTTTTCGAACGTGTTGGCTTTTGGCTTGCTAGCGGCTTGCTAACGCCTTTCACATATCGACTGAATGCCTCCTTTTTCTTATGGATCTAGCCCGGGATTTCTTGTCATATACATTACATCCCAGACACAACAAGTTATGACAGTAGTCAACATTAAGACAGGCAGACAGGGCCAGGTTCAACGAAGAATATCAAACGTACAACGTACAGTACTATAAACGACAGAGCATAGGAGGGTCCAGCTACAGCCGTCCAAGCAATAGCAGTTGCCTTGTTAGAGAGTTGCCCCGTTGGAGGTTTTGTGGCAGTGAATTGGTATTTTGTTTTCTCATTTTGATGATTGTGCATTGTGAAAGTCATTTCCATCATGCGAGCGGCCAGGAGATGATGAAGGATCGTATTGTCGACTTCATCATCGAATTCATGGAGGAATCTTCTTGTTTTGAGTGTTTTACAGAGAAAGCTCTCGCTGGGTCTTGCTGCTTGCGCCCCCAGGACATTGACAAGGAGATCAAAGACTTGAAGATTGCCCTGAATACACGCCTTCGGGCGGCAGCACCTTGAATCATTTTCTAGACTCCAATCAGTACTGGATCATTTTCGATCGGACTTGACTCACTCCTTGAATCACTTAAACCACGCTTGACTTTGAGCTTTCGAAGCTTCAAGTGTCCTTGGAGACTTTGTCCAAAAATATGGTCCTGACATGTTTTAAAGATTCAATTCTGCTAAGGCAGCGGCGTACATGTCTCAATTTTCTCAGCGGGGCTAAGCCGGAACGACGAACGAAGTTCTTGGAACGTGAGCAAAAACTTGAAAGTGGGAACCATCGAAGTTCAGCGATTGAGAGATATGGAGAGTGGTAGTCATTGAAGTCATTTAATGGCTTGGTGCGGACAAAAGACAATGCCTTTTGTTCCGGATTGGCGGCCCAAAGCGCCAGCCATCGATTCAGTTTGCCTCAATGCTTTTTGGTGCAGAGATGTGCTTTGTCGCATCCATGTCAGCATGACATCAGCATGACATGCAAGTGAATTGCTTTGTGAATCTTGTTTCTCCATGTTTCTCCTGTTTTGGGGAAGATCCATCCCATCTCTGGCCATCTCTGGCTCCTTGCATCCCAAGGCTCTGTGGATTTGTGTGTCAAACATAGCTTTGAGCGTGAGTGCTCACGCGAAAAAAGCCGCGGATTGTTCAGCAATTCGATGCGATGGTCAGAATAGTTTGGACACGTGAGAACAAGACACACAAGCAACAACAAAGGGGGGCCAACAGAAAGATGCAAGGACAACCACTCAAACAGTGCCTGAAGACAAGGGAAAACACCAACAGTCCTAAAGACAAGCCTTCGCACCAACAGTTTGCTTGCCAATCACAGTCCGAGACACTTGGGCCAAACCATGCCCAAACTCAAAATTTAGCAATGGAATTCTGCGGAAGAACGGGCCTACAAAGTTCACAGAGTCTAACGTGCGAACTCCTCAGAGAAATTAGGATGTCATCGGAGATATAGTCAGCGAGCGTATTCAGTGTCTCATCAGCTGACAAACCATAGTCATGAGCAGAGCCATGTGCTTGCCGGTCGATAGCTTTGCCAACAATCAATCCGATCACTTTAAACAAATCTGGCAACGGCTGTTGCAGTGCAGCAGAGTCAAACTAGGGCTATCCTTGCTGGCTGAACAATGCAATGAAATGTTTTGCGTATCACTTGAGTAGTTTGCATCCTTCCAATTGCGTGACAGTGGAAGCACCAAACTTTTCTGGCCTCCATTGCCAATTGCGCCTATCCCTTCGGCAGGGAAGCCTTGGCAAAGGCAGAAGTCACAGCAATGGGCTGCCCCTGAGCACAGTTATTCAATTGCACAACCGAGCACAACCCCACCAACCTTCAGAGCCCCTAACAGATATGAGCAGCACATGCCCAGCCCAATGTTGGAACCTTCCGCGGTCGTTATTTATTGTTTTCCGGGACGCTGTTTGCCCAGAAAGTCGCAGCACAAATTCCGAACAGACCTCGCAAACAAGAAGATTAAAACTTTCGTTTCACGTTTCTGCTCCCAGTCAAAAGGGCTCGGCTCTGCATGTTAATGCTCTACACATCAAGATTATTGGTTATTGCGCAGTCAGAGGTGCATCCGATCAGATGAAGCACCGGAAAGCGACAAATTTCTGCATCAAAAAGCACAGAAAACAAGTGAGAACAGTAAAGAAGTGCCAAGTGGGGTGGCAGTTTTGCCGCACTTTTCTCGGCTAGCGCCCTTTCGAGTTTGGAATTGCAGTCCTGCAACCACTGGAACTACTGATCAAGGCTGGCCTTGCAGCAACTGTGCCTAGAAAAATATGATCTGAGCGTCCTACCTCCGTCCAAGATTTGGCATAGAGGTTTGCAAAAAGGGATTAGGTTTCATGCATTTGGGAGCAAGCCAACTCACCAAAACAGATTAAACATCATTAAACAGACAAGTCAAGGTTCATGCCAGGACTGTCCGCCATTTTCTCCAGGCTTAAGGCCAGTGTTTAGAGTCAAGAGCTTGGTTGTAAAGCAACCCAAGCAACGTTTGTTTTGACAACTTAATTCTGTTCCAAATGCATTTTATAGATTGTTACGGTGTGGCCCTAATTTCTCCCCTCTGCGATAGTGTTGCAAACTTCAATTTTGACACAGCAGCTTCAACATATTCGTCCTAAGATAGCTGTGAAGTGTGCCTCCTGGATTTGCTAAAACCAAACGCTCTGACTGTTCCTCTGTCGTCTTTTGTAGGACCGTTCATCAACAATGTGCTCACAGGCGCAATGCCATGACCGTGCCAACCGGCGTCAAACTGACCGGCAGAATCGTTGCCCCAAGAGGCCATTCAAACGCTAACTCGTCCCACAACGCACGAAGCCTGAAGGACGGCTCAAGGATAGCCCCTTCGGCAGCAACACTCCGCATTGAAAAGTGGCGACAGCACATTCATCCAAACTTGCGATCAACTCAGAACTTGTAGGCTATAGGCAGTGAGCGAGGCACCTTGCACTAAAGAACTGGACAGGATCTGACAAATGGCCAGGGATGTTTTTCAGGACGGTAGCACTACGGTAGCACGACATTTTGAGCGTGTGTCGAAACAGATCAAAGCATATCAAAGCAACCTCAACAGTTTTCGTAGCGCATGCGGACAAGCACAGAAGGTATCCCAACAACGGACACATTACCTTTGCCAATTGACTTGGATGGGGGGCAGAGACCACCACCCTTTGATCAGGAACGCCCCAATGTCTTGCATTGCGTTTTGCAGCTCGCAACGAATAAGCTCGGCATCATGTCAGCATGTCATCATGAGGCAGGCCGAGAGGCATGAAAATGGAAATCCAACCATCCCATTGCCTGCCCCTCCATTGAAGTTTTGGGTGGACATTAGCCAATAGGCATCCTTTGTCATGCCGGAGCCCTGTCTTTTTCTAAACATTTTGTTTCTTGCGAAAACCTGCTTGTGAGACAAGGTCACAGCTTTTTGCCGGAACAGATGCAAACATAATGACATTACTTTGAATGCCTATTCGCCGAGAGAAGGTTAGAGTCCGGAGGTTTAAACACACATGACGATCATGAAGGTCCTACATACTTACGGTCTCAATACCTAGGCTCTCCGTGATTTAAACACCAAACAGGCAACTAAAGATGCACGTTACTTGCAATGACACGTCTTGCCTCGGTTTGGGCCTTTTTGTTTTCCAATGCTACAATATCAGAAGTTCCCGATTACGATGAGTAGGAAGACAGATGCTGTGTTTGTTTGCAGGGGCCAAGCAATTTCAAGTGAGGGATTAGATTGTGTCGAGCAACAAAAACATGTTGATGTGGGACGAGAACCACGTCTTTCCAAAGCATGAGTCAAAAGAGTGAGGGTAGGACGCAACAACGATGAGGCAGTGCAAGCCACGAAAAGGAATTACACACCGTGTTTTTTAGTCATTGAAATATGCAACAATTTTTTTGTAGGAAATTCGGGTTGTCCGGTTGCTGGTTTTGACGACTAAAGAAAGAGGTCCGGAGAATTTCCAAGATTACAATACCATGCCCAAAGAAGAATCCTCTCAATTACCCTCTTTTCCCTTTTAATCCTTTTCCTAATGCTTGATCCCATGATTTACTTTCCTTTTCCCTATTCTTTTCCTTTCCTCCTTTTCTTGTTCCTCTAGTTTCTCTTTTTCTTCTTTCGCTTTCCTCTACTGCCTGCAGAGGGATCTGAATCGAAACAGGTTTGATTGGAACCAACATTCACACAAACACCACTGGCAAGAGTGCGAGTCAATCCGCACGGGCCAGAAAACTATTGTAAATCTGGCCCAACAAAGGTGAAGCGAGACACCCTATCCAATCCGCATTAGATGTTTACAGATGAGATGTACATGGAGAAAGTCCAGACAAATCATACCTGAGATGGACCCAATGGGGCTACCTACACTACATATCCTGAATGTCTTTTTTCTCCTTCTGCTCTTGCTTTTGAATCTTCAGTAGTGTTTTCATGCTCAGAAAAAAACACTTTCGCGTTGGAAAGTTTCAGGAAGGTAAAATTCCAGAGAGCTGTGTAGCTTTAGACAATTCTCCCGTCGTTTCATGCAGAGCTGCCCCGTGTTTCAAATGTTGTCTCCAATCGTGGCATATCCATTTGCTGGTTGTGGAATGAACATGCTTGTTGTGGTCAAAGCACTAAAAATAAGACTTCTCCTCACAAGCACAATCAGGGTTGAACACCGAATGTCAACCCAGGGTTTGAGAGGGCTCACGGTCTCATCTCTGAAAACCCACACCAGTGGTCCAATACTTACGACAAAAGGTTGCACGCGTCCTTCTCCTTGCACAATGGGAATCTCTGAGAGGTCCCTTTTGACTTGAAAATGAACATCATTTTTTGAGCCGGAGCAGCCTTGCCTTTTGTTCCACTGCATTCGATTTTCCAATGGAGTCTAGTTCCCAGCTTGTGTTCTGCTCCCCCCTTTTGCTGGTTTCTGCGGGTTGCTGTCCCCAAAAAGATGTCCCTAAAGATTCAAGAAATCATCCTGCAGCTAACTGTCCAGTGAACATTTTTTGAAGTTTTGATTGACTGACATTGTCCAGTGGACGATCCATTACATATAATGTAGGCACATGCAACAAAAACCAACACCTTCTATTCCTGAATATTTTCATATTGTTCATCGATTTTGTGCAGGGAGCAAGGACAGACATCGTCAGCTCAGATATGTTCTTGACTGACCTGACGCATTGGAAAATGTCCTAAACGTTTTGCTTTGATGTAGTTTCCTTGCGCCCTTTTCAATGAACGCCCGCAAGCACAGTGCAACCCACATTCAGATGCATATTTGTTTAAAGTATTTTTTTCGAATGCCATAAACTTGCTTTTGCATCTTTTGCGAGCTGAAGTCCACCTTGCTTTAGCAGGGTGTTGGCAAGGGCTGGAATGGCAAATTACCCCTTCCTCCCCCCGCCTGTTTTGTTTTTAAACCGTTTGAAGGTGGCTCTATCCCCCCTGGGGCATAATTAGCATCCTCAGCATCATCAGACATCATCTGCACTTCGTACATCCCAATCCGTCACTCACTGCTCTCTCACTGCACCTTCCTCCTTCTCCCTCTACCTTCCCAGCTAGCTTTCGTCCCACACCCCTTCGCGTTAGTTTCTGGGCACTGCGGCACCCCAACGATAGCCAGCAGGAAGCTAGAACAATGCACAATGCACGGCCAACATTTTCCTTCATCCACCATTTGTGCGATCATGAAGCGGGCCATTGGCAAAGAGTGACGCACGTGTCATCAACTTTGACCGCGGAAACCTGCAGACAGGAAAGGTCAGGAACATGGTCTGGCGATGTTTCACGTGTAAAAAAAGGTTCAGGAAGGTGTTGACACAAAAACACCGCGGCGACACCAACCCCAATAAAATTAGACAGCAGAATCCATTTCAACACACACACACACACATGGCGCTGAAATTGATATTGACACTCAAATCTCCTACGGTTCCGTTTGGGCTACCAGCAGTGGGGATCACGCAGCGGCATTTGAACAAACTGGACGCTATCCAAAAATGTAGGTGTAGTATCGTTGGTTGGGTTTGATTGCCCGATGAAACCTGGAGAGAAGTTACGGCAAAGACGATAACCAACTTGGACAACGCAACTGCATCCACCTGGTTGAAACATGGACGACACAGTGGGCTACATTCCGGTATTGTTTTAGCCCTTTGCATAGTTTCAACTCAATCTTGGGCAAGACACCTGCTTTCATTGATACTAGCCATTCAAGTCAGCCGCTGAGAAGAACGGGATGACCAGCTGTGACAAAGGATGGCCGTGTATGAGAATTTAGAAACATTTAACATTTTTTTTTGAATTTCTGCTAGAGAAACGGTGAGCCTGTGCTTGGTATAAAACGGTTTGCCCAAGCCCTTTCAATAATAAAGGAAACTTTGGGGAAAGTGTGGTCATGCCGCGGGATTTTATAGAGAATCCGTGTGAAATCATTCTACAGTGAGCCCCAGCAACCTACAGAAGGGGAACTTCATGTTTATGTCGTAGGTTTTATGTTTGCCTTACGTCAATTGGGGCACTTTGGGAGGTGATAAGAGTTGCGATAACACTGTAGAAACAGCTTCCACAAGACAATGCCACGCTGATGTTGAATTCTGCGTGCGTTCGCTCTATGTTGCCTGTACTGCGCAGTGCCGTGTACATTTGTTAAATACGAAATCGGTTTGTCTTGGGCCTCCCCCGTTTTGAGGAACCATCATTGGACAAAAACAATAGACATTTGTGAAATCCGACTATATATTGGACAAGCAAGTACGACCCTAGTAAAGTTGCATACGTTGGGATTGTAATGAAAAAAATCAGACAAAAACCGGTTTCAACATTTTTTCCTGCACCACAATTGTCAGAACTGTGGAAAAAAAAAGATCTCAACTGTACAACTAAAATTGGAATCATTGAGTTCGAAACGGGATCTGTCCGGCATTTTTGGCGTGCATTTTTTTACACACATTTTTCTCATTTTTTTTCTTGGGTTTTCCAAAGGCGAACCAGTAGGCTCAACAGAATGCTTGTCTGCCGCGTGCACGCAGCCAGACCTTGGTCAATCGACAATTTGATTTTTCACTCCAGTTGTTTTTCAAAAACCAACCAAAAGAAATCAAAAAAAGATAATGTCAAATCCATAATTGAAGAAAAACATCGGGAACCATGTCCCCCATGTTGAAATAACTTGAAATTGTTCGCCAAGGGGTCCAACTTGGTGCCAATTTTGGCCATATACGGCCTGGGTGGCAAAAATTGACCCCAGCTTGAACCCATGTTGCGGACATGTTGCCTCGAAACACGAATTTCAACGATGTTTTGTTAAAAAAAAGGAAGGGTGTGGGGAACCTCTTTGTGGCAACCGTCCAGTGCGAAGATGGCCCCATCCCCCCTAGTTGAAATTATGCCATGATTCGTTGATTCATTTGTATGCTCTGTTACTAAAATGCCATGTACCGGCGACTTCGGCGTGGCAAGGTTTCCTGTGAGTTGCTTCGCGTTGTCCCAGTGCCAAGGCCGAAGTCCCGAAGTTCACCAACATGCCGGATGGACCGGGGAAACCCGAACTGGTGCATGTGCTAGGCGACTGTCAAAGTAGCTTGTTGGCGACCGTGAAAAGTTGGTTGGCAAAAGTGTTCAGCATTGGACCACCAGACGCCGGGAGTCTCCATGAGCGGGAATTTGCAGCAGAATTTGCTGACCCATGTCAATAGTGCCGCAGCTGGGCTTTAGCGTGCGGACGCATTTTCTTAGACTGAATCGCCGTGCTTGGGTCGCCAAATGCATGAACCACGCAAACGCCTTTTTCAGCTGAACATTGCTTGAGAATTGCCCTGAGGTGTAACAGTCAGCAAAGAGGCTTGTTACTAAGCAGGACCCCCAATTGGGGCACCATGAATTCAGATTTACTCGAAAAAAGGTTACGGCAGTGTGGGAACATATATGAAACATTGGACTACAAAGTTTTTTGCCCTAACTCAACCGCGACATTTTTTTGGCTTCCCACACATCACACATCACAATTTGAAGATGCGCGTTTTTTTCTTGTTCCAGCGCCGCGGTTTTTGGCCTGCTTGCGCCAACCTCTGGATTGGCACAGAGTTGAATTGATTTGAATTGAATACGGAATTGAATTGTTTGCACCTGACGTGAACAGAATGGAAACCTGTATGCCACGGTGGGCGGCCCGTCTTGGGCACAGTCGTGACGCAACTAGAACGGGAGAGAAATATCTAACGGCCGTTGGCGAAGCTCTTGAATTTTTTCATCATTCATCATCCAACGCTTCGATCTTCCAATCGCCCAAACATTTCCAGCGGCAAAATTGTTCAAACATTGCGTCCCATTTGTTCGTGGACCGCTCGACGCGTTTTGGAGCCAACAATTCCTAAAACAATACCCGTTGCAACCAACGGTCCGTAGGCAGGGTAACAAGTTCATCGTGTTCCACATGGTGCTTCGAAAATATTTTCTGTTTACCATACACCGGAAACCTACAATTTGTAACGCCGTATTTTGCATCAATTTATTTCCATTTTGCTCATGCAGCACCCATCACATGTTTTGTTAATTTTTTTGTGCGCCAGATCGTGCTCTTCCGTGCGCAATTTTTTTTGGTTGTGTCATTCCTTTATGCAGCATATTGTTTGAATTGTTCGTGGGCGAAATCGTACCCTAAATGGTGTTTTTGTATCAAACCATGGGAAGGACGCAAACCATTGCAGCGTAGAAATCACAACCCCGGTGTTTTGATCCGCAACTTTCTCTCGTTGGAGATGTCTCATGACCATTCATGTGCTGCTATATAGTCATGTTTCGGGCCGTCGCCTTGAAGAGCTTGAACTACGTAAGAAGCCGTGGCATGCCGTGGCAAGCCGCGTCGGACCGACGGGACAAGGAGTTATAATAAACAGCACGGGCGCAGCAGTTGAATGGTACCGGGAACTTACCAATTTGCCTTCAATTACCTTGATTCGGCCCTTGCTGATTCATACTTGTCATGACTTTCCCTCATTTTCGATCCTGGTGCTTTCGGATTTTCAGCGTGGGAATCGAATTTCTGTTCGCCGCATTTCACTTTTCTTGGATTTGTCTGCGTGATAACGGCATAGCATCCACCCACCACCGCGGGAAACAGCAACGCCCACAAAACAAAGTGTCAACCGCGCTCTCAAACACCTACGAGAATCAGGTTCAAGGTCACCTGCGGCCTTACACAAGAATCAATTGCACGCGTATACACTTAATGATGGATCACAGTCGGACATTCTTCATCAATCATACCACCATCAGATGAGCAGCATTTTCTCTGAACACGCTAGAAAATAGTAGCGGGACACGGTCCTCGCTGAATCCACCAAGGAACCAAACCAAGGAACCATACAGGAATACCACTTATAAACACGATCGTGGAGGATGTTTTCCTTGTCTTGGACTGGTGGAGGGTCAACAATAAGGGACCGCCACTTCAATAAACGCAATTCTTTTTACCACTTCAACTGTTTGGCCACGGGGGGGGGGGAATCAATGACGCCTAATGCCCGCCGTCCATGTTCCATCAACGACTGCAATGGCGAAAATTTATATCCAGCATTCGAGCCTTTTATTCACTGCTAACATGGTATTTGAAAAACGCGGGCTCACAATTTTCCGTTTTCGATTGACCATTTGAGACCTTTGACGTATGGCATGGCCACCACATTGGCATGGATTGAGGACAAAGTATTTTTCTGATCCTTTGATTTCGCTATTGTAAGTTTTTCGATGATCGATGGATCGGCAGTGAATTTACGAGCAAAGCTGGCGTGCGACAAGGTGCGTGTTAAAGCGATTTTTTTTCAATGCAGGCCGTCACTTCGGAGTGGTTTCGTGGAGGCATGAAGGTGACAACCTTGGGTTTGATTTGGACGGCGGTGCAACTACAGAGGGCAGTCTGATCTGAGCGACGTCCGAGTTTATTGCCGACACGCTGTTGGACAGAATTGTTTGTGCCATGGCTCAGGTAGGGTTTTACGTCAACACGGGGAAAAATGAGTGTCGACAACGCCGGCGGAAGCCCCGAACAACTTTGTGACACCTCGTTGGCTGTCCTTGGATGTTGTCGGCTTTGATGATTGCCACAAGCGCTTACGTCGCATATCTTCCGCCAACAGTAGTTTGACTGAACACGTCTCCGCCTTGAAGCCGTACGCAGGTTGCTTCCATATCATCCTTTGCGACGCCTTAGGCACTTTGCGAGAAAACGTTTTCTTCGGGAAATTGCTGCGGTACCATGAGATAATCCAGCCATTTTTTTAAGATCTGCACGCCGCAAAGCCTGAGCTGAGACATTTAAATGATTTTGGATGTGGCAATGCGTTATTTCCCCTAAATTTTGGATGTGGCAACGCGTTGTTTCCCCTAGCCTGCTGCGGGCCCGTATTGCGTGGAACGCTCCATAGGGAAAAGCATTTCCCTTTAGGAATCTATGGATGCGAGAACATGTGTCCGCTGCACACATTAAACCATGGTCAGCGCAATGCCTGGAACGGAAAGGAATTTTTGTGCAATACTTTGTCAACCTGCCTGGCCGTTGGCTGCAACCAATATGCAACCAACATTCCTCTGGAGATTACGCACTCCAAAGCGCAGCGGGCAGCCCACGAACACATTGAACGCAATGATTCAACAATTTTGCCGTTGGAATTGTGTGGGAGATTGGAATTTCGAAGGGTTGGATGGCGAATTTTGCGGTAGTTTGTGTTGTGAGTTTGTGACATTCGCCAATGGTAGCAAGATGACACAGTGCTGTGTGTCATTGTTTCACGCCTGTTCCCAAGACGGGCCGTCCGTTGTGGTACAAAGGCTTCAGCGTCAGCTCCCACTAATATCCAGCAAGGAAAAAATAAAACGCCCATCACCACGCTGCAAGTTCCTGCCGTAAAATGGGTGTCCACGAGGTCTGGGACATCCTGATGTGCAAGGAATGGAATTGTTTCCAACATGTACACAGCCACCCGTTTTATCCGAGAAATGAAACCTCTTAAAAAAGATATGTTCGGATGTCAAGCGGGGTACACGCGAATCCTCCATTGTCAAACGCTGTAGCTGGAGAGCGTGCAATGGAGTGCTTCAGCATGAGCATTCCTTTTCTGGCCGACTCTTTCCTATCGCTGTCCATTCTGTTTCATCATGGGTGGAGTGCTGTGCGAGGTATACCGTAATCAGCTACGCGCCTTGCAAACCATCATGTTTGCGTTTCCTTTATCATCTCATACATGGGCACCAACACGTGTTCATGATAAATATCATCATGCACCGGGGCTTGCCACGCATGCACATTGAGAATGCACAAGGTAGCGCAAAAGATTTGATCAGGCATTGGCGCGTTGAACCTTGTTTTTTCTCCTTTGAGGCGGTTGTTTTTGTTAGGAGGCAAACCTTGGCAAATGGATTCGCCCGGCATGTGACGTCCTGTTTGTGGCAAACACTTCTATGATGAAAATCATGCATGGCATGCCGGAAACTAGTTTTTCAGTTCTGGTTGCTGAATTGTTACTTCCTTTCTTCGGTGACCCGCGCAGTATCAAAACATGGGCCAGCATGATATCCCACCGCAGCGAGGCGAAACAATATTTGTTTTCTTTCGATTTGGAAGCGTAGCTCCATGATGCTCCAGGTAAAATAAAACCGAAGGAGCGGGTTCCAGAAGGGATCCCAAACAAGGACGCACAGGCAAGATCAAAGGCGCAAACTTCGGAGTTGGCACCTAGAGTCTTGGCAACAGAAGAGCGGAACCCATTTCCCAAGCTGAAACATCACGTGCCACAATTGCCGCTTTGCAGGTGGTCAGGCGGGATGAAAGCGCGAGTGAAGTGCAGGAGCTGGAAAAGGGGCGTTGACAAACAGTACCAAGAATTGATGCAAATATAGTGCTTTGAAGACGAAAGCAAAAGACGACAACAGCTGGAAGAACGCGTTGCTAGGCTGGAACCGGGACACAGCTCGAGATGAAACCGGACCAAAACCGACCGACAATGTTCACAAATTCGCACAAATTTGTGGTCGTGATTCGAAAGTTTATTGACCAGGCCGTCGATGAAGTTGAAACTTTCGTGCCGAAGGATAAATATGTTGCACGTTGCGAGTTTCAAGGAGGTGGAGGTTGTTGAAAACACGTGTGCTGGTCCGTGGCAGAACTAATATCGCCCAACAACAACAAACCATGGACCTAAGAAAACTTATCAAAACAGAAAAAATCGATGCAACATTGCACACACAAGTAATTGTTTGATTGAAGCGGCGGATTTGTTGAGAAGGATGCGATCGACAGTTATAAAATTTGGAAAGTCAATGCTCGTGCGGATGAAACTTGATGCAGCTGGTTTTTCTCACACTCTGTGTCAATGATGGGTGTGGGGCAGCCTGGTTGAATGAGGGTTTGGTGGACCAAAACATAGATGATGCCATGACCGCACTTTTGCCACACCTGGACTAAGGATGGTTGAAGCCAAGTGTTGGGAAGGATGGCAGCCCTCCCGGTCATCCAACGATTGATGTGGAGCAGGGGCGGGAATGCATTGACAGACATGGTTGTGCCAAAGGCTTTTACATCATCCGTAGCACCGAGAGGTGTACACATTCTTGGGCCCGAAATTGTCACGGCTGATTTTTTATATCAAATTTTAGCCGAAGCATTGCGAAATGCAGGGGGACATAATGACATATAAATGATGGGGTCGTGGCTGGTGTGGTCGCTGCCATGGGCGCTGCCATTGCTCACGTTCAACAGCGTGCTGCTGCCATCGGCTTGAGCCTCAACCTGTCCAAGTGCGAGGTGGTTGTGCCTGGTCCTGCCACGGCCGCCAACCTATCTGTAGCCTCGCCGGCCCCTTTGCTATGGGGGGACGGCGGGGCCGACCGTGTGCTCCGCCAATTCCAATTTTTGGGTGCTGCCATTGGCGATGATGCTTTTGTGGCTTCGCACACTGTGCAGAGGGCCACCAAGACCGCAGCTCTTTCAGATGCCACTGCGGAGCTTGATGATCGTCAGGTGGCCCTACGCCTCCTCCGTGCGTGTGCCGGTCACACCAGGTTCCTCCATAGCATGCGGTGCAACCCACCATTGGCCCAACAAGATGCCCTTGCACACTTCGATTCGCTGGTGCGTGATTGCTTCAGCAGTTTTACGGGGCTGCACATAGACCAGACCCAATGGCTGCAGGCCACCCGGGGCTTGGCCCAAACCGGCTTGAATCTTCGCTCCGCCCATTTGGATGCCTCCGCGGCCTACCTGGCTTCTGTTGGTGGTTCTGCTGCGCGGTGTTTGTCTTTGGATTCTCACTTTAGCGTTGCCTCTTCGTCGCCTGCTGTGCTCGCTGCTTTAGCAGCCTACAACAACGCGGTGGCTGTCCCCCTTAGTGCGGACACCGCCCTGGCACAGCGGCAACGGACTTTGCTTAGCCATGTGGACTTGCAAGCTTGGGAGCTTCAACTAGCAGCTGCTTGCCCCACTCGCAAGGCCCTGCGCCTTTCTGAAACCCAGCCTGGGGGACGTGCTTTCCTGGTTGCAGCCCCTGCTGGACGCAAGCGCATGGAGCCAGCTGTCTTCGTCGCAGAACTGCGGCATCGGCTCGGTGTGGCTGAATCTCTGGCTGACGGGTGGTGCCCTCGTTGTGATGGCGTGCTTGACTCTTTCTCTTTGCATGCTGGGGTTTACATTGCTGGCAATGAACGAAATCAACGGCATCATGCCCTTCGGGATTGTTGTGCGCCTGGGCAGACCGAGCTGGACTGCAGCCAGAGAAGGAACGTCCTGGCCTTCTCCTGCCCCTAAAACCTGACGATGTCGGGGTTGGCCGGCGCCGCCCTGCCGACATCTTTGTCCTTTCTTTCTTTGGGAAGCCTACTGCATTTGACTTGGCCGTGACCGGCTTTCAGCGGCAGGCAAGCTTGGTGGAAGCAGGGCGACAAGGAGGCGCGGCAGCTGCGGCATACGCCGCCGTCAAGAGGTGTAATTTGGACACCGCCACAATGGGGTTGACCTTTGTTCCTCTGGTGGCTGAAACTACAAGCGCCTGGGATCCGGAGGCAGCCCGCGTTTTGCGATCCATTGCCCGAGCGGCCGCTGCACGGGAGCAATCTGAGCCTGCCGCTCTGATGGCCGATCTGCTCCAAGAGGCTTCCGTGCTGGTGCGCAGTTATCGTGGGAGGGCAGCCTTGNGCCGATCTGCTCCAAGAGGCTTCCGTGCTGGTGCGCAGTTATCGTGGGAGGGCAGCCTTGCAGCGACGTGCAGATGCTGCGTTGGCGGAAGCCCCTTCCGGTGCGGCTGCGGCCATGGTGGTTCTGAGGTCCTGATGCCCTACTGAGAGTTGGCTGCGTGAGCATGGCTTTTCTTTTCCTTGGGCCCCACCTTGAATCCANCTACTGAGAGTTGGCTGCGTGAGCATGGCTTTTCTTTTCCTTGGGCCCCACCTTGAATCCAGCGTTTGGGATGTTGGGCATTGCCTCGTTTCACACCAGCTTCCTTGCCTGATTTTGTCCGAGCCCTTTTTCCGGCTCAACTTCGCCCCTTAGGGGCTGGCTGCCATCCTGTGGCTTTGCTGGGCCTTTTGTTTTTTGCTCTGCTTTTTCCATGCCGGTGCTACATTTGGTGGAAGCGTGGCCATTCTGATCTGGGCCGACTGTATTTTGTTTTGGCCTTTTTCTCTGGTTTTCTTCATGTTCGCCTAGGAAGGCGTTGTGATTGTACAGCACGGGCGACCCTGGAGTATTCCAATGAACCATGGAAACTCATGGAGCATAGTCTTTCCCGACCATTTCAAACACAAATGCACGGATCAAAGTGTCAGCGCCCAGGCGTGGCCTGAAAATTCGACCATGGATTGAAGCGAGCCACCGTCATTGGATATCATTTCCCCGAGGCCTGGGTTCAGCTTTTGTTCGCCGATGTGAACCGGGAAGGGAGATCATTGTTGTTTGGAGCAAAACTGAATCATTGCATCGGACCTGCGGAAGACCATGCCTCCATTCATGCCAGGGAACCAGCAGAACAGAGCGCAGGAACCAGCGAGGAACCGTTTCCGTTTTTTCACGAACGGTAGCGCCAAGCTACCTGAGTGCACCGCTTCCTCTGCGGACTACTTTTTCGTTTGCCTGGGGTGCCAGCTTGGTGCTTGATTTGGGGCCGTTAATGAAATGTTCGTCCTAATCTTCTGGGATGGTGGGGGGTCTCCCTTCCTCCTTTTCGATTCCTCAATGGCCCACGGGTATATAGGGTTGAACGGTAGTAAACTATTTAACTTTCTTTTTTTTGCAGCGCGGGATCTACACTATACAGAGGCCGGGGCCTGCTTTGTTTATGTGCTCCCCAACAACATGGCAACCAATAGTTTTGACATAAAATTTTATATCGCACAGCCGCACTTCAAACAACATAGTGTCAAGCGAGCGTGCAAACTCAATGGCACGTTATCAATCCCACCTCGCCCCACCCCACCCGATCCCCAACCCATCCCAACCCAGAAAACACCTGTTCCATTGCGAAAAAAATGCACATAGCCTAGCGTTAAGCAACTGTGTAAACCAGACGGGGTTTCAAGCAATGTGGAATCAAAAAACTGGGACCTTAAGGAGATTTCAAGCAGCGTTGTTCGAATGAGCGTGCCAGGGCAAACGAACTTCACATTGGATGTAATATTCCCGATATAGAAACAATTGTACAATAAACATCAGCCGCGTGGAGGCTTCAGCGGTTGCGTGATATTGAAAGAGAGGAAGAAAGGCGTCTAGCTGAACTTGATACTTGTCGCTGGTCAGTTGCGTTTCTGGATGTTTCAAGTGTTTATGAATGTTTCGACGCGATGTTGTTTCCAGTGAAGTTTCCTTCAGTTTTTCCCTGTGGAACTGGTGCTTGACACATGCGCGCAATTGCATCGTTTTTTTGTGTTCTCTTTTTTTGTTCTTTGTTGCGCCGGTTTTTTTGACACGCCTATCCGATTTCTGCGGGGGGGACGCTGGCCAAAACCGTGTTTTGTGCGCTTCTCCTTGTTCAAAGCTGTCGTGGCTGTGTGGGATCTCGCAATCACAATCGTGGTGGTGACCATTTTGTTCGAGGTCCCGTTTCTACATCCAGGGAGTCTTGAGGACTGTTTTTGTTTTTTGTCCCTCTTTGTTGTTTTTTTTCTTGTTTTGTTTTTCTAGGCCGTGTTTCGGCTAAGTCTCCTGCTTTTTCGCTCCGTCCATGACTCCTGACTACCCGTCGCTGCCACCATTCATTGTTTCTACTATGGTTGCGTGGTTGGACACTTTGCCTCCCACTCATTGGTGTTCCTGTGGTTGCGTGGGCGGTGGGATGGTAGTGGGTTTGTGACTTCTGGGGACCATTTGGGCAAGACGCGACAAGGTTGCAGAGGTTTGTGTGCCCTGATTTCTTCGTATCTTTCCTGCTTTTGTGCATTTTAAGTCTGGTGGGCTGATGCTAGGTCCCAATGTTTCACGCGGAGATTTAAAAGCAGATATACATGGAAGTAAACGCGCGAGCGGATTTCAAACAGGGTAGCATCAAATTTAAATGATATCAAAGAAGTGTGCAAGTGCAAGTGGAATCCAGGGTAGGTGTATAGACTAAATCTTTACATGTCATTTCAATGGTGTTCGAACCCCCTCGAGTTGCAGCTGGCGTCGACGGCGACGCCGTCCCCCGCTACATGAACGTCGCAAACCATGCTTGCGACGCGCCTCCAAACCCTTAGCGGCGAACGCAGCCGCCTGCCCCTCCGTGCTGTCTAAGCCCATTTCCTTGTCTTCCCGCGCGCATGCACCGTGAGGTTCTGCTGCGGGAGGGACAGAGAGAGTGGGCGAGAGCGGGCGAGAGAGCGAGAGAGAGAGAGAGAGAGAGAGAGGGAGGGAGGGAGGGAGAGAGAGAGAGAGCGGCGCGCGCAGCTGAGGGTCAGCAAATTAGGGGTACAATTGCGACGGGCAGTGTTAGAAATTGGGAACAGAAGCAGTGAGTCAGCAAGCGAGGCGAGAAACATGGCAAAAGTTTCGTGTGAGACGCGTGTCGCATCATTCCAACATCGTATAGGTTCTACAATCCCTTGTGGGATACCTAATTCACAGGGATCTGAGGTTGTGGTGGATGTGAGGAATAGGCCGGGCTTCGGTTGCCGAATGGAGCAGATGTATTCATGTGAACGGCGTCGCAAGCCTTGAGGAGCGCTTGAGGGAGTTGAGCGAATGCGCCAAGAGATGGTCAAGGCACAGATGCCTTGTGATTTGTTTGGTTGTCCGCAGCGTCACGCCCAGAACCCTTTGACGATGTGCATCGCAGGGCCGCACCTTCTTCATTGCCAATCTTCCGAAGGATGTGCGTGCGCAGACATTTCGGGTTTCGTGCTGATTCCAGCACTGCTGGGAGCGACGAGCGATGTGCGCGTGTTGAAGATCTTTGGCTGCATGCGTTCGCGCATGCCCGTCTGGCTAGTCCTGTCCCTCTTGCAAGTGAATGCTCTTTGTTTTTGACGGTGAATAAAAAAATATAACAAGCAACAGCTGCCATCTTTGAGCCGCTGCAGCGATCCTTCTGATGCGGCTGTTGGTTGGCATGCCACTTGGTAGGCGCAGCGTCGCGTTGTTGAAGAGTATGTCCATATAGTGCATGAGATTTCCGCCGCGTTTCTGGGTAACCCTTCAAAGCTAGGATGTGCAATCGGCGCGCGCCACACACAAGTTTTCCAGGGATGTCTGACCCACCACTGGAAACAGGCAAACAAATTCCACAATGCGTGTCGGGGAAACCTTGGTATTTGACCGAACAAACATTCTCCAAGGAAACATGTCTTTTCGGAAGTTATTCCTCCTCCTTTCCAAACAAAAATTGCGCAGGTAAAAGGCCCCAAACAGTGTGGGGGGTAGGGAGTCAGTGTTTCAAATACAGGGAACAATAGCTACGGAACAGAAACGGATCAGGTTAGACACTTTCGTAACTACAGCAGCAGGAGCTTCTTTTGGCACAAGAAACTCAAAAAACAATTTTGTAGGACCTTTAGACCAGAACCTCATACCAGGACACACAAGATTTCACAAGATCGTCAAAGAAGGACCTTCTATATCCTATAGAGAATTGTGCACGATCTTCAAACAAGAGTTTCCCATGAGCATCCCAGAAGAACAAACCCCGCAATGCAGAGCATCTTCGGGGCCCATATGTGAGGACCTCTTAGGGAGTACTTGAACAGGATCTCCACAAGATCGTCTCACAGTTATCTGCGCACGATCAGGGAGGGAAACCTCAGATGATTTCAGCCAGATCTTCGCAAGATCTTCTCAGAAGGCCCTGTGCAAGATCATACAAAGACCTTCGGCAAAAGACTGCGCCACGATCTCTGACAGATCTTCTCTGTACAAAATCACGCAAAGACTTCTTGAGAGAGTATTTCACCAGGATCTCCACACGACATCTTAGAGGGTTTCATCAGGATCACTTTGTGCAAGCCCGCGCAGTCGAAATGCACATGGACATCTCACAGTGCACACTTTGTCCGAGCCCACGCAGTTGGATGGACATGTCACAAGAACCATGTCGCGCGAGAATTTGCAGGAAAAATGCTGCGCCCCAAGGCTCTGCAAAACTCGCCGGGCACACTTTGTGCGAGCCTCCGCGGCCGAAGTTGACATGGACATTGCACAAGAACCATTCTACGCGATTTTTTTTCAGCAACCGGCGATCAGATGGTGGAGCGCCTCGATCCAACACTGGCCTTTACCCTTGCCGTATGTGACATGGTTGTGGGAAACGCTAACGTTACAAGATGAAATAAGATCCTCATTATTCTCGTTTCGCAAACATTTAAGTATGGAGGGTCATTTATTCTTGGATTTTTTTTGGGACAGGTTTTGGATTTTTTTTTGGGTCTCCTGGTTCTCCGCTTCTCTGCTTTTGTGCTTTTCTGCTTCTTTGCTTTTCTGCTTC
>BGPT01000105.1:91212-151082 GCA_003297045.1 Symbiodinium sp. clade C Y103
TGCTTTTCTGCTTTGCTTTTTGGCCTTTGTGCTTTTCTGTTTTTCCTGCTTCTTTGCTTTTCCGCTTTTTGCTTTTCCTGCTTCTCTGCTTTTCTGCTTTTTTGCTTTTCCGCTTTTTGCTTTTCCTGCTTTTCCTGCTTTTCTGCTTCTCTGCTTTTCTGCTTCTCTGCTTCTGTGCCTTTTTCTTTTCTGCTTCTCTNAGGTTCAAGTGCCAAAATGCAGCAAATACCATGCAAAATGGCAGACTGAAAGCCTAAAGACACCCCAACACCCTAAAAGAAACCCTAAATGAAACCCTAAAAGAAACCCACATAAACGTTGCAAGTACCAACATGTGCAAATATCATGCAAAATGAAAGGTTCAAGTGCCAAAANAGCAAATACCATGCAAAATGGACGGTGAACATACCAAAATGCAGCAAATACCATGCAAAATGACAGGTTCAAGTTCCAAACTGTTGCAAATACAAGGCAAATGGTACCAGAGCAGANAAATACCATGCAAAATGACAGGTTCAAGTTCCAAACTGTTGCAAATACAAGGCAAATGGTACCAGAGCAGAAACCCAAAAAAAATTCCAAAACCTTGCCAAAAAAAAAATCCAAAAACTATTCAACACCCTTTAAGTATTGCTGAAACTCAACTTGCGTTTGGCGCGTCCGGGCGGTATGTTGACAGAATCTAGCGCAGCTTATCGAAGATCGAAGATTGATCCAAAATTTGGTTTCAAAAATTTCAGTGGTGTGGTGCAACTTGTCCGCGGGGGCGGAAAATTGATTGCAGCCCTGCATGGACAAAATGTTGTTTTCATTTGGTTTCCGGCTTAAACTTTATTTGGAAAAATTGTGCCAAGTGGAGTTGCTTTAGTTTTGACAGCAATCGTGCAATTCGGGGTAGAAACCGCAAACGACCTGAGTCACACACACAGCCTGTCATGGTCCACCAATTTACATTTCTAACTGTTTTGAAACGAACCAAAATTGTAGTCATTCTCTTGATGTAGGTCATCTCTGGAACCGAGACCCATTTCTGTGGCATCTCTTTTTCAAAACGTTTGCTAGGAACGTTGATGTGATAGGACATAATATGATTGTCCGAAGCGTTTTGGCTATATCAAAGTGGCAACCTGCCAAAGAGAAAACAGCATAGCAGGCATGGTGTTTCCACTTCCTTGGGTTTGTCCAGAGCTCAAGAAGTCACATTGAAGTGGTGCTACAAATTGCGTGTGGAGGTGGTGTGTTGTGATTTTGGGATTGCCAGTGTTTGAGTGCTGAATGCCCAGGTTCCAATCCATGTTCCGTGCATGAACCAAGTCCACAAGAGGCAAAAATCATGCACAACGGGAATATTGTTGCTGTTGCATCTTATTAGTGAATTGTATGCATTGCTAGCTAGCTGCTAGTGAATCTAATCTAGTATATATTTGATGTATTTTGAGCCAGTGCATTCCTCACCGCATTTAATTTCATTTCACTGCATTTGATTTTAGTTCAAAAATTGTTGAGCATGTTGCAGGACCTGCAACGGAAACACGGGTGCAGCAACAAGAACAAAATCGAAGATAACAGGTACGTCGGCATCCACCTGCGTTTGATCGCCAACTTGGTTGTCAAATCTTGTTTGCCCATCAAATTTCACCACATCGAGTACTCTGTGGTGGTGGGACGTGCGAAAAGGGTTTTAACACGATGAATTATGACTAAAAACCAATAATGATAACTAACGATTGATGGTCTTTTAAGTGAACAATGGGACGTGATCCAGGAAATGAAAAACGATCCATCGCCTTTCAGTTTTGGGGCGATTTAAGCACAACTTGTAGGGCCTGTAGCGGTACAAACATGGATGTTCACCACAATTTGGAGATGCAACTTTTGCAGATGTTTATGACTCCGCTTTGCCGACGTATCTCCTACAAAAAATTGAATCTGGCATCAATCGACTCGCGTGCCAGTTCCTCGCAGGACCAGAGCACCTACCAAATGTAATGTAGGCACAATGCAAACGTCCTAAACGCATTGACAATCATTGCCACTCTTGTGATTTTCTGGAAAAAGGGTCACTTCCAGCAGGTCCAGATTCCCCACCATATAAGCACGAAACTACCCAGGCTTTGATAATCTTATTTTTTTTCATATGAACCATCAAACCATCAACCAAATATCCCGTTGGTGGACAAATTCCTCAATCATGTTTCAGTGGTGATTTGTGAGGTGCAAATCCGAGAAGAAAGTCGCAAGACAAGAAATTCAAACAAAAAGAAGAGGACAAAGTCTCAAGTGCTTGGTTTTTTTCATGTCAATGAACGTGTCCTGCCCTCTCATGACCGGTTTTGTCATATAGTGGGCCTGCTGCCTTTGCACAGTGCGTTGTTTGATTGGTTTGCACCCAACAGGAGGGTGGCTCGATCAGGCCAGCTATTGCACTGACGGGTCATTCCAAAAATATGAGGTTCTTGTCGTTGAATTGTCATGGGTTTACTTTGTACTTCCTGTTTTCAGGAAATGAGCGCTCGTGAGCAGGCACAGACCTTTGTCGCAATGTCCGGCTTTCCCATGCCTTTCTTGCCATGAGACAAGGTAGCTTTGATATGTTGACACATTTGATCGCGGCAGTAAGAAACCACGTATCGCGTGTAAAGCTGTCCGTTTTAGGACCCTCGCTTCCAGATGCGTCCGGCGCGGAGCGTCACCAGCATCACCACTGAGTGTAGTTTGGGCTATTTAAACCAAACTACACGGAAAAGGTGGATCATTTCTTGTACAGTTGCATTTCCTGACTTGGCAGTGGCAAAAGAAAACCTCAAGCAACCCGCCCGGACAAGGGTGGTGTACAGTGTGCCCATCATCAACGCTTTGAGTTTCTGCACGTGGTGAGGTTTGTTTCAGCCTTCTCAGCCATGCATTTGAACGCGGCACGCTTCATGCACTGGCTTGGTTTGTTAGATGGTTTGGGAGAAGAGGCGCAGCCTTTAGCTTGCGCAACAATGATGCAGAGACATTGGATCTGGCAGAATCTTCCGTAGTTGGTGAGGGAACCTATCGTGATTATTTGTCACTGGTTTTCAATCGTATAGGCTTTAAATTTTTTACTTGGATTTTCTTGAAATTTTGCAGAGTTGCATAGTTAAAGTTGTACGTAGAGGACCGCATTTCCTTCTCAACTCCAGTCATTGCTGCGGTTCATTGAAGAATATGGGCATGGGCGGAACTCGTTTCCAAGACAAGCACGCTCATTGAAGCTGGCAGTTTGCATGGAATCTGCATGCAAGATCCTTTGTGCAGGATCCTGTTTGTCTATATAGTGCCCAGCCCGAATTGCAAACCTTTGCAGCTTGCAATCGGCANGTTTGCATGGAATCTGCATGCAAGATCCTTTGTGCAGGATCCTGTTTGTCTATATAGTGCCCAGCCCGAATTGCAAACCTTTGCAGCTTGCAATCGGCAGACTAGCTCATGCGGCTAAGCTCCTTGCCGACTAGTGTGCAGACGCTGCATGAGTGGATGCAAGATATTGCACAAGATAGCGACAGAAAAGAAAGTTCTGCAAACATTGTTTCACTTCGGTTTTTTCGATGCCCGGACTGGAACTTGTCCATCAGAGCACCAGAAGCACTTGAGACNTAGCGACAGAAAAGAAAGTTCTGCAAACATTGTTTCACTTCGGTTTTTTCGATGCCCGGACTGGAACTTGTCCATCAGAGCACCAGAAGCACTTGAGACTGTCCTCAAACTTTGACAAAAAGCTAAACAAGCAGGCTTCGCAGCATCACTTTCCTTATTCGCAGGCACACACACACACACTTGCACAAACAGACGGACATGTTGACTTGATTTGGCCCCGGCTTTGAGTCCAACTATATTATTATATTTGATTTTACTTAATTTTGGCAAGACAAGCTTACTGGCGCATTGGAAACAAGTCGATTACAGTTGGTTTACCTTGCGACTCCAGCTTTCTATGCGTGTTCAGCTGATGGCAAGCTTGATGTCCCCAGCTGAATTATTTTTGAGGAATTGGATGCTGCCGGGGTTTCCAAAAAGGTTTGAAATCTTCGAAATTCTTGCCGTCAAGCTGAGGTCCCGAGCTTTGCGTAGTTCCCAGGCTGGAGCGATAAACAATTCTTGTTCGCGGAGCTCTTTGGGTCACAGCTGATAGAAATTGATAGAACCACGTGGTTCTTGGTTGTGCATATTGTGCCTTCGCACCTTCAATTGCTGTGGTCATAAAATTGGAAAGGTGCTCGATGGCTTGTAGAGTTTCTAGTATCAGAGTGTCCAAAGCTCACTGCAGACTGGACAGCACACCCATAGCTCACCAACATCAACCCGTTGATTGGCAGCGAGCTGGCAGTTGAGAGTCCTTGAATTGCATGGATCAAGGCCTCGACCTTGAGCCCTCAAATGGTGGACGTGGGAGCGAAACCAACTACCAGGCGAACTGTGTGATGCTGAGGCAAGCCGCTATTTCAAACGAAAGCATCCAGCGGCCGCCAAACATTTCACAATGCACAGGGGCATTTCAGGACAATTCAGAATGCTGGCCAAACATTGATGATTTATTTGACATGATTTGACAATAGTTATGCTCAAGTGCTCTACTCTGGTCTGCTTGCGTTAGTGATTGCAGAGCAATCCATGTGTTGATACAACTCCAAGACTAAGGCCCGGTCAGGCTGCACAGTCATAGTTGGCCGGGAGGCAAGGCTGGCAGACGCGAATCAACATGTGAAAACATGCCAAGTCGTTTCCCTGAAGGTAGCTGCAGCTTTGGCAACCAAAAGTGTGGCCAAGGGTGATGCATCTAAACAGCATTACAAGAACCTCTCTGCGTGAGTTGGATAAGTTTGCGAGTCGATAGACTTGCCCTACGTGGCACCCGACTGGAGATATTGGCTCTTGCATGCGATCTGACTAAGGTCTTTACTGTTAGTGAAGTTGCGGGGATCATGGCAGCAAAGCGTACTCCTGATCTCCTCCCCCTGTCCAGAGCCAAGACAGAGTGCTGGTGAAAAGGACCAAAGTGCATCAAAGGGCCTTACAAGTCGTACTGTCGCAGTATAATTCCAGGTGCCACCCACTACCCCTCACCCGAGCTACAGTTCAGCTGGGCCCACAGCTTTGGAAGCCGAGCAAATCACTCAGAATTCTCAGATCATCTCAGATGCTTTCAAATCCTTCGCCAAGATTCGGTGAGGTGCACGCTCGACAAAGAGAATGCCTTGGTGCATGTCACGGCAGACGTTTCCTGCGATGGCCAAACCGGTGTGACTGCCTCAGCAGAGAGAGGAGCCCTACCGTATACTGTAGGTCTGAGCAAGACGGTCACTGATACAAGACGTCGCAAGATTTTGCAATTTGTGTAGGGCGGTTCCGAGACAGTCTGCAGAATGTGCAGGTCATTGGTTCAGAAGTCATGTTTGGATGTGTTTTGGCTTTAGAGAATCCCTCCGCGACATGGATGTTCTGTCGCAGTTCAGGTTGAAATGGAAAGCTTGGCAGCAGCATCAACTGCTGCTCTTTGTATCTATGACATGTGCAAGCCCATTAGCAAAGGCCAGCCATGCCGTTGGGACATTTGAATTGTTTTTTGAATATTCCACATAGATCCACATAGTACACCGTGCTGAGATTTGTAGAGGCATTGTGATAACAAATCTTCGGCTACTGAGCAAGTCGGGCGGGAAGAGTGGCGACTATGTTTCACCTGATCCATGAGTGGAAGAGAATCTTATCGCTTTGAAACCTGCCAGTCACTAGGTCCTAGTATGACTCTGTACGACCGTCACGGAAGCTTGAGCAAACACCTGACAAGACTGCGCAGGTTGGCTCTTCACTACTTATCTAGATCGACTTTAGTCTTTGCATGTCACTATGCGCCGATATCACCACACCACAACACCACATGCACATACAAACACAAGCAAGAATGTTGTACTTCATGTTGCGGCTTGCGTCTAGGAAAGCTCAGTAAAGACTTTTCATGGTTTTGCGCACAACTGACGCTGGCACATGCTGACTTGCTTCAGCAATGGATTCCGCAAATGGCATCCAGTCTGGACCGAAGCCATCCACAGGTTCGCCATTCAGAGAGACTTCCTCACATTCTTTGAATAACATTCGGTTGTTTCTGTTGATTCTTCCCTTTTGCCTTTCTTTGCGTATTGGGCCTGTGCCTTGCCATACGTCATAGCAGCGGGGACAGTCTTTATGGCAGGAGGCGCATAGTCTGATTGGCACGCCAGGTGTGAGCTGGTGAGCTGGTGAGCTGTATTGAGCTGCATGAAGCTGCATTGAGCTGCATTTTGGTTTGAACATTTTTGGTCACCCAGCTCTCACAAGCCTTCGGCTCCTTCAGCTCCTTCGAATCCTCCGGATCCGTCTCGGCAGGTCGGTGGCTCACTGCTGGCGACTTTGTTTCCACAGATGGCTGTGCGGCGTTCCTTGCAGCCAAATTCTTCCAAGCTTTCACCAAGCTTTCAGGGAATCCATTGGTGGTGACTCATGGTGACTCATGGTGACTCTGTTGACTTGAAATGACTTGAACTTCATATCGCATATATATCGCATATATCGCCGTGTATCGCACTGTGCTATGCAAAGCCTTTGCAAAGCATCATTATCGTAGGAATCGTACTATATCGTAGTGGGATTTATGCTCGAGCTGCGATGAGTTGGGTGTCGGATTTTGCGTGTCAGTCTGTGTCGTTCCTTTTCATTAGCGCATCGCCCGGGCTGCGTGAAAAGATTGCCATACAAACTTAGGAGAGACTCGGGGAAGAAGGCTCTCCAGAAACAGAAAGTGTGGGGTGTGCAACGGAAAGAGCTGCCATTGGCACATGTAATGACAAAGGCGCGCAACGAGTATAGAAGGAACTGCACCTGTGCGCAGAAATGAAATATTGTACTTGCCGGGAGCTTCCGTCCATTAGCGGCACTGTTAAGTGATCAATCGTAGCGCATGGAACGGACGGAAACCTAACCACAATGTGACAGCCAAAATACATGTGGTTTGGTTCTCAGGGCTTGTGTCCTAACATCGCATCGCCTCGTATCGCATCACATCGAACAAACATAGAAAAAAAAAGGGGCTGACATTCTGTTCTTTGTCCTGTGGAAGGGGAGACGTACTGTCTCTGCAGCTGTACTTGCCCCAGCGAGTTCAAGAGTGGAGACATGACAAGTTGCTGAGACTTCCAACTCACAAGAATATGTGCGGGAAGTTCATGGAAATTGTATTTTGTTGCTGGATTTTGCTGGGCAAACTTTTTGGGAGAAGGCTACAATCATGGCCAAAGCTATGGTGTGGCGCTTGCTGCCGGCCTTGCTGCTCGTGTGGTCTCCTGCAACTGGACAGGAACAACCAGAACAGTCAGGGCCACCAGTGGAGGAGCCCATCAGTGCAAATCAGGATAAATCAGGTCAGGTGGAAGGAGAATTTGGTATGCACAAATAGACAAACAAATAAACACACAAATAAACACACAAATAAACACATACCTATGCATATACATACACACACACACATATATATATATATATACATACCTATGCATATACATACACACACACACATATATATATATATATACATATGTATACAGTACATAATATTAATAATATCTATCTATCTATCTATCTATCTATCTATCTATCTATCTATTCTATCTATCTATCTATCTATCTATCTATCTATCTATCTATCTATCTATCTATCTATCTATCTATCTATCTATCTATCTATCTATCTATCTATATCTATATATATCTATATATACATATGAAAAAAAAGATATACGTATACACTTACATTTAATTTTGCGATTTTCCGGATTGAGAGCAAAACGCCAACGAAAAAGTAGAGGTCGTGGTGAGTTGGCCAGGAGGTGAACCGTGCTATGGCTGCAGCAAAGGCTGCTATAGCCTCCTCCAATGAGAAGGCCTGAAAACCGTCAGTGGAATGCAAAAGACATTTCCAGGGTTGGCTGTATCATGCTGTATTACAAGCATTGTCAGTTGGGCACCATTGGTGATCTTGTTGGACTTCTGTTTTCACCCGATTTTGGAGCTAAGGCGCGACATGTCGAAGCGGAAGAACAAACTTTGAAAGCAGAGAAGAAGGCTTTGCAGAAGCGTGAAGAGCAAGAGAAAGTTCGAGAACAGGAGGAGCAGCGCAATTGGAGACACATGTGAAAAACTGTTGAATCATGTTGGCACAAATACGCACAACAATTTCATGGCATGGCTATTTGTGATGAACCCCTGACAAGATCCGCAGATGGAATGCTTTGACTCATTGGCGGATTTGGCAGGGTTTGGAAAGGGATGGAGGGGCTCTCAACCCAGCAGAGCGCGGTGCAGCATGCCATGGCCTTTCATCATCTTTCATCACTTTGCGTGAGGGCTGCATAGGGCTGCATTTGAAAACCATTTGTTCTCATCTGAAACTCATCTGAAAGCTACGAAACGGGCCGAAACGGGTCAGTTTTGGGTGTGAGTCGAGCCGGTCGAGCCGTGGAGGAAAGTGAGAAACTTCGAAAAGAAAAGGATGACCTTGAGACGGAGAGAAAAGAAATCACCACACTAAAGAAAGATGCAAAGGAGCGCCCGTCGGACTCAGGGGGCGGCTCCTGGGACAGGAAGATGGGATGCAATGATACCTTAGATTGTCATATCTAGTGTCAATTACATTTCTCTTGTCAGTTCCGGTATCTCGTCATAATGTGCTTCATGATATTTCATGATGTTTCATGACATTTCATGCACTTTTACTAGTCTTTTCGTGCAGGAGGAACTCAGGAAGGCTCGGAAGCAGACCGATGAGGCTGAGTGGGCTCAAACAGATGCCTTGGACAAGTTGAAGAGGTATGAGAAACTGCATTCTGAGAGTCAGAGCCTTCTGACAGCAAACATGGCTTTCTTCATCCCCGGGTGCATAGCCATTTCATGATCCCATTGGGAGAATCCCTTGCAATCACAAGCAGGGGCTTTCAACCGGTCCCTGTCTCAACGATCTAGAATCCAAAACGGCAATCAAGGTATGCTGAAGCGCTCTGCTGTAAACAACGATCGCGCTGCCAAAGTAGAAACCCAAGCAAGAGAAAGCTTTGACCAGGCCATTGTGCTGCATGTCCTCAGTAGCAGTGACCAATTCCAGATGCGCACCAATAGTTGTTGAATTGGGAGTCCTTCACATGTATGGAGGTGAGCTCCTTCGGTTGAAGTTGGCAGGTCCGTGAAGACAAGACCAAGGCAATGCAGGCTGAGAAGAACTATCAGCAAAAAGCCGCGCAGGCACGCAGGACGAAACATGTTCTTGGACCAAAGATACTTTCAGACCACAGCTGGGGAGGCGTTTGCCCGTGTGTGCTGCACTTAAACAATCTTAAACACCTCGAGGACAATGGACAGGTTTCAGATGGTTTCTCAAAATTTCGAATGGTTTCATTTTTTGCATTTGCTTTGTATGATTTGTATGTTGTGATATGTCATGTATGTCGCAGGCTCAGGCTGCTGAAAAGGCGGCGTGGACTCAAAAGGCCAAGGCCGAAGCCATGGCACGGAGGCATGCTGCAGAGCTGGATGCCTTGCAGGCAGGTGGCGCATTTTTTCATTTTTTTCATATTCTTTCTTCGTTTGCACATGTTTGCACCCTGTGTCACCCCTGACTTCAACCATTTTGACTTGATGTCCATAGCTGAATTGTTCAATTGTTTTTGTAGGCTGAGCAGGAGTCGCTGGCAAAGCACCGGGCCAAACTTGACATTGAGATTGCAAACGTTCGGAATGCACGGCCACTTGACTGCAACAGAAGCCATGTCAACGTCTAGTGCCAACCGCCATTGCTGCCCTGGCAAATGTGGCTCCCATGTCCCGCTCATGATCCGACTGAGGCACAAAGTGATGGCGGCGCTGGCAGAGGCAAAAAATGCCACAAAAGCTGCAACCACGGAGGAGGCCGACGCCTCCAACCAGAAGCTGAAGGCCACAGGGCAGAGATAGGGTGAAAGGATCTGAAAGGATCTGAAAGGATGTGAAAGCAGGTTAAGGATGGTTAACGCGGGTTTGCTTGTTTGCAGCGGGCGGTGAGGTCTGTGAAACTCTTGCATCGACAGCGTACTCATGTCCTTCTCAGCTTCTCCCAGATTCCGTCAGCTACGAGTCATCATGTTTGCATACTATTATCATTATTGTTGTTCAACCGGCAATTGTATGTAATTACAGTTGATATACCCATCAAGTATACCCATCGAGACAGCCTAGGACCTAGGAAAGCATGGGGGTAGGCCTGACCACTTGGGATGACACAGTCCAGGCGAAGCAGGAAATGGAGAAGGCTCAGCACCTCATGGCTGTAGCAAAAGAAATGCATGACGTTGCAGAGCTACCTGGCGGCAGTTCAAGAGATTTCAAATGATTTCAAGAGACATCAAAAAGCGGCACCTCATTGGACTTCTGCTTTTCGTGCCATGAGATTCATCATGAGATTCATCATGAGATTCATCATGAGATTCGATAAGATTTTGCAACTAGCTGTGGTTTCAAAGGCGCCTGGGTCATAAATGGCGAGCTCTGAGTTTCTGCATACAACCCCAAAGGAAAGCCATGGTGGCAGCCAAAGTTCTGCAGTCGGGGTCTACCTCGCAAGGCGATGCCCCAGAGGCTGGAAGCAAGGGCAATTGTTCTACTCGCAAGGCGATGCTGGTTCTACTTAGCACCACGCTTTTCCCACAAAAGGCAACTTGAGTCTCTTTTCAAAAGCGATCTGTCCTTTGAGTCGGTTCAGACAAAGGGCACAAAGGGCACAAAAGGCAGGGCCACCAGTTGAACTGTTCGGTCAGGTGGCTCCCACCGGCCAGGCTTGGCCGCAGAAGAAACTGACCGGTTCCCAAACTGTTTCTGTCCGACTTGTCCGACCTGTCCGACCTGTCCGACCTGTCCGACCTGTCCGACCTGTCCGACAGTACTGCTAGGAATGGATTCCACCTTGATGGGAAGCCAGCAGAAACTGTTGTGGCATCGGCACTCCTCTCATAATATAAGTTTGCATATTCACACCTGCAAACAGCTTCTGACAAAAGCTGGCAAGAGCTGGCAAAACCGGCCAGGGTGACTCAGAGGAGGCAATGTCTGCAGCTGTGGCAGCTGCAGCCCGAGCGCAGAAGCGTCTTCAGCATGCCGAGAAGGCGCAGGGAAACGGATGAAGTAACATTTTCAAGTTTCTACAACACAATGCCAAACATGAAAATTCAGGACTACACACTACACACTACTCATTATGTAGAAGACAATTTGAGGGCCTACTAACTATGTACACCCAGCGCAAATTTGTGATGTCAATATGGCATGAGATGTGCTGCCTGTGTGGTTGCATGGTTTCTTTCTATCACAAACCTCGCAGGAACTTGCTGCAGCCAAGGCTGCAAAGGCGAAACAGGCCAAGGACTTGCAAGCCAAGGAACAAGATCTTATAGACACGATGCAGTCACTTGTAGCTTTGCTGGATTCAGAGATGTGGGGTAGCCTGTGCTTGTGGGAATGTGCTTGACCTCTTTGACCTGGTCCCAAACATGGCCAAGGAGAAGAGCAGGTCCAAGGAAGAAGAAGCTAAGAGCCAAGCATCTGCCCTCAAAACGAGGATCAACTCAGATGAGTCAAAAGTCTTGTGCCATGGCTGATATTTTGAACGTGTTTGATGGATGCGTTGGAAATTCCAATGTGGCGTTTTCTAGCAGTCTCGCATGTGGCGCTCTATGGCGCTGTGTTCAGGATCCTGGAAGTCATCCTGATTGCAGTTGTAATCACTTTCGCTGTTGCAGCCGCTACGTACGTGAACCAGAAACCTCCGCCCAAACCGAAGAAACTTACAGAAGAGAAGGCGCAGCCAGAGTGGATTAGATTGTGTCGCAGGTGGTGCAAACTGGTGCTGGATATATTTGACTTTCAACTGAAGGGCGATGCAATCAGGGTTGTTAGAGCTGTTGGGCATGCTCCACTCAAGTTCCAAGTTGTTCCAAGATGTTCCAAGATGTTCCAAGATGTTCCCGTAGCTGTTAGATGCTGTTGGATGCTGTTGGATGCTGTTGGATGCTGTTGGATGCTGTTGGATGCTGTTGGCACCTCAGGCAAACGCACGTAGGCCTGAGAAAGTTGACGTTGCCATCCTTGTTTTTTCAGCTGCAGGGCCCCGACCCCAGGCAATTGACCAGTCCCCGCTAAGTCGCCGCATTGATGTGGAAGTGCAGGCTGATGCCCCAAACTCAGCAGATTTCAGGTTGAGATTTTTCCGCGCTTGGTTGTTTCTTCGAAGACTTTGATCATACATAAGATGTCATAAGATGTCATCACTCTCCACGGGCCTTGTACAGCATGTCATCCTCATAGTCATTGATCGAATTGATCGTCCAATACCTTCAGGTCAAGTGCGAAGCTCGTGGCTCACCTTTTCAGACACCACGCACCTCCCCACGAGACCCGTTCAAACCGCCGCCTTTCGGATTGGGCGGTGCGGTGAATGCTCCCCACTTTGCATTGCCCTTGCAGCAGTCAACCGCTCGCCAGTATTTCCTCTCACCTACTGCCAAGGCACAGCAGCGTTTCGGGGACACTTTGGATCTGAGTTTTAGGGACGATTCAGCGATTGTGATCTTGTGCCACCACTTTTCCGCTTGCACAAGCTCTGGGTGAGTTAGCAGTGCACCATTCTGAACCCAGACTTCAAAAAACTGGCGCTCTCGACATGGTTCCTACTGCGCACTTTTTTCAATAGTATTTGTACATTATATATAATGGACGGTGATGGTGATGGTGGTGATGGTGTTGGTGGTGGTGATGGTGTTGGTGGTGGTGGTGATGGTGGTGGTGGTGATGGTGGTGGTGGTGATGGTGGTGATGGTGATGCTGATAGTGATGGTACTGCTTATTCTGATGTTGTTGTTGTTGTTGTTGTTGTTGTTGTTGTTGTTGTTGTTGTTGATGACGATGACGATGATTATGGTGGTGATGATGATGATGATGATGATGATGATGATGGTGGTGATGATGATGATGATGGTGGTGATGATGATGATGGTGATGGTGATGATGATGATGATGATGATGATTATGATGATGATGATGACGAGGAGGAGGAGGATGATGAGGAGGAGGAGGATGATGAGGAGGAGGAGGACGACGACGACGACGACGAAGATTTGACGACGACGGCGATTTGACGACGACGATGATGATGACGACGATGACGATGACGATGACGATGATGACGATGAGGATGAGGATGATGGTTTTGGTGATGATGATGATGATGACTATATGGTGCTGATGGTGATGTGAATGTGGATGTGAATTGCAAGCGCTCTCTGCCCGAACAGAGTATGTCTCATGGAAGCACTGGGCGAGAATGGCATCTTTGATTTTCTGGACCAATTAGGGTAGGACGTGGTAGGACCTATATAAATCTGTTTGAATTGACATTATTGGCCAGAAAACTGCAGAGGCAGTGGACGATGATCATCTGAGAGAACCATTGCTGAGACAGCAGAGTTAGCTTGCAAACCTGATCTTCCTCAATCTAAGCCACCAGAGGATGCGCAAAATTGCAGAACAAGTGACCTGAATTTGAGACTAGAGTGGTCCCAGCTGCTGCTAATAGCAATGTCTTGGTGTACGGATGTTGTGCCGAAGAAGTTGCCAGGTATCTGGACAAGATCAAGACAATATCAAGACAGCATGACAAGGGATCGTAAAGATATGCAAAGATACACAGCTGGATAGACAGGTACATAATGACAAGGCATACTTAGGGAAAGAGAGAAAAAGAGAAAGAAAGAAAGAAAGAAAGAAAGAAAGAAAGAAAGAAAGAAAGAAAGAAAGAAAGAAAGAAAGAAAGAAAGAAAGAAAGAAAGAAAGNNAAGAAAGAAAGAAAGAAAGAAAGAAAGAAAGAAAGAAAGAAAGAAAGAAAGAAAGAAAGAAAGAAAGAAAGAAAGAAAGAAAGAAAGAAAGAAAGAAAGCAAGAAAGAAAGAAAGCAAGAAAGCAAGAAAGCAAGAAAGCAAGAAAGCAAGAAAGCAAGAAAGCAAGAAAGCAAGAAAGCAAGAAAGCAAGAACGCAATAAAGCAAGAACGCAAGAACGCAAGAAAGCAAGAAAGCAAGAAAGCAAGAAAGCAAGAAAGAAAGCACCTCGAAACATCTCGAAACGTACCAATGCCAGTTTGACTTCTGTTGTATGTCACCACATGGTGCAAAATGCATGCACTTGGCTCAGAAAAGGGCTCCAGGAAAGTCAGGCTTCCAGTGTAGTGTCGATGTCAGTTCAACAGCACGGGCATCGCAGGACTCTTGAACTTGTTGTCCCAGCAGAATGCACTGTGACACTGTGACGGAAATGATTCACTCCTGCCTTGGTCAAATGTTTCAACTGTGTTTAGTGGCAAATTCACAGTGCAGCCGCTGGAGTTTTTGTTCCTTGATTTGGACTCTGCGTGTTGTCCAACTCCGATTTGCAAAAGACAATGCTGGAGTAGGCCTGGGCCCCCGCCCATGGCAAGTTTGGAATAAGAAGTGCCCCATGGTAGAGCTGAGCCAACCATAGTACTCATGGGCGCTTAGGGTGATATCACCCACGGCAAAAGCCGGCACACGCCAACATTGGCAGCAGGGTGTCAAAAACGGATGAAGTGCAATCTTGAGAGCGAACCATTTTTCCAAAAAACTGCACACAGGAATCATAAGATTTCCCGAGGTCAGGTTGCTTTCTTCAAAGATGTTGACCGATTTTATGCTGCATTGTTGAGCCCAAGTACATTCAGCCCTCTTTGCAAAGGAGGCCAATTTTGCGTCTTCCCACGGTAGCTTTTTTCTCGGAGCTACTACTGCACGACTAGAAGCATTGGTGCTTAATTGTCAGCACTTAACTTCGGAAATTCTCTAGCTTTCTCAGGAGGATCCGGAGTGTACAAACTGTTTTCGGGGGCTTTATACGACCCAATGGGATCGTGTGATGTCGTTTGTGCAAACGCTGGAGCTGGAAATAGGACCAGACTGTGTTTGCATCCGGTGCTCAAATGTCTTCAGGGCATCCTTTCAAGAATGAACGGCATGTGCACTTTGCTGATATCTCTCCATATATCGATATGTAAATATGTGCACACACACAGATATATATATATATATATATACATACATATACATATATATGGTCCCATGTTTTGATGTTGAGTGTGATTTGCGAGTGCAGCCACCAAAACGAAACGACCAAACATATATATATATATGCATATATATATAGAGAGATCTCTCTCTCTCTCTCTCTCTTCCTCCGTTTCTGATCATCTTCTGCTTGCTTGATTTCAGATGCTTGAGGCGTGAACTTGGACTTCTGGGCTTCCCACGCGTCTTGACGGAAGATGCCACGTGCCACACCATGGGTTGTGCCTCTTATTCGGCCCCAACAACTCCTAGGAGCTTGGCCTTCTGCGTACTATGAGAACCAGGCATGCAAATCGTGATGTCAAAATACGAGTTGATGCCATGTTGTCACTGTTCTTGTGTCATCCTGTATCGTCATCTTTGTGTCACAGCAGGGCCGTGTCAGCCCAAGTGGCTTAGTTGGACACCCATGTTTTTTGTTCGGTTTGGCTCCAGTTCAAACTTCTGAAATTCCAGGCTCTGCGGTCACTGCTGGGCAAGAAAGGAGTCTGTCGTGACAAGCACTCAGCTTCGCATCCTTGAAGTATGCTTTCGGTATCCAGACGTCCAACATCCGGACATTTGGTGACATTTGATGACACTGCTTTGATTTACCTCACCAATCCTCACCAGCTGAGGCCGGACGGGTGGCTGTGGTTGGCACCGCCAGCAGTGAGGCAGGCTGCTTTCTTCTTTTAAGGGTCAGCTGATTTTATACAGCATTCTTTTGCATCTCCGCCTGGAAGGTTGCGCAATACACCGAGCAAATTGACAAGGCAATTGACAAAGCCGGACTTTTGTGAATCTGGTCGCCCAAGCCATTGAAGCGATCGCAGGCATCCTTGCTGCCATGGCAGGGCTGTGTCAACGCGGACCGCATGCAGTTGGCAACGCAGTTGAAGGCAATCCAGAATCCAGACCTAAGACCTAAGGGTTTCAATTTTCTGCTTGTTGCATCTTGCTGGATTTGTTGGATTGGTTGGACCGTATCGGACCATTTGGATCTTTTGGAAAGCCCTTGGTTGAGGTGGTGGAAGGCTGGGCTGTCTTTGAGCGGCTAGAGCTGCCATGTGGCGAGAGCTTCGTGGCTATGAAATACGCGTGGTCTGTAACCCAGGCTGCCAGGGTACAGGCGGTATATGATCTTTCTCTCATTACTTCAGTTGTGCAACGTGGCAAGTTTGAGTGGATTGTCACGCCAAGACGTATAAAGGAGCAACAAAATCACTCCTTTCTTTTATCCTTTCTTTTATCCTTTCTTATGCTTTCTTATCCTTTCTTTATTTCTGAGGAACGTGTTGCCAGATGGCCGGTGGGTGGATTTCTCGCACCGGGCCCAGAGCGTCTGAGAAAACATTGAAACATATCGAAAATATCGGAACACTTCAAAGATTTTCAAAGAGATCGTGGGTCATTGTGGACCGGAGTTCTCACAAGTCTCACTGGTAGTGTAACAGTATGTATCTCGTATTGTGTGCTGTATGCAGTTTTCAATTTTTCCCACGGGCAGAGTTTGCAGTCCCTCCGCGACCATACTCTGAACTTCTAAACGAGCAAAAACAGCAGACAGCACCGTGTGTAGCAAGATAAGAGCAGGTATATGTATGTGTATCTTGTGTACATATATATATATATTTACCTCTCTCATATGTGTGTGTATGTGTATGTATACCGTATACCTATGTATCTGTGTGCAGTACGTGTGTGTGTGTGTGTGTCCCGTTTGCTCCAAGCTATAACTTGATGTTGATTGACCTCTCAGGAGCCGCAGGAGTCTGCTTGAAAAAATGCCGGTTTTTTTCCAGCCTCTAACAGATCGCCCTGTCCAGGCCATGGCCTGGCAGTTGGGATCAAATTCTTCTTGCAGAATCTTCCAGCCAGGCGTGCAGCTGTGAACCTTTGAGGGTTGAGCATGTTGAGCAACCTGGGAAACATCCCAAAATATCCCAAACAGCAATGGACAAAGAGCTTTCCTGTCTCACCACCTGGGAATCATATGGAATCATGATGAATCATGTTTGTCAAATCTTGTCAAGAGTTTCTTGGATCTTGTTGCGAGGTGCCAGCTCAGAAGGCATTGCAAAGCTCGGATTGGCAGCTGGCGCAGAGGCTTCAAAAGCTCCACCAAGTGGATGTCGACCCAGTTCAGGTCCTGACCTTGAAGCGCTTGAGAGTTGCAAAGATCATAAAGGTCTGCACAGTTGAACACAGGATCACTACGTAGTCACTACAAAACCTTTCACTTTAGACTCGGACTGATCGGACTGCATTGTGGGATCATTTGTGTTGTCATGTGCCCGGGCTATCCGGCTGGAGGATAATGTGCTTGACTTGCCACACAGTAGCAAAGCAGGCTCCGCTGTGGTGGCAGGAAAACCTGCAAACACGTGCTGCCAAGGGATTGCCTAGTAAACATTCGCAATGCGCTGGACCACACGCATCAAATTGTTTCCAGCTAAGCTTTCGCTTCCAGGTGGAAGACAAAACGAGATGGATGTCTTGAAAGAGGCTTGGGAATCCTTCATGACATTTGCAAAATACCAGGCTTTCAATTCTTGGCCGATAGGAGCTAGCTCGGGCTTTGGAGGCTACTGACGCTGCGATTTTGTCGGTTATTTTTTGTCGGCTTAACCTTGTTCCAATTTTGGAGCTGTTCGTTCACGATCAAGCTATTGCAGGAGGCAGATGAGGCTTGCTTGAAGCTGCGGCGGACAGAAGCGAAGGCTGCAGACTTTGATTTCACAGATGTGTGGAATCACTCACCACATTTTTCTTCATTTCCAATGGCATCGTTTTTGTTGAATTGTTTAGAGCGTTGCAAAGGGCTGGCCTTGTTGGGGCGGTAAACGGGCGAGTGAACCATTCAGTCCCAGTGGAAGGTCCATCCCTATAGACTCCAAAGATGCTTGTGTTGCCCTGGGCCCGTCATGGCACCCACTCAAGTCCCAGTGTGTTGGCTCAAACCCCGGTCTTATTGGGTTCCCGACCTGTTGAGGTAGCTCAATGTTCCTGAGATTGTTCTCGATTGCATTTGTGGCAACAGGTCCCGCAGAATTCCTGAGATCTTGGCAGGTAGCTCACCTGAGGCAATCGCAAGATATGGCACCTGCTGTGTGCCCCGAGCCTGTGTTTGTCGACGTATTGCAGCATGGCGCCGCATACCCTCCATCTGGGAAGAGACCGTGCAGCACCGCAAGTGTTTATATAGATGGATTCTAGGATGGATAGAAGTGTCAGGATGCTATTTGCGGATGTTCGCAGGGGTAGTTTATGCTGGTTTCGGAGGGACTTGCTGCGTGAAGAAATTAACATGAACATGACACCTGAAACTTTTTGCTCGCTTTGCTTGGACTGGTCTTCAGTTCTGTTGCCAGTGAGCTGACTGTGAAGCTGCCAAGCCGCTAAGCCCTTGCCAGGTGCAAGAAGCCACTAACTTGGGGAGAGCAGTACGTTTCGGTTGGAGCACTGGTTCTGGTCCTCAAGGACAACGTAGTCGGAGTACAGCTAAAGCAGCGAAAGCAGGGACATAAATGCTGAATTGCAGGATGCACCTGAGGAGAGGAATGCTATAGAAGTAGAAAGGAGCATGGAATTTCCATAGAACATGCCTGCTCAGGTGGAAATCCACGGGGCGAAGGCTGGAAACCACTTTCCCTGCGCAATCATTTTCAATCCCGGCTCCGGTGTTCAGCCTGATTTCATCAGACTTGTTCGTGCGTACCACCCCTCCGGGTCCTCACATACTATTGTTGTTTTTGGCTCTTCGCTGACTTGCCGCTCGGAAAAGTATCGCCAGTTTTTTTTTCGGGGTGGGATGCAGTTGGGTTGGGTGGGGTGAGGGACAGCTCACTTGCATTTGAACACATATTTCATGCTACGCTATTGAATCTTGAATGTTCACTTGCACTTGCCCACGTACTTGATGCATGCTGCAGAATGTTCTCTTGCACTTGCACAAATACCTTATGCTACGGGGTACGCGACACAATGTTCATTTGCACTTGCCACACGTACTTGATGAAACGCTATAGAATCTACTGTAGGAAAGAACGCGCGGCTGGAACATCCAGCGGGTGTGCGTCCAAAGAGCAAGATGAAAGCTTGAAAAGGAAAAAGGACAAACAACATGAAACTCATGAAACAACATGGTTTGCAACATTTTTAAATCAGCGGTGTCTATCTCATCCATCACATGCAACGTCTGAGAAGGGTTGATCCCTTTGCATCTCCCCATGTTCCATCTATGTTCCATCTATGTTCCATCTATGTTCCATCTATGTCCCATCTATGTTCCATCTATGTTCCATCTATGTTCCATCTATGTTCCATCTATGTTCCTTCCTGCGCGTGATGTCCCGTGTAACCTCTGGAGTTTTGTCGCAGCCAACGGTATTCCACTCTTGCCGTGAAGCTCACGCGGCGGATTCGTAGCAACTCCTGGCCATGGCGAGGGCGCACGCCTCAGCCGTGGCGCATATTTTACAATAAAATACCAAACGAGTTGTATTATTTTTGTCAACATAGTTTTAAGTTTCTTATAGTTTCTTTGTCTTAGTGAATTTGGGGAATTGCGGGGGACTTGCCTAAGTACAAATTCCCAACAATTTGAATCATGTTCATTTCATTTTCACGCTTTTCCATGCAATTTCTGACCTCAGATTCTTCACGCAAAAGGAACCGTCCTGTAACGTTCTAATGCTCACCCTGCACATTGGCCTCCAAGGCTTTCCACCTTCCAGTGCTGGCAGTGTCCTCAGTCCAAATGTTGGAGAGGTAGTGCTCTCTCGCAAAAGAATAGAAGAGCTGGACATTTTCGTGTAGCTGGACATGCCCACATGTTCTGCCCACATGTTCCTTGAGACTTTGGGCATGAGGAAGGCTCTTCCCACTGGCAATTGTGAAATTCATATGTTAGAGTTAGGATGCCCTCTTTTGATTTCTTTTGCACTTCGGAAGTCAGATGTGCGATTGCTGTTTAGGAATGCGGTTGGTTGCATTGTTTTGCGCCAAGTGTTTGCAATTTCACCAAGTCTCCGTTGCAGTCTTCCCTTTGGCCCATTTTTTTTTGGCCTTCACGACGTCACCTCCGCCAAGCTTCAAAGATGCTGTGGTTTTGGGTGCTTTGGCCTAATATGTCCATGTGAAGCGCTTATGTCATCAGCCCCATGCAACAGGAAGTTGAAGAAGTAACGAATGCCTCCGCAACTCTAGAATTGTGGATTCTAATGGGGGTAGGTGGATAAGGGACAAGGACACCTCAGAAGCTTAAGGAATCCAGCGGATTTTTGATAAACCTTAGGAGATCCAAGAGATTTGGAATCTTCTTCACCGGCCCACCAAATCACTCCTTAACTACGGAGATAAGTGCACAGTTGTGGTATACTTGATCCGCGTGATCGATGTGTTTGACTTGCGAGGGCTCCCTGAAAACATGCCCCATGCTACGCTTTGTTTTGATTTGTTTTGATCAAGGTGCTTTTTGTTCGTGAGATCTATGCCAGCGACCTTGATGGTGTGGAGACGGCCCGGCTGTATGGAAACGTGAACAAGCCACTTGCCTTCAGTCGGGTTGCAATTGCCCACTCTGTCATTGGCAGTTTTCTAGGAAGGTTTAGGTCATTGTAGGTCTTCTGGAATTCTGTGGGTCTGAGGTATGCTTACTACTTCATCGACCTGATGGTTGGGACCCCTCCACAGCTCACATCTGTGATCGTGGATACTGGGAGTCACTTGCTTGCCTTTCCATGCGGGGGATGCGAGCAGTGCGGCCACCATTTGGTGCCTCGGCAGAGTTGGCAGAGTCAAGAGATGTGCGTGGAAGAACCTCCAACAGACTCCAACCATCTCCAACCCTCCTAACCGGTCTTAGCCCTTCCAAGCCCTCCCAAGGCTCCCCCAAATTCCACGTTTTGCCGGGTATCTGGTGGTGATGGTCGTTTGTTGATACTGTTGATATTGAGGATTCTTGAGGATTATTGAGGCATTTCAAATGATTTGAGATCGTTTGGGTGTTCGACTGAACGGCCATCTCCAAAATGCCTTGAGGAGCCTGCTGTGGACATCAGCAAGTCGTCTACTGCCCACTGGCAGCACTGCAATGAAGTCACCCGCAACGAGCACTGCCAGTGCTCCCAGGATAACCGATGCAAGTACTCGGAGACGTACTCGGAAGGCATCGCATGCACTGAAAACGTGTTTGACAAACGTTTGTATTTGTTTGTGCCTTCTCATCTCGTGAAGCAGCGGGTTGAATGCACCATCCATGCGTGGGAGCAAAGTATGGCAGATCGCAAGTATTTCTTTCATATTGTTGCGTGAACTGCCATTGGGCTGTGCCAATTTAGTTTCAGCTCTACTGGCTACATATTTAGATTATTTATAGATTTATTTAGCACATGTTCGGATCTTACATGAATGTCTCGATAAATCTCCCCTACATGTGATCCTCCCCTGCCTTTTCCGTAATGATGGCCTGAGCCTGAGCCTTTCAGGCAGCGCTATCTCTGGGCATTGGTTCAAAGATCAAGTGCGTATCGGCGATTCCTTTCAGAACAACACTCCTGTCGAGGTGAAGATGGGCTGCCATGACTCGGCACCTTGGTTTGGCAAGGGCTTCTGGCGGTGGGACTGTTTTTCTTCCCATTTTGCATCAATGAAAGATCGAGTGGTATGGCATTTGACGACTTTTTACTGTAGACATGCTGCAGATCGCTTTGGCATGGCAACGCTCGTGCGTATTTTTTAAAGTGCATGTCTACTGTAGCTTTGCCACAGATTTTCAGATTGATGGGAATCGAATTCAATGATGCAGTGGCTGCACCCAGGAGAACAAGCTCTTTTATACACAGCAAGCCAATGGCATCATGGGTTTGGCGCCTGTCATGCCTGCTGCTTGGGCACCGAATGAGGCGGGAAGTACTCCCATCAGGGGCAGTGGTTCTGGCAATTGATTGCAGTGCCTGCAGTGTGTGAAATCTTGCCATCCCTGAAGGCAGCTGAACCTCCCGAGATTCTGTCGTACTTGTTTCGAGACTTGTTCTGCATTTCCAAACGCAGTCGGCATGGAAGCCGTGGAAATGCATTCAGCGTCCACGTCTTCCAAGCTGCATTTGCTTGAAAGAACAGTTTGCTTGTGGATGAGTGCCGGCTAAGGACACAAGAAGCACATTGACCATCGCATTTTCTCCCTTTGTGTGGGAGAATGGGGTGGTCTTTTGACAGTGGGTGGCTCGAGCAATGCTTACCACACTGGAGGCTCCCTGGCAACGTGTTTCGTTCCACACCTCTTTGTATCACTCAAGACCGCTCATCTCATGATGTTGCTGTGCTTGGGCAGCTGCAAAGAAACAGGTTTTCCCATGCTGTCTTGTAATTTTTGTAATTTAGTTTGCTGGGCAAGTTTAAAAATTTTGCCTTGGTGAAGGTATCACTTGGATGAAAGTGACAACCCTTGGTTGCGTGGCTGCAAGAACTTATGGGGCCAACAGTCCAGTGGGCAGATGCAACATCTGTGTCTTTGCATTCCAATGGATTCAAGTATCCACAGATGTATCTAGCATGTCGGCAACTGAGGCTACTACGTAGTGCATCCAATTTCCTTTCATGTCGACTCCTTGATGGTCGCAGGAAGCCCTCATGAATATGGAAAGACCATTGTGGACAGTGGCACTACGTTGACCTACATCCCCAAGCCAATGTTCAGTAGACTTCTCCTGAACATAGACACATTTTGTGGGACTCATCATTACTGTGCTGCAGAGAAAGACCAAACCAACAAGAACTGCTGGCGCATGAACGATGCAAATGGCTCGCCTGATGAGACCTTTCCCACGCTTCATTTGAGTTTTCAAGGCACTGGGGCAGGTGACCAGACAGTCCCTTGGAAGCCAAGCAGCTACATGAGTGAGCGTGGATATGGCATATGGTGCTTATCAATTGCTGCAAGCTCGAATCACGACACCATCTTGGGCATCTCGTGGATGCTGCACAGGGACACCATCTTCGACATGGGATCTAGGCGGCTTGGTATGGCATCAGCTCATTGCCCGAACCACCAGAAGGTGCCCACGACATTATGGGAGCGGCTGACTGCATCACTTGGACTTTCGGACCGACATCGACCTTGGTCGATTCTCTCCCTGAGCCTGGTGCTGGTCACGGCAGCAGCTGTCGCCATCAGGCCATCGCGGCAGTTACGACAGCTGTTCCTGCCAAAACCAGATGACAAGGCAGCGAGACAGACTGACACAGAAGCGCTTCTGGCATAGTGAGCCGGGTCTAAAACAAAGCAATTTCCAGAGGAAATGCTCTAATGCTTAAATTCAGATTTAGATGGTATGCTCAGCCAGTACAACTCTCGTGATGAGAGGTGCTGGTGGATTTAGCCGCATCCGTGCCAGGGATGGGCTTCAAAATGCTTTGAAACTTTTGTAGTTTCGGGTGATCAAGGTTGCCTAGCGGCAGACAGACAAATGCTGACCGCTGGCCAATCCCATATGCTGATGCCGTGCTGACTAGGTGGCAGAAATCCATCGCATGTATGCACAAGCAGGAACTATAGCAGCATATGGATTTTTTGTTGCTTCAGCTTGGAATCGGTTTCTGGCGACCGGATACCTGAACCATGGCAGAGGCAGATGCAGAACCTCCTTGTGCTTTGGATCATGTTTGTTTATTTGTGCATGGATCGGATTCTATTTGGTGGTGTTGCGACGGTTCAATTTAAACGCCTCTGATGCCATTTTAGTTGCAAGCCTCATTCGGACTGAAGGCCGAAAAGGTGAAGCATAACAATTAATGAGTCCTTCATCTAAAAGGTGAAGCGAGATCAAAACATGTCAACCTCTGGGCTTGGCAAACAGAATTGCTGTGAATCGCTCAATGGTTTGGTGTTCTGACACATGCACAGAATCGCTCAATTGGAGCACTCAATCCTCCCTTCAAAAGGGCAGGCTGCGGCGATGTGAAGCTGCGACGATGGTCGAAAATTCGTTTGTGAGCGTTTGCACGTCGTTTCCGGGGAAACACCTAAAGCTTAAAGAGTTTGAATTTGGCTAGACTGTTTAGAATAAGATAGAACAAGTAAACATGTATATAAAGCATTCTAGAACTTTTTCCGGTGCGAGTGCACAAAGCTGTGCCATTGAGATGGCCTGTCATGCTAAGGTAAATGGCTGGCAAACGAGACAGGTGGAGTGCACTGACTGCGACATGTTCGACGGAAAAAATGACTGCCTTGCGGTTCACCGTACACTTTTCCGAACTCATGGGGAAGGCAACGAGGAGAGAGAGAGAGAGAGAGACAGGAAGATCAGGAAGCTGAAAACGATGCAGATTTGTGGAGCAGTTTGGTATTGCGACAGGTTTCACCGGTTTCACTGCTGGAGTGCTTTGTGATTGTCAGCTGATGCGGTCCACTGGATCGCGGGAGTCAGAGCACATTTCCCGCCTTTCTACTCTCAATTTATTGTCCGCAGTGGTAGCACGCGGGACATGGTGATGGCGTCATTTGTTAAGTCTGTCTATACATACGAATTGCTAGCTGCTTGGCTTAAACCTTCACGTTAGATCTTGGCACCACCAGAAGGTATTTCTTTGTCGATGTGGTGCTGTTTGCTTGCTACCACGTTCTTTATGTGTGCCAGGGTGATCTAGGGATATCTAAGGTCACTACATTTGAGTTCGTCTACCGGCCTGGCTCAAGAAGCCGAATATCGGCCAAAGACTACCGGTTTCACCACAGAATTTGACAAAACAGCTCACACGACCACGACCCCTCAGATTTGTCTCCATTCAGTTCATGATTTTCTTGCCACATTTCCTGTCAGTACCTCATTCAGAACGAGTTGAGCAGTGACTGTACTTAGAATTGGCTAGCACATTGTTGGGCGGCCAACTGTTCACTAAGCTGTGAAAAGCTGGGGATGATCACTACTTCTTTGTGTTGAACTGGCGCCGAGCACTTGGCTTTGTGACATCTTGGGACATTTTGTGACTCTGGGCTGTAGGTACCCATTCACACTTCTTCACAAGCAGGTCTTTGCTTCATTTCACATGTGGGTCCAAGGCAGAATGACACTGGGACCCATGTTGGGTTATGCAGAGGAGCACCGCGCTTTGCTGCAGGTGGATGGCAGTATGGCATTGGGAATTGTTGGATATTTGTTGATATTTGTTGATCATGGTTGTGTCACAAGTTGTGTCATTTTGTGACCAATCTGTCACAACCGGTCACCCTTTTTGTTGGAAGATGATGGTTGTCCCCCATGCCCGCAACCCCCTCGTGACCTCTGAAATATTTCGAATACGAAACCATTTGGCTCGAGATGTACCATGGATGACACGGATGGCAGCGAAAAGCTCATAGAAGTGCTGAAAACTGCATCTCACAATGGGCTCATTCATCGAGGAGAGCTGGGAGCAGTGGGTTGCCGTTCAGGATCAAACAGATCCAAATTGAATGCACTACTGTAGACCAAAGCAACGTTTGGGAGCTTTCAGCAGGGAACCTGAGACATTTGTTGAAAGATATGGAAAGGAGGGGGGGCACCACTAATTGAAGTAAATCGGGCTTGAAGCCTGATTGCTGTGGGTATGCACAGATGATACTTTGGCGACTTATTGTACTGATTGGCACTCCTTGATCGCAGCACCGAGCCCGTTGCCTCTGACTGAGTCATGTTCCTGTCTCAAGTGCGCGAGGCCTTCTTCAGAAACTCTTGAAGCGTTTATCCATCAATGCATTGGAATTCGAAATGCTCTTGGCTGGCATGGATGGAGGTGAAGCTGATGGGATTGAAACTAGGCAAGCAATGCGAAGTTTTCGAGGTGCATACCTGGAGCTTACAAGAGACGGCCCGCTCGCATCAGACATCATCAGACATCGTCAGACCAAGGATGTGGCCTGCTTTGTGAGTTTCATTTTCTCAGAGGCGGAGCTGGGGCCTTAGCTTCTGCGGCGAACGCCCCACTCCAAAACTTGGCACCTGTCATATCAAAACAAGAAGCTTTGGGAGGTTTTTTCTTTTTAAATTGGCTCCTGGCATGCTCCTGGCCATTTGGGGTCCTTCCAAGGCTTGAGTTGAAAGCATCAGGCCTGGGGAAGGGTTGAGGCCTCAGATATACCAATTTGCAACAGTGTCACCAGGCTACCAACAGAAAGGAGATGAACGGAGACTTTTGACACGTCCTTAGGCATCCTAAGACCAGTGGTTTAAACGACCTGTCAAAGTGTCCCTTTGAGCCATGTGGGCATTTGTATGCATTTGTCAAAACAATGATCCCACAATACGCGTACTTAATCCATGTTTAAAACCGCACTTTTTGCATTTCAATGTGCTGCTCCTTGCGGATGGTACGGACTTGTACGAACTTGTACTGTACCCTCAGGCTTATCGCCATCTTTTGCAACATGTGTTGACTTTGCTGATGCAGTCGAGGCCAGCTGCGCTTCATTGATCGAATGTAGACAAAACATGACAAAACTATGAGAGACTGCACCGCCGAACTAGCATCAGATGTGTCAGGCCGTTCGCAGAAGGGTGTCGTTTGATGAACTGAAGGCCGAAAGGGAGCTGCCTCTGGCAACTTATCAGCGATCCGTTCAGGAAAGGATTACAAAGTAGCCCCTTTCGGGCCCTTCGGCTCTCTTCTCCTTCCCAGAAAGTGGCGAATGATGGCAACTGCTACTTGTAGGACCTGCAGGATATGCCAGGCATTTCATGGGTATCTGCCAGGGATGCAAACCACGCAACTGAGGCACATCGAGACCATCGCCTAGCATTGCACCGAACCCTCACACCAGGTCGCATGCCGACCTTGAGGCAGATCGAAGATATATCAGAATCTATTCTGCAGGGAGAGCGTTGCAAATTGATGGACAAAGCTTAATTAGGCCTGATATATGCCTTTATCAGATCTATATTTTGCATTCCTGTGCCGCATATGTATATATAATATAGTTTTATATATAAATATCTACTACATACACGCTTCACTGGCCCACAAACATGCCACATCCACACAGGCAAAGACTCTTTCTTAAAGTTCGCATAGAAATGCATAGAATCTCTACTCAGCGATTGGCTGACTTTAGCTCAAACAGTGGTCTTCCGACACTTCTCTAAGTTCAGAAACTAGGCTCCAGAAAGGGGACGTTGGATCCAGATTCAGAAAGACGCTGCATTCAGAAACTATAAGAAGCTACTTCCTCATATTCAGAAACTACTTGACGTTGTATTCAGAAACTACTTCTCGGTTGTATTCAGAAACTACTTCACATCCTATTGAGAAACTATTCAGGCTTTGTTTAGGGTTTATATTCAGGGTTTGTAGTTGGGGTTTCTTGGCTTTATTTAGGGTTGGATTCCGAATACACAGTGGCAAGTTCCGAGTACGACTTTCCAGGCTCCAAATTTCCGATGACAGCCCTCCAGTTTTCGAAGACCACCGTTACCCATTTTAGCATTCCTTCAGGTTTTTGAGGCCTTCCAGTGAGAGCAAGGCTTGAGACAGGGCCTATGAGGGTTGAAATCCCGCTACCTTGCGATTGAGCAGATTGTTGAGCGCTGTCAGTCGTCACATCCGAGGACGGCGATCGGGAATCAGTCCAAGAGGACCAGCGTTTGCACCTTCTGATGGTTGGGAGCTGTGACAGTTTGTGATGTCCATGTAGAGCTGAGCATGTCTGGATTTTCAAGTGTCGGATGCTGCAGATGCTGCAGATGCTGCAGATGCTGCAGGATCAAGTTGAACCCCTACACTCCAACATTTCCAACTTTGGGCAGCCAGAGCTGGACGACTCCATGGATGACTGCAGTGATGTGGAGGACGGTTTCAGCTTTTGCACGGCTGTGGGACAAACAAATTTGCAGAGGACATATGCAACAAGATGGCGGGAGGTTCTGGGGAATTTAAAGAAATCTTTATTTGTTGAACGAACATTTGCTAGAAGAAGTAGCGGCATGCTCAGACTATCTTGAGCCGCAGCGAGGAATTAGAACCTGCCACTTTGCTCACTCGGCGCGGAGGCCTGCTGAGTGTCACTGCAAACAAAGAAAACAAACCCCTGTAGCTATTACATGGCCTCACTGCATCTGCCGGATAGTGGTAGAAAAGGTCAGACCGTGTCAGACCGCAGAGTCGGGCCCTGGGCCAGGCGAACTCCCACAAGCAGGGCTCACATTTGCTAACATAGTTGACATAGGTTGACAACATGAACAAGGGAACGGGTTTGATGTTGACCATTCAATTTCTCTATGTGAAACTTTGGCAGCCTTTGCTTTTAGACCTCCATCATGCCAACCACAGGCCATTTCAGAAAACATGTTTCTCTTTTCTAGTAAAGTCGTAGCTTGCAGAGCCTAAGATCCCACATCAGTACAGTCCTTTCTATTTCATTTAGGGCTTCGTACTTCTTTCTAGATTGGGTTTTTCGAATGTCAGGGATGAGTCTCGATTTTTCGAAAAAATCACAGCTATTGAATGAGAGCTTCACTCCCATCAGATGTTGGTTGAAACATTAACAAGGAGAAGACAGGAGGCGCACAGATGGCAAAATTACGAGGTTCCACTTTAGGATCTCAAACACAACAGGCTCATCAGGCGTATATCAAATGGCAATGCATTTAGGGGAGAGAGTGGGAAGAGGACGTTTAGGCATAAGTTCGGCATTGTCAGGCGTCTCTGCTGTACCAACAGGGGCCTTCAACGTGCGTTTTGCAGGGGCCTCACGATGACTCAAGCAAATACTCAAGTGTCGTTTTGACAAGGGTGATGTCGTTCTCTGGGGTCCTCAACTCTCAGCTCGATTGCTTTGTTGTTGAGGTCAATTGGGTAAGCCCACACTTTGAGAAGCAGAGAGAGCATCATGATTTTCTGCTGGCTTCCTTAGTGAAGTGCCCTTTCTTTATGGATCAGGCCTCAGTTGTGAGCGTTTGATCATCTTTGATCACTTTTGGCACTCAGAAATGGTATCAGTATGTATCAGTAGCCTCAACACGCCTCACGCATTGTTCACAGAATATTCAGACCTGACTCGGGGTAGGTGAAATGCCAGACCTCAGGATCTGGATGACGAGATCTTGCAGGCTTTGGTCACATGACTTCAAGGAGATCTGCGAGGGGTATCTGAATGACTGGTCGAAGACACGCCAAACACTGAACCTATACTACATGGTCTTACTTAGGTACTGTAGCCACCATGTTTCACTGGGGCAAGTGGTATTGAATTTTGTTGGCATCCTAAGGTTGATACTATGGAGATTGAAGAGTTCCAGCCATTTGACTTCATTTACAAGAAAGGTGATGTTGGACGAAGCGGTCACTTGCTCAGATTGGGCCCAGAGCTTTAGGATGCTTTGGGCATCAAGAATTTGACATGGATGTGTCGATCTGCAAGATGTTCTACTGACACAGGTTATGTGCTGCTCTCCGGCATGGCGATTGCGGAAACCGACGCAGCAGAGGCAAACAATTTACTGAAGCGTTCTTCACGAAACGAGATTAATATTGCTCCTGGAGACTTCTTTGGTGAGCACACAATGCTGTGGGGCTTCAGAAGACGAATGAACGTTCGAACTTTGATGAAGACAGTTGTCGGAAAGATGAAGCGTGATGTATATTTCAATGTCGTCACTCGCTCTGCCATGCACGAACGAAGCAAACGAGAAAAGTATTTGCGAACTGGCGTCCCTATGTTCGAGACATTTGATGACGAATGCATCGCCAAGATTGCAGATATCATGGAGAAGCGGAGCTTCCGGCCCGGCCAGAAAATTGTTCAGCAAGGCGATGAAGGCTCCGAGTTCTTCATCGTACTGAAAGGGGAATGCGTTGCTTCCATTCGAGTTGCAAAGGTTGGCTCTGATGGATTCGACGAACACCCGGTAAGATATTACAGTAAGGGCGAGAGGTTTGGAGAGCTTGCCTTCATCAATCGGACGCCGCGCGCGGCTACTGTCACTGCGACAAGCAAGGCCCAGCTCTTGTGCTTGGACCGGATTGTATTCGAACGTGTTGTTGGCGCCCTGGCAGAGACAATCCAACCTTTTGATCCTCGAGCCTCTGTTTTCCCATTGCGTAGAAATGCGTAGAAAGCAGAAGCAATGCAAATAGACTCAGTGATTGCATTGCTACCTGCAACCGATTGAAAAAAAACTGGAAAAAAGCAAGCAAGAGAGAGTATTAAATGGAAGATACAAGTCTTCAATGCCATTATTAGATCGAAACTCCTTTATAGCCTAGAATGTATTCAACTTACCCAAGCGGAAATCTCCAAACTTAATGCCTTTCAAAACAAGTCCCTTCGAAAAAAAAATGGATATCCCATATAGATCGTGAATATACAAATGAACGTATGTATGAATTGATTCGAAATCAATATGCATGTCATTATGAAAGCTTCGGTGACACTTGGCGTAAGCGGAAATGCAAATTTTTTAGGGCATATTCTACGTTGCCATAGGGATGATCCACTGTTCCAAGTTACTTTTTCACATTCTATTTTCTCTTCGAGAACTCCACCACTTCTACGGCCTGGAAGGCCTCGGGCTGACTGGTTGTTAGAATCTTTGAAAGATGCATGCTTATACCTCTATGGACCAGACCGTAATATCAATTTCAGAGACCGTCAACTTCTTATAGATAGCTGCCATTAACAGAATCGGACCTTTCGGAAAGAATCCATAAACAAATGGGACCTTAGTGTCCCAAGGCCTCTGGCCTCTCGAGGTAATGCTCTTGGTAGTGCTCGTGAAAATGCGCTGGATGCTGTCACAAATTCTGCCTCTCTTATCATTTTCTCTTTGCTGAACGAATTCCCTCGTGGTGCAATTCTTCAATACCCTTTTTCACACGTTTCTTATGTCCTATTTCACTGCGTCATTTAATGGAATGAGGCTGGCAACTACAAACGCAATTCTTTATATGTCTTCTTTCTCCTGAAGTGCCACTTTAATGTTCCAAAGTTTTGAATCCGTAGTCTTCAGTCTTCTTTAATCTCCATCCAGATAGGCTCTGGCCTTTTGTATAACTAAGAACGGCTGGGAGCCCAGTTTGCTCGTGGGAAAAATATATATGATATATATATATATACATATGTACATGTATGTATGTATATACTATACTTGTATATATTATATGCTTATATTATGTTATATTTATAATCTGCTACGACAACATGATATATATATATATATATATACATATATATGTTGAAAATGTCATCACTTTGATGATGCTTACATACTATGTTTCTTCTTGTGGGGATACTGATGCTCGCATTTCTTCACCTGAGCCGCGGTGTTTTCCAATCTTCTTCGCACTTCCAAGTGACATGATTGCGCAATGTCACTGCTGTAATTGTGTGTGTTTGCTGTCACTTCGAGTCTCGGATGGTCTCAGGCTCCTTGGACATCAAGCAAAAGGAGAACTATGCCAGTGATCCTCGGAAGATTTTGGCTGACTTCTACAGCCCTGGAGGTGGCTTGGGCCCAGGTGGAGTTGCGCCAGCTCGAGGCAATCTGCAGACGCACTGGTTTGCGGTCTATCGGCCTACTAGCCGCGATGCATTGGCAAAGTCACCTGTCACATTTTATCACCCTGCTTTTGTTTGAAGGTTTCGAGGATGATCAGTCAAGTAGTCCGGAAGCTGCATGCGGAACGATTTCGTAGTCGAGGGGTTGTCAAGGCGTTGGTGTAGCTTGCTGCAAGAGATGCACAGACTCACACCATTTTATTCCTGATAAGACCTGATATGACAACATTAGACATTTGAAGCTGCCATACTAATTAATGGCCATCGTAAACCCGAATCAATGCACCATGTGAGTTGATGTTTTCTTTTTTTTGCACGGACATGCATGCCAGACGTTTTGGCTGACACAAACGAGCCAACTACCTTCAATTGCCACCGAGCCAAGGATGTTAAATCAGACCGCCGTTGGGAAGGGCTTGAATGTCAAGGGAAAGTCCGCCAAGCGGAATCACCTTTCCGGCTTCGTGCCCTTCCTACAAATCAGCGACAACAAACACAAACGAAGGCTTGGACGATGTCCTGAGAACTCGCGGGTCGTCGTGTACTTCCAGTCCAAAGAACAGCAAGAACTTGCCAAATTGGAATTGGAGCCGATTATGCAAGAGCTGCAAAAAGACCATGCGCTTGATCCAATCAGGCTGGGGGTTGACGGAGTGACCTACTTGCTGCCGGATATGCATTGTCTTTCAATGCAATGAATGCAAGAAAATATAATAAGATCTAAGACAAGTAGTTTCAATATGCGTTTGGATTATTTGGGATGGATCATTCTCCTTCCGCAAGTGAATGCAGGATTGACAGCAAGTACTCCCACGTTTGCGGCCTTGACATGCCGGAGCTGCTTCTACGAGAGGCGTACATTGTCCGTCCTGATATTACATTCCAGGCACTGCATGGCGGGTACCGTGTTAGGGGTAACTCTTTGGTTTACGCTTTCAAATGGGCTGACGATCACACACACACAGACACACCAAAGGCTTCGGCATGCTTCAGCTGTTTGAATGTCCTATATGTTTATGGATGTTTGACGTTTAATGATGTTTAATGTGCCTTCTTCTGCCTTTCCAGGTTGGATGGGAAACGGGACGCGTCTCAGAACCAGCGTTCATGGAGATGAATTTGCATGCAGTGCGCAGCAAGAATCGCCCAAAGGTGGTGCTGTACCAATACGATGCTTGGCATTGAGACACACGATATCACACGATGCTTCCAGGGCTGGGACGCCTTGCAGATTGTAATTCAAAGTATTGCAACTTGTGCTTTCTTCATCTTTCTTCGACCTGTTTGCTGGAAGAGCGTGAGACAGTCGAGCAAGCTCGAGGACACTGGCAACCCTATGAATCCACATGGTCTACTTATTGCATATGCTGAAGCCATGGTCAAGCCAGTGGTTTCGGAGCCTTGGCCATTCAAATGTTTGTGGATTTCCCAGGTTGTGCTACCGTAGCATCTTCTCTCACATCTACACGTGCAATACACGTGCTCTAGGCTGTGAAGCTTACTTGAACTCTACCTATCTCTACCTTCAAATACAAAAGACACTTGACCCCCCGCTCTTTTCCACATCTTCATGCCCAGGATTTTGACACCTTCACGGTAGGCAGTCGCGGAATGATCTACGAACCTATTTGTGAGGAGCAGCAGCCCCCTTGCCAACATTATTGTGCAGTGGAAAAGAACATAAAGAACCAATGCTTTAAACACATGCTTTTAATATCTTTCAATTTGTATTGGAAGTATATTTTTGATCATGGACGGCGATAGCGATGGGACATGCCTTGCGGAGACAGAGAAAGAAGCGAGTGAGCGAGAGAGAGGGTCCAAAGCAGGCTGGTCCAGACAAGGTACTGGTAGTGCCAAGATGTTCCAAGGGAAAACTTGGGAGTTGCCCATGAAAGCACTTCGGTAGACTTTTGTCATCTTTTGTTGCTCAGGCTTTGATGCGCTGGAGCTTGGAGCGCACTGAAGAAATTCTTTTCTCCCCCAGTTCTTCGAGCTGGAACACCAGATGGTTAGAAGTCCTTAATGATGCAGACAGAGAAGGAGACTGGGCGGAAGGATGGCGGAAGGCAGCGTATTTCAGGTTGTGTTAGGTTGTGTTAAGTTGTGTCCAGGTTGTGTTTGTATTTCAAGTTTCACAGCCTTTCACAGGCTTCGGTTGTTGCGCCATGTTGCGCCATGTTGCGCCATGTTGCGCCATGTTGCGCCATGTTGCGCCATATTGCGCCAAGGCTTTCACCCCGAGATCCCCGAATTTGGATTTGGAGACCCCACGTCGTACAGATTGACCAAAGAAGTCATTGATGCCACCAAAATGTGTGGTGCTGTGCGGCATGGGGCAGAGTGCTTCAACTTCTACTTCCCTCAGGAGCTGCACTTTACATCACGTTACATCACTTTACCAATTGTCTGCTGAGATGATCTGAGATGATTTGAGTGTATCTTCCTGAACACGTGAGATTTGTTCTGCCCCTTCCGTTCACCACGTCCTGCAAACTTCTTGAGGAACTGGACTCAGAGTACCTAATCATTTGGGACGGCTTCGAAGGGAAGCCGTGGTCGTATCGAAACTCAGCAGGTTGGTGAGCTACTCGTGTGCGTTGAGTCTTGGAGAACGTTGCAACATGATGCAATTTGCATACGTTGTGCATCCTTGTGCCATGTACCATGAGCATGGCTCGGATGCGCTCTACGATTTTGAGATATTATGTTGTGGGTATCCATTTCATTCCATTTCCATCCATTTCCCTACCCGTATAGTCGAAGCATACTGCCTCTGCATTTGTGTTGCCCGCTACTTCCCCTGCTTAGCTTTCGTTCACCAGAACTTGGATCCCTTGGGACTCAAGTCATAGTAGTGGCCCAGCGGCAGGTTTGCTGGAATTCCTACTCGCTAGAGTCCAGGATGGGTACAGTTTTCCCATGAATCCAGCCTTTCGGCTTTAAATGCAGTCGTGTGATGTTGTGTCAATCAGGCACTGTGACACTTTTTGCCGTTTTTGATCAGCTATTCGCTTCCCGCACCGATTCATGCTGCTTCGCTCAGGTGTGGGCAGTCCGTGACGAGGGATGGTATGAGGTCTTTGATGCTCTTGTCAAGAGCCCGGACGCGTACCTTGTTCTGCACAAATGCTTTCATGAGCTCCATCAACCAACGCTACCTTGGAGTTGGCATGCAGGGCGCACAGCAATGAGATGAAATCTGAATTGTTGGTGGCATTTCAAATTGCATTTTTTGTCTCGATTTGTGCATACAACTGTGCAGCGCGCACATGATTCTCCATGACCTAATATTTGCCGACAAACACATATGTGTAATTATATATATATATATATGCGTATATGATAAGATGTGTGATGTGTGTGATGTGTGTGTATGTGTGTGTGCGGGCGCGTGTGTTTATGCATGCGCATGTTCGTCCAGAGGGTGGAGAGAAAACTGGATGTTGTGCAAGGAAAGGACCTTAAGCATGTAATCAATGTAATCAATTCCATGCATTCTATGCATGGAAGAAATGCTGCACTGGCTGCAAGCTTCCAGGCAAGATTGCTTAGCAGCGTGGTTTCCCAAAGAGTCGGGTGTGGCGGAATATGTAGTTTCTTGGCATGAGCTAAGATACCGCAAGCAGCAACGTACAGCGAGACCATGAGCAGTCAAAAGATTCTGAAAAGCTCTTACATTAATTACTTGCTTTGAATGGTGTGGGCTTACGTCTTGTGTTAAGGAAAAGCTTCACAAGCTGTATCAGGATGGCTTTCATGACGCTTGGCGGAGAATTTTCAAGAGATGTCACACAGTCTCCTGAATGTCAGATCCCGGATGCAGCGCGCCAGGTTTCCCTGGAATGGACATACAGGAATTGACATCACAAAATCCTACAGCAGAAAATTACACGCCTTTCGATCCAACTTCTTCCCAACTGTTTGAGAACTTCCGGCTCGTACAGAAGTAGGCAACTCCCAAAAGGAAGTTGACATCAGATAGATGGATAGATGGATAGATGGATAGATGGATAGATGGATAGATGGATAGATGGATAGATGGATGGATGGATGGATGGATGGATGGATGGATGGATGGATGGATGGATAGATAGATAGATAGATAGATAGATAGATAGATATGTATATAATACTATACTATACGTATGTGTGTGTATACATACTATGTATATATATGTATCTATGTATGTATGTAATGTAATGTAATGTAATGTAATGTAATGTTATGTAATGTTATGTTATGTAATGTTATGTTATGTAATGTTATGTTATGTAATGTTATGTTATGTTATGTATGTATGTATGTATGTATGTATGTATGTATGTATGTATGTATAAAGTAACAGATACCAAACATAAGAACAAACAATGTTCATCCAAATTCGCATCCCCATTGTGCAGACCGCGCTGACTGCATAAAACCTCAAGTGGAGAATCAGTTTGTGCTGAGGTCATCATGGAAGAAGGCCACGAGCTTGCAGATTGCACCTTGGCTTTGACAGTTTGATTATTTCCTTTGGTGGAATCTGCAGTTTGACCCACGCGGGTCCTAGTGGCCCGAATTCGTGCCCACAACAAGACCTTCAGGATGCAATCACACACAGTCTCAAAACGTATGAGTTTGGAATCTGAAGTGCGCCATCGAAGGTGAGGAAACAAGATGAAACAAGAGAATTTCACAGGTTTTGACCAAATGCATTGTGCAGGCAGCACCTCCAATTGGTTGAAACTGCGTGAATTTGTGCGGAGAGGAAGTGTCTCATGAGGGGCTAGCGAAAGATATGCGCAGCCCCACATGTCCCACACGAAAGTTTTTAAGCTAACGTCGATACCATGCATACGTGCAGTGTATCCTGGGGCATCTTGATTTGATGCCTCTGTTCCGTGACTTGAGCGCAAAGTGCTCTGGATCCTCGAAACTCTGCGAGAAAAGCTTGCTAGGCTGCAGACATGTGCCCAGAACAAGGATCAGACAACATCGGACAGCTTGATTCAGTCATCATCAGTCATCTCTTTGGGATTACGCGCTCATGCTCCCAAACCTTTTCGGAACTCATCCAAGGCTTCACACAGGACATGTTGAGACTCACGTTGGCTCTTTGCCATTCTTTGCTACCATTCCATCACATTCCATCGTTGCCTGCAATTGATTCCAATTGCAGGCCTTGTGCAGCGAGCTGCAATCCTTGGAATCGCAAGTGGCGGAAGCTGCAGCAAAAATTGTCCGGGAACCTGGCCACATCTGGCCATCAGCGGATCCGTGTCTAAGGTGATAAGTCAGGTGATAAGTCAGGTGATAAGTATGTTATGGAGTCAGTATGGACCAATGGAGCTCAAGGATTTCCAAAGAACTTTCGATATTTGATGGAAAGGTTCACAGGACACAGGTCTCCCGTCTCGCAATGGCCGAGGCTATCCCAGCAGCCATGATGGCTCCTGCGGGTCTGCCGCTGGAGGGTGCAAGGCCAGATGTAATACCAAAAACTGAGGATGCCTTAAATGCCATTTTCCGATCTTTCCCATCTTTCCCTTCATTGCCGCGATGCCACCCACGGGCGCGCATGCTTGCCTGTTCTCAACTTGCGAGTGGTTTATTGCTCCCACCTAAGACTTTCATGGCTATCACTCCATTGATGTCCAGGTTGGAGCTAGCTCTTGCACAGCAATGCGTGCAAAGAGCTCTCACTAAAGACGTTGATGATGAATGGATCCTTGGTTGCATCTGCGCGTGTTTGTTCATGATCCACCCTCCATATTGAAAGTAGCAGACGGCAACAGAGAACATATGAAAACACATGAAAACACTGGGAAAAGCAAAAGGAGATCAGAAGAGCTACATCCCATCCCAGCTAATCAGATAGTAACAGTAACATGAATCTTTCTGTTTTTGGTCTATGCCATTACATGCCATAAGTAATTGTAACAGAGCCTTTTTAGTATGTAGAATTGTGGCATTTTGCGTCCTGAGTGCTGGTGAGGCTTTGCATAGGAGTAGCTGATGATGCTGGTGTGCTCTCAGAAGCAACAGAGCTTCTCGGCACTGCACGCAGCGAGCGGGATGCTGCCGAGGCGTGGATAGTTACGTTGATACATTGAGGCTCTGCCTTGCAGCCATGATATGCTACGATTCATAGCTTGGTGAAAGAAGGCAGAGGCCAAACTGGCTACAGCCGTTAGGCCACTCTTCTACACCAGCGTGCAGCACGGATTGAGCTTTTACAAAGGCAGCCTGGGCCACTACAGTATATACTGCTGATGTGCCTTGTTGCTAAGTAATGCAGTCAGAGGGTGATGGAATGCTGAGATTTCTGATCGGTCTTTGCCATCCGGTGACATTCCGTCTGCGTCTCCTTTCAGGCTACATGATGTGACAAAGCAAAATGCAAAGGCCCTTGAGAAGCATCAGGTGCTGGGACCAAAATCAATAATCCATAATCATGGTATCCAATGTATGGTGCTGCTATGTGCTACTCTGAGAGCCTGATTTGCTGATTTGGTCTAGTCAGTATGGTATGTGTCTCCTGTTCCGATCGGGGCGGATCAATTTCTATCGTTCTGCGCTCGCATACAGGTGGAGCTAGACAAGGAGGCAGATGTGGAGAAACAGCTCAAGGCACTGTGCGAGGAGCTGATAGCCTCAACTCAGACGCCTTGTTGGTCCCTTCCCCGCAGCAGCGTTGGAATCGCAGTCGACAGGAGCGGGAACGAGAGACCCAGGCTGGCCTCTCTCTCTCTCTATACCTTCTTCATCCTTCTTGGTTTTGGTGGTTTGCTTTTGCAATGTTTTACTCTTTTTGATCCCCCTGTTCTTGCATGCAGGAGATTCGGGAAGAGGTTCTGGCCCAGGCTTTATCATGCTTTTAGCTTGTGCTGAAGTTTTTTGGGGATGTTCTGAATGTATCCGAATGCGACTGCAAGGGTGCTTCAGCTCCAAAAAGTCTTCCCACATAGGGTGGGGTGCTGATCTGTAAAGCCATGCTGGCGCAGGGCAGACGACTAGATGCCCGAAATACTGTGACCAGCTTCTTCCAGGCATGATGATTGCGTTACTGTAGCATTCCTTCAGCTCTCAAGATATCGCAAGATATCTGAAGATATGAATTATCGTTGCAGACACCGTGCACGATGAATTGGGATGAGCTCTGGCCTATGACCTTGGGCAGGTGCCACCCCGAGATGTGGCCCGGAGACATTTGAAGGCTCATCAGGCACAGACCCGATGTGTCTCATCACGTCTCATCATGTCATCATGTCTAATCATGTTTAATCACTGTTTAATCCATTCTTATCCGACTTAATCACTCAGAAAATCAGCTGGTCGCAGTATATCTGACATGGTTTGCCAGGAGGCTGAAGAAGCTAAAGTGATCTTGCAACTCAAAAGCCCAGCCCCAAGGCTTCCGGATCATAAAGACTGAAGATATCTTAAGATGGTGACGGATGGTGCAAGTAAAGAACATGTGTGGAACAAGTGTGTTCTAGCCAGGGCAGGTGGTAACTTTTGGTTTGCAGTTGCCTGTCGCATGGCTTCCTGAGGAATCTCAGATTCACATTTGGCAAGAGCCCAGGGGGAGCAGAACAAGGTAGAGCAGAAAATCGAAAATCTAAAAGTCTGAGCCTCATGCAGCTAGACATTCTCCTTGGTCGAGTGGAATGAGCGGAAACCTGCTTGGCGTGCTGAGGCAAAGCACGAAAAAAAGATGGGAGAATTGCAGGTGGATTTTACATGATTTTACACGGTTTGACATGGTTTTACAGTCCGTTTATTTGTCTTCAAAGCCTTTGTGATTCTTCACGAGACGTTTGCTTGAAACGGCATGTAGAAGACGGCTTGCAGAATGCAACGCACGTCTCTTCCATTCTCTTCCTCTGTGGGTGTCAGGATCAATGGCAAAGAAGGAAGTCCGGGCCAAAGTGCAAACTTCATACCTTCTTGACAACTCTTAGATTTGTTCGTGAGTCCATGGGATGGTCTACAAGGCCTACAAGGTCTTGCTTACAAGATCTTACAACATCTTACAACTATCCTAATTGTCTTACAAGATCTTACAAGTATTTTCAGATGATGGGCCAGCACCAAGGCAAAAGCATGAAGATGAGGTACAGCGGAAGCCTGTGCTCTCACAATCTAGCGAATACCTAGAAACTACGCCCCACTACGCCCACTACGTCCCACTACGTCCCACTACGTCCCACTACGTCCCACTACGTCCCACTACGTCCCACTACGTCCCACTACGTCCCACTACGTCCCAACGTCCCACTACGTCCCACTATTTCAATGTGTATGCTGTGTTCCATGCTGTACGTAGCAATGGTAACTAGTGGTAACTGATGATACCGATTTGATATGATTTGATAACGATGATACTTGATGAAACCTGGGAGGTTCAAGAGCTGGAGAAGGAGTTGGCCGAAATGGAAGCCGCCTTCGAGGCAGAAGCAAGTCGCACATGCACTGCATGAAGGGATTGATAAGAACCGCAAGAGCAATGTTCTCTCGGAATCTCTTGGATCCTTGTGACATCTTGTGATCTCAAGCAATCTCAAACGGTCAGATGAGTCGAACATAGCAGCTGCACTTCCAGAATCTACTTGTTTTATCTTGTTTCATCTTCTCCCCCTGCGTTTTTGTGTTTCGGCCTGGTTTGGTCTCCTCTCTCATCTGCCAGAACGCGGAGGAGGTATGCGGACGAGGATTTGCCACTGATTTGCCATTGACAGGCGCGCTGGGCAGAGGAAGATGAGAAGTTGACACAGATGCTCGAGGAGCAGGACTGAGACTGAGCAAAGTAGCAAAGTCTGCAGAGCGATCTTTGAAGAACTGACATAGCTGACCCATTGACCCATCCCTAGTGATCATGATTCACTAGGGACATCTGAAATGTTGGAAAGCCAGACTGATCCATACAGTTATAAGCTTGATCGACCTTAATCAATCATAAGAAGGGTTAGTGCCTCTGAAGGAGATTAAGGGCCAAGAAGCTATTGCGCAACTAGAAGCTGAGTGTCTTGGTGGCATCGGTGTATGTGCGCATCACATCGGCGTACAGATGCGTAGAATAAAACGCGGGAGGGGGAGAGAGAGAGAGAGAGAGAGAGGGAGATGGTATATCCACCGAACATGTCCGCATATTTCCAGATCTATATCTCCCTCTTTCTATGGAACGTAATGTATTATATTTCCATCCTACAATCGCCAACAAGTAAGAGAGAAGGCTCCGTCCTTCTCCAGTTTTCAGAATCTTTGGCCACTTGATTCACAGCTTTCCGGTTCCGTGGTCTGGTGCGCTGGTGCTTTGATTTTCTGCGCTTCTTCGCCCCACTGGCACTGTGCTGTTGCACTTTTCAGCTTCTTTGCTTTTGTGCTACTCTCTGTTGGCTTCTATTTGAAATGGGGCTGCTGACGACTCCACACGTGCTGGAATGATATAGAGATCGATGGCAGCAATGTGCTTTTCTCTTTTGTTGGAAGGGGGGCGTACAAGAGAGCTGCAAGAAAGCAAACAGAATAGTGGGAGGATCTGCGAGTGTTCTGAAATCAAGTAGAACCTGGAGGAGGGCGCAACGGTTTTCCCTGTGCGGATTTTTTTTTTTGTGTAGATAGCTAGGTTCCCAAGGTTTGATTGGCAAGGAGCGATCCCAAATTGAAGTTGTGACTGCCAGGGTTGCTTTTTGCAGGTTGCTGCGGCAAAGCGACCTTCTCAAGAGCGAAGTTCAGTCCGTGCATGAGGACTGAGAGCTGGGAGTGAGACAAGCAACACATATCAGCACATCCTTTCGGCAGCAGCTTGTCTTTTACAGTGTGGGAATACTGCCTTGATCTTGTAGCGCAGTCTCCAGGCAATACTGGGCAATTTCTCTCAACGTGACTCCAAACAATGTGATTTGATGTGATTTGGAGATGTGGAGATGCTGCACCAATCTGCACCAATGCGGGTTTTGGACATGGGAGAACTCATTTCCTGTTTTCAATTTTTTTCAAAGCTTCCGATTTAGACTTTGGTGGCCCCGCCAGCGGCTGGAACAGCCGACAGGAAGGGGCAGTCCATCCCGTACACTTAATGTGGAAGAATCACGGGGAAGACACTGTGCCCACTTGTGCCCATCTGTGCCCTAAGCTTTCCTTTGCCAGATTTTGCCAGCTCCTCGCTGTCCCTTTGCCTGTCATTCAGCCTTTTGCATCTTTTGCGCATCCCCTTGCAAATGATCGACTCCTGTCATGTGGAGTTGATCAAAACTTAAAAAAGGTCTCTGAACTCTCGACCCTGCTTTCCAGCTGGCAGTTGGTACATGTTGGTACTGCATGGATCTGCATGGTATTGCAATGTGGTTGCTACTAGTGGCAGTATTGGGATGACTGCATTGACCCAGGGGCCTTGGGTGTTTGCTGGTCGCTTTAGATCTTTCCTCCTCTGGCTAAAATGCTGGCCACCCACACAGCATCAATCCGTTTGCAGTATGAAATCCCGACAACTCTTGGACCCATTCAAGATATTCAAGCCTGTAAAGAGGAGTCAAACCTGCAAGAAGTCGACCTGAAAGAGGCTGGATGGCTGGGTCATGCTGGGTCATTATTTCTTCCACCTTCCGACGGAGTGTATGGTTTGAACCCAAACGTGGGAGTCGGGCTCATGCGTCTAAGGTGGGCACCAGCCTTGAGAATGAGATTAAGGCAAGAAGTTTGAAGAAACACGAGATGCACAACAGACCCGATACAACATGCAATTTGATTTATTTTGCAGTGTGCATTATGTATATAATACATTACATGTGCTGTTGTGATCGTGTTGTCCTCCTCCTTGGTGCTGGTGTTGCAAGGGTCCTGTCAAGTAGGTCTAGGTAGGCTACGTCGGTGAAAGGCGTTGTTTAGGGTCTCAATTAGAGGTTGCAAGATGTTCCAAGCGTGACAAGCGCCAGGCCCAGTTGGAACTCAGGAAGCAGGCCAGGAGATTCAAATGAGGCAGATTAATGCAGATTAGACATGTCCTGAACATTGGTCAAAAAAGGCCAACCAGTTTAAATAGATAAGGGGTGCGGAAACATTTGCTGGTCTTTTTGGACCGGGCTTCAGGGACCTAGAATAGAAGAAGTCTTCTTTGCACAGGCATAGGATGAAACAACTGCAAAAGCTCAAGCCAAACACCCACAAGGAAAACGACAAACGTAATGAGCCAGAACGTTCTTGAAATTATACCTTGTAAATGCAATGCAATATTGCTTCACAGATGTTCTCGATCCTCCAGTCTCAGCATATCCTTGCGATAGCGTTGCCGAAGCATTCCTTTCACGTGCCTTTTTTGACTGAGGCCATTCAGGATTCCTCGGACGCTGACATGCAACGTTGCTTGGCTACATATATTGTACATAGCCTAAAGATTGCCAGCCATTCTGTTCGAATCCAATCCGCACAGCGAAGATCCTGACATCCTCTCGCATCATGATGAACCTCTTGAGGCTTTCAAAACATTCGCAAGACCAGCGAGAAGGTTACGGATGAATTGATTGAGGAGGCAGATGTGTGGTTTGGGAGCCTTCTGATCCTTCTGTATCTTTTGCGCTGCGGAACATGAAGCAATTAATTTGCAGCCAAGTGGATGGGGATAATAAGGAAAAGGGTGTAGATAGGATGGAAATGGATGGAACATGTTAATCAATTTCTTGGGTTTTTGTTGCCTGAAATCTGTCAACCCTGCAAGTGACGCATCTATACCTTCACACACGCTGACCGACGATCATGTAGAATGGGAGAGAAGTAAGAGGCGGCACACCAGTTCGTCAGAAGTAGAATATTGATGAATGCTAATTGTACAATTCAAACAGACAAGATGCGATTTGGAGCTGGTGATGCTTGATGCATGCGCAGATGCCACTTTGTCAGGCGAAGCTTTTCCAGCAGGGCATCTCATTCCTTCGCGATGTCTACTCAAACGCGCCACGAAAGCTGTGACCTCAGCCCAGCATAGCTGTCTTGAGTTCGAACGTATCTTTCCTGATCAAATTCTTCTTTCGAATGCGTTGTGTCAATGAAGTCGCCTTGGCTGGACTTGATGGTGTGGCTGAGCTGTCAGGGCGCGGCATCGTCCCAGTGGATCACCAACATTGCCTTCTCCATCTCCATATGGGAGGTAATTCGACGTAATTCAGGAGATTCCAGAATCTCTTCAGCTTAGTGTAGTGCACCTGCAGAGATGAGGCTTTCATCATTTCCACACTGACGAATTAGAGTTATCATTGTCTTGAGCAGCTGAGCATAGACCATATCAACAGGATTCAACAGCATTCAACTGGTATAAAGCTCGCGTGTTGGATCACATATATAAACTGGCTGTTGCCCACTTTCATGCTACGGTTTATGCGGACATTCAGTTCACTTACCCTTGTGAAAGGCGTTCAGGCAATATGTGTTCAGCAATCAATCATACTTAAGAGATCTTAATGGATCTTAATCCAAATAGATGTTTTCAAGGCTCGAAGTTCAACCTCCTGGTCTCACCACTGTACAAAGAACGTGCTCAACATGCCGGATGCGAAAAGAACAATGAACAGTTGATGAGAACGGTTGATGGCGCTTGGATCTTTAATCATGTGGATGGCTACCTGAAGAGATGCGTGCTAGTGCGTCCGTTGCTGAAAATACTGTAGAATTATACTACCGTCACCAGTGCTGTGCGATCTGCAAGATGAAAGTCCATGACCCTCTGGCAGGCATCTCCAGACTTGCATGGAGCCCCAGATGAAACTGAGTACACCAAAACCCTTGGGTAGGGATGGGCACCTAAAATCACAATGCATTATGACAACTTGGGCGCTGCAGGAATGGGGAGAGGGCAACTGTGACCCGAAGGGAGAAGGGTGGCCAGCTGCTTAGTTTCGAACAGAAGCATGCATGGAAATATAGAATTCATGAGTGGTAGTTTGAACCTGATGTGGCACATTGTGGCACATTGTGGCACAAACCCTGAATCGCCCCTTGATTCTGGCTTCGAGCTTTCAGCTGGACGTAGGTGTCTAAGCAAAGACATGAGACTGAGCAAATTGGATCGATGAAGTAGTGTGAGATGGAAGCCACACTTCATCCAGCGATTCTAACTTTGCTAAACCATGCCAAGTCACATCCTAGATTGACAGAGTGTGACAAAAGTGCAAGTCGTTCTGCACTCCTGTTAGCGCCTATCAACCATGTGTCTTCCTCAAGGTGTAGCGTGGATCCTTCACTAGCAACAGCAGTAAGTACTCAACTTGTCATGCTGCCCTTTGTGGTCCTGCTATGTCCCACAGTGTGCTGGGCAGTACGACAGGCAGGCACCTACATGTGCTGAGTCATTCATCCGGAAGATTCATACTGCCTTAAATGTGTGCCAAATAGGCGCATGAGCCATGATAGCACAGGAGGGTTGAGGTAGAATGAAAGAAACAGCTTGATTGAATCGCTCGCCATTGGTTTGGAAAGTGCAACTTCTGTACAAGCTTGCAACAAACTTGCGTTGAGTCGAGTCGTGACTTGACGTGTCTTATCCTTGAGTTTGCAAACGTAGACTTGGCCATACTACGCTGGTCCCATTGATGGGACTTTGATGGACTTTGTCAAATTTTGTCAAGGGTCTGTTTCCTGCACATGCTTCAAGCATGCTCAAGCGATGCACCTGGGAGGGGTGCTTTATTTCGCCCTGCAGGTTCAGAATTTGGATCATAGCTGGCGCTTCCAGAAAGAGGAGCAGAGGTTGCAGCAATGCGACAGCAAGACCTTTCCAGAGCGCTTGCAAGGCTTCCATGGAAAGGGATCAATGGGAATCAAAATAAACTTCTTCATACACACCTTACATTTCATTATATACATTTCTATACATTTGTTCAATCACATTGAAGCGGTGATGCTGAAACTGACCGGTGCAGAGAACACTTCAACGCAGCTCCGGAGGCCGCTGCATGGGCCTTGCTCCACAGGGCCGTCCTGAAGATGGTGGCCCAGGCAGTGCAGTTGCATGCCGTGAAGCATGCTGCTACCTGGCTGGAGATCAGAAACAGATAGAAACAAATCTTCGCCGGCTGTAGAAAGATTGGACTTCTGCACTTTTTGGACTTTCTTGGCTCAGCATTTGAGGTGCAGATGCTTCTTGCAATGCCTGGCAATGGTGTGGTCCGAACTCCACATGTGAGTCTCCAAACACGTGTTTCAAAGGACTGCGTGCATCTGAAGTGATAGGATGTCGTAGGATGAACTCTACGAGTTCTCAGGACACGTTGGCAGTTGGCCCGAGGACTGATTGATGTGGAGCGCAACTGCAGCAGCCATGGTCACTGGCAAGGCGAAGGTGCAGAGCTCTACCTAACCGTGAGTGAGCAAGCAGGGGCGACCCATCAGTGGAATACATAGATAGACAATATGCATAAAATGCATTAAAATGCCTTTACAATGCATTTTTTCCCGCCTGGTTTGTTTCGTTTGTTTCGTATGCTTGTTTGTTTGCCTGTCTGTCTGTTTGTTTGTTTGTCTGTCTGCTCGTGTTCTGTTCTCTGCGATTTTGACGTGTTTCCTGATCATCCCGATCAATTATATATCAGAAGAATCATCGGGCATTGCTGTCCATACTGTCCATACCGTCCTGCCTGCCGTCAATCCCCCTTGAAGCACCTTGAAGCAATGCTGCCCTGAAGTTGGAAGGTGACTCATCTCGCCGACCAGAACCAGAGCCAGCACCAGGGCATCCCTGTGATGTCCCGCAATGTCGCTCCAATTTCGATGCAGCTTTGCAAAGCATTAGCAACAGCAAGTGCAAATTGACGCCTTTCTCATCTTTTCTCCCTTATGGTTCTGGACGTTTTCGCAGTGCAAGGTATTACTATGATAAACATTGCGTCGTATCAGGTCTTTGTTTGTAATTTTACATATTTTGACTTTTTTTGGGGGAGGGTGCCAGTACAGAAATATGCCAGTGACCGACAAACATGAATCCTGAAGCGAGGATTCTTCCTGGCCGCTGGTAAACGTCCCTCATGATTTTGTGGTTTCGGGAGATTTCGACAAACGAGCTGACAAGTCTCATGGCTACCTGCCATACGGTGTGGCTTGGTACCGCCGAAGGCTTTGCTTGCAGGATGCTGTAGCCATCAGCGATGGCCGCAAACACAGCTGGTTGGAGTTTGAGGGAGTCATGGTGAAGAGCAAGGCCCTGGAGGGGTGGCCAAAGCAGGCTCAAATACAAGGAGTTGGCAAAGCTGCTGTGTGTGGCCATTCCAATTTTAGTCAGTCGGAGTCCTGTTTCAAAGGATGGTTGGCCTACTTTGCCGGGAGTGTGGAAGATAGTATATAAATGTATGGAAATTGAGCTAAATCGAATTAAGGACGACCGGCTGAGTTTGGCAGGTGCCAAGGTGCCACCTGGGGATGTTTTTCCAAGCTTGGTCTCCCTCCATAGGTCTGGCTGAATGGAGCATTCCTCGGATCCCATTTCTCTGGATACACGCCAAAGTTGCTCGACATCTCCCCAGCGCCCTTGAAGTCACTCGGACACGAGAAGTCGTTTCTCGATGTCTAGATGCTTCAACTTTCTCACTACATTTTCCTCCTGGCCAAAGAGCGCCGGAAGATCAACCTTCCGGGCTCAAATGAGATCCAACGAATACAATTTATCGTTGTATACTATTATTGTCATTGACACCTGAATTCCTGCAATTGAGGAGTGGTTGCAACAACCTTTTGGCTGTTTATGTGGACGCCACGGCGCCAGATGGTTGGTGGTATGATGGTGGCGGCATCTACCGCCACGTTTGGCTTACGACAGTGCCTCCAGCATCTCGCCAGCAGACTTCACATGAGCCCTTTCCTGCAGAAACGAAATCCGAGACAGAATGCAGCTATATGCAGCTGATGCATTTGACCAATTTTTATCTGTTGTTGACATATGTTGAGATGCAGCTGAACATTTGTAAGCAGCTGCAAGGCCCACATCGTCCCATGGGGTCTCTATGCACCAGCCAAAGTTGTTGGCCATGGAGAGAATTCTGAGACGGCAGATGCTGAAGTTTATCCCAGTGTGGAAGTGGTGAATTTCTTCACCACCTCGAAGTTGGTGAGAATCTTCTGCGTGGTCAAGGATCAGGCCGGCCACTTTGTGATGGACCAGGCCGGCCTGGGAGTCAAAAGTATTCAGAAAATCTCACATGTCCTTAAAATCCTTAAAGAACTTATGTGAAACATACCAGGGTTGATAGTGTTGATAGATACCCATTTGTTGATGGATTCTTTGTGTATTTGTCAGGGTGGTGAGTCTTTGTATTTGTTTGTGTGCATGCTTTTTGGTACATCTGCCTTTTGTAGGCTTGTGGGCCTTTTGTCATTGCGTGTATGACATTGGTCTTTGCAAACGTAAGTCATTGCTCAAAGCAATGCATGTTCAAGAGAGCCCTGAATGCCACCATATAATAGAACACTGGTCATTCTTGTCGCAGCAGCATGGCTTCCGGGTCTTTCTTTTTTGCGAGCCTTTGTGAGGAGTTGAGCACGTGGCTAGCTGCAGCGGACACTGTCGATGTGCCTCTGAAGACCATGCACATTGAAGGCGGGTACTAATTCTTTTGCATGATCAAAAGAAACTGCAGGACAAATCAAAAAGTGCTGACTTAGGATTTTCACCATAATTTAATTAAGGTCGTTTGATCTATGCACCTGTATTTTTAGACTTGCAACTTGGTCCCAGGTGCAAACCTGTGGTCCCCACGGTCCCCAGCCCTGTATGAGATGACTGTGGCTTGGCGCCATTAGAAATCGCCATGACTTTAGAGCTTAGCTATGAGAATACGTGATATCTATGCATTGAATTGTATTGATATCAAGGGTGGAGTTTCAAGTGCGACCTTTGGAACGCAAAGTGTTGCTTGATGTTGCCTTGCAACGTCATCGCGCGCGGGTCATGATCATTGACAACAACAGTGCGCCACTTTCGCACAAAGCACGCACGCACGAGCCTGGCTGGTGTACGGCGCATGAAAGTTCTACAGATGAAAAACTTCTAATAAAATATACTATAAGCCTAAGGCAACTTCCGCCCTCTGCTGGCTGCCAGGTTCAAGTGTGGACTACCGATCCTCAACAGGGTGGTGCAACGCCTGACGATGAAGTTACAACCACCTTTGGAATAAGCATCTCAGTTGCAAGAGTTTTCGCATATTTTCGCCCTGCGTGGCATGCATAATTTTGCCATGTCTACCCAAGGACATATTTTATGATGCCGTTTGTGCGATTTCTCTCCAGTAAAGATCTCAATCATCAAGTCAAGCGCAGTCTGCTTTTGGATCCACGCAGTTGCTGAGGAAATGTTTCCTGGAGCGCTGATTCCGGCTTCTTCATCAATGGGGTTCCTACCAAGATCCTTGGCACTGCTAATCATCAAGACTATGCGGTCTTGGGTGTAGCGGTTCCAGACCATTTGCAGGCAGCGCATTGGGGCTGTTGATGGCTTTTGTATACTGTATACTGTTTACTGTGTACTGTTTACTGTATAGTGTAGTGATGCCATTTGGTGGAGACCTCCAATTATTTGTCATGGATGGCATCCCGAAGGTTCCAAAGTCATGCAAAATAAGTCCCCATTACTTCACACAGATTTTCCTCAAATTTCTACCCACATTCCAAAACCATCCTGGAAGGTGCACCGCCTGAGAAAGCTGCAGCAGTTCGGTGCCAATGCATGGCGAACAGCTCACAATCCACCCAATGAAGCGTTGCTGGCGGCGGCTGATCGACTGGGCATCCTGGTTTGGGATGAGAACCATCGGAATGGCCAGGATAGTGAAATGGAGGCGGCCGCAGCACTGTCCTTTCATCGGTTTATTTCATGGAAAATCCTATTCAAATGGATGATTTGGGGGTGCCCCTGTTTTAGGAAACCTCTCGGTAACCTCCATCTACAGTATTTCAAATCTATTTCCCATATTTCCCTTTGCCTATCTTTGCCTCAGATTTGTTGGAGATCTGGGGAAAGAACTATCAATGGCATGCAGTGGCGGGATGTAACAATCCGTAATGGAATTAACAACCAGTCCATCTACGGTTAATATACGGGATGCCATGGTATGTTCGCAGGGGTGTGGCAGATCACTTTTGCGAGCCTCTTTGCAGGTGATGATCAAGCGCGACAGGAATCACCCCAGCATTGTGATTTGGTCCATTTGCAATGAGACCCTTGGCTGGTCAATGCTTGATTTGTTTGCTGAAATTTGCGTTGAGGGGTCATTGATTTCTTGTGGGAATCTGGATGGGCCATGCTCAGACAGAACAGTCAGGCGACTCTGTGACACTATCGATGCACGGGGGGATGCAACGAGATTAAAGAGTATTGCGCATCGATTGGACCCGCACATGGGCCGTTTGGTATCAGAAACTTGGTTCAAAGAGAGCCGTGACTGCTGCAACAGCTGGGGTTCTGATGGCCGGGATCGTCCAGAAGGAGCCACTGGAAATCATTAAGAGCAGCATAGAGCAGCTAAGGCGAATCACAATCCTTTCAACGGCCGTGCTACGCCCATGGATTTGATGGGCTTTGACTATGGTCCAGAGATGTATGACAAGTGGCATGCTGAAGCGCCTACTGTTCCTGCAATCAGCAGCGAGACATCGTCTGCCTACTCTGATAGAGGCCAGATCTAATTTGACAAGCCAGCATTAGGACAGCAAGCAGTTTACAGATCATTGGCTTAGCTCCTTCTCTGTTAGCCACTATGGCTGCCCTTGATCATATGCCATATGCCTTTCATCTCCAAGCGTGCCTTTCATTTTTCCAGGCCTCGTGTTCAACAATCGTCAAGAGGGTCACGTCCGAGACTATGACACTGAGCATCCATCGTGGGGGCAGACAGCTGAGGCACACTTGGGCCTGTGCTGCCAGCCATGCTTCTGGCCATCTGCTGGACTTGTCCACACCTGTAACATCATGTAGCATAATGTAACATTTGGAATTGACGTAAATTGATGCATTTTGATTGGAATGTGTTCTCTTCTGCTGGACCAGTTCTTCCAGTCCTTCCATGCCAGTTCAGAGACTGCAAGATAAATAAGTTTCCATATCGATCCTTGTGACGTTTGCAGGTTGCTTGGCAAGCGATCCTCAGCAGGCCCTTCGTTGCAGGCGGCTTCACCTGGACTGGCTGGGATTACCGAGGCTGGGATTTCGTGCTGCATGATCTGTTTGTGCAATCCGAGTGGAATGAGTGAAGTATCCCAACCGGATCCCAACTGGACAAAGCAACCGGATCCATTTGTGTTTTTCTCACGGTTTCTCGCCTCTTCAGACTTTCATCACCTTAATGGCTTGTTCTTGCACTTTACTCAGCACCCTGCGTGCAGGCGAGCCAACACCATACAGCTGGCCAGATGTTAACTCCCACTTTGGCATTTTAGACACTGCTGGCTTTTGGAAGCATCGAGCTCATTGGTACTTGGCTTGCTGGACACCTGCCAGTGACGCACATGTGCTGCACCTACTTCCGCATTGGAATTGGGATTCCAACACGACGTCCATGTGTGTTGGCTCTTGCATTGGACACCCAGTGGATGTTTGGGCATACTCCAACCTGGAAGAGGTTGAGCTGATTCACCCGAATGGCACTTCCCTGGGCCGTCGAAAGGCAACTCAGTGTTCCCATGTGGAATGGCCTTCTGTTGCATTCATGCCAGGAGAGTTATCTGCTCGCGGATATGTAGGTGGCAAAGTGGTCAAGACAAGCGCTGTCAGAACCACTGGCTCACCAGTTGCGCTGCGAATGGGAATCATTGATGGTGTGGGAGCTGATGGTATTGTTGCGAATGGCCAAGATGTTGGCCTGGTCTTTGTGGAGGTGGTTGATGACAAGGGGGACGTGGTGCCAACAGCTTCCAACCTCATCACTGTTTCAACGCAAACAGGTGCATTTCACAAACAGGGGGCATTCCTGAAAATAATTATCGAAGGAAGTTTAGAAGTGAAACTTCCGACAATATGGACAGTTGAAAAGCAGAGGTGAGAAAAGTCAGAAGTGAGAAGATCAGAGATGAGNTAGTCAGTTAGTCAGTTAGTCAGTTAGTCAGTTAGTCAGTTAGTCAGTTAGTCAGTTAGTCAGTTAGTCAGTTAGTCAGTTAGTCATTTAGTCAGTTAGTCAGTTAGTCAGTTAGTCAGTTAGTCAGCTAGTCAGTTAGTCAGTGAGTCAGTTAGTCAGTGAGTCAGTTAGTTAGTTTGTTAGTTAGTTTGTTAGTTAGTTAGTTCGTTAGTCAGTCAGTCAGTTAGTCAGTTAGTCAGTTAGTTAGGCAGGCAGATAGATAGACAGATAGATAGGCCGACGCTCCAACAACCTTTCGATCCATGAGTGGGTTCGCTCTGCCGTTCCTGCATCCCATCAACTCACCTCTCCTATAGTTTGCTATTCCTGAAACTTCCGCCACCGCCTTGNGGGTTCGCTCTGCCGTTCCTGCATCCCATCAACTCACCTCTCCTATAGTTTGCTATTCCTGAAACTTCCGCCACCGCCTTGTGCGGTACTACTGGTATTCGGTATAGTATTGTTCGTAGGCATTTTCGGGATTGTTGTTCAGCACACATTGGTTGAAGCTGCCAGAACTCAAGAAAACTATAGGCAGTACCGTACGCCCTCTTTGAATTGCTTCTTGGATCTGCCTCTACACGTATAATTCACAGGATGGCACCGACAACGAACTCCAGATCCGCTGTAAGGTCTTGTGCTTGTGGGACATGTAGCCGTGTTGTTTTGCCAATCCTTGCAATCGCTCGGCAGCAAAACAGGAATTCAATGTAGGGCAGGCAAACAAGCAAATGCAAAACTAACTAATGATGTGCATTGTGCATTTGATTAGTACGAAGATTACATACATTCCCTGCACCTATGTCGCAACATTTGCCACATTTTGTTCCCTTCGACTGTCATGCATGGGGAACTTAACACCCTGGAAACCAGCACAGCACAGGTATCCAGTAGATGGGTACAAATACAAACTTGTAGCCCTTGCAGGTGCATTAGCATCAGTTGTGTGTCAACAGATTTTCGTCATCTCTTCCGTCCGTATGTTTCCTTCATGCAGCTAGGGCCCAAAGCTAGAGACCATGGCAACGCATGAGCCCAGGACTATGACAAGATTTAATTGTTTGTGAATATATATCTAATTAGATAATATTAGATATATATATATATAATCTGTATTATATATGTAAAGGCATGTGGATCACCTGGAAGTCCAGCTTCCGAGGTGCCGTCGTTTTGGGCACAGCCAACGGTGACCCATCCAGCTTGGAGCCCAACGACTCGCCTCAACGACAGGCCTTTGGAGGTCGCCTCATGGCAGTGCTACGGCCCTTGCCCGGTGCTAGCCACGCAACAGTCGTGGCAGAGGCCAAGCATTTGGCATCCGCAACACTGCAGCTGAAGGTGCTGGAGGGGCGGAGCAATCTGAGAAATTTGAGCTACAGAAATCTCACCGGAGTTGCTTTGTTCGTTTAGGCACTGCATGTCTCTGCCCTGCCAAATTTGAAGAAAAAAAGTCGTCCTTGACCTGCAACTGTAGGAAGTTGTACTGGGTATGGGAGGCAGGTACAAGCACTAGGCATGGGACGAATGTTTTTGGTCCAGTGTACCGAGTGTGCTCAGGATGGCGGGTCCGTTTACGCACCGGGGAGCTGCATTTCTTGCAGGACAGGATCCAACACGTTGATGACATCAACAGTTTTGCAACTACTGCTTTCATTGGCCTTGGATTTGCTGTCTCCAGCCTGGCTTGGAGGAAGAGAATCTCTCGGTGGTGGACGATGCAAAGGACCTGCCCCACTGAGTACTACTGAGCCACATTGCATTTTGATATGTAAAACAGTTTCTCCGGCAAAGCTGGGCCCTGTGAGGAGAGGCCAGATCTGACCACAGTTGGCACTGAGGCGGCAAAGTTTGAAAGACGAGACAATTCGTGGATGATGCTCGCCAAAGTGAAGAGAACCAAGAGATATTTACCATTTCTTGCAAGGTTGCTGGGGCCCTCCAACGCCCATATGGCACGATCGAGTACAGTTTGTGGCACTGTCCCAAGTCATGCAAAATCGCTTCAGCGGGCTGTTCCAACATGATCCAACCATTTGCAGCTGGAACCTGCGACTTGCTGCGACCTGCTGCGACACTTGGCCTCTTTCCAGGCCTTTGGTCTTCTCTGGTTTCATTCGTGTACGCTGCCCTGACCACCTCATCGCGCAGTTGAATGCACAGTGTACCTGGGCTCCACCATTGAAGTTTGAGAGCGTGGGGGAGTACAACTGGTACTGCACTTCCATATGCTTCCACCATGTTGAACATTAGAGCATTAAAACACCAACTCGTTATGCACCAGGATGCACAACTGCCAAAACAACTGGAGTGAGACGAAGTGAGTACAGATGCAACATCCTGCCTCCACTTTAGGTGACGAGCTGTTGGCAGAACACTTACAAGGGCTCCAACACGAAGTAGCACATAACCTCTCTCCCTGATACTTGTTCCACATGGCGGTGAGGCCATGCGCAATGCACCCAGCCACGCCCTGTTCCTCCAGGGTGAGATGAAGGCCAGTTTGTTTGTTTCAACATGTTTCAACAGTTTTCATCCTCAGAAAAGCGCTGGCCCAGAAAGCTTGGGAGCCTTCACATATTTTCACTTCCCTGCAGGAAGGTGAGCAGCTCACCATTCGCTCGCCTCTTCCAGAATTTGAAGAAATCTTATTGTCCTGCGCCTGGCAGCCTAGAAGCCAAGTCAGAAATAGCACTGAAGTTGCTGCGATTTGCTGCAGCTGAATTGTGGGGACGGATTGCTTCAGGCCGCAAAGCTGGGAGAGGCACTCATTGGGGAGGATGACGAAGGGACGAACTATGTCCTTGACACAGTGCTCGACTTAGAGTTGTTTAGTTTCCACTCCTGGAAGTTCAAAGAGGAGTACGCCTGGCAGAGCGGTCAGGCACCAGCTGATTGAGTAGAAGTGATGCATTGATGGCCGTTTCACTTCCAAGGTTTGGACGGTACATCAGATGGAGGGTGACTATAATCCAGCAGCACACCAAGAATGTGCAACATAATCCAAGATTCAGGTGGTTCAAAATTCAAAACGTGATTTCACCATCATTTCTATCGTAATCAGTCAGAAAGTGTGTTTCATGGCTGCTACCTGTGGCAGGTTCACTTCCACAACAATGCCAGGCCACCTTTGGAATGTCGCTCTTCTTTGTAGCTCCAGCTTGCCGCACTTTGCTCCGCGTGTTTTCCAGTTTGGCGAGTGGCTGCAGAAGGACGGTGCATTTCAGGTCTGCATTTGGCTTCTCTTCCTTTCTTCATTTGCAGCTACCTCCGCAAGTGGGCCAAAGGCACCTGTATGCCGTATGCGCTCAACTCTGTGAAAGGCAACGCCTGTAATTACGTGCAATTACAGTATGTTGACCAGGCAGCCCGCAGGAGAATGCAGCTCAGAGGCCGTGGCTTTTGAAGCTGATAAGCTCAGAATGAGCAAATGGCCCTTTTGATTCTGTTTGATTCCCTCCGAGCTCGCCAAATCTGTTGCAGGATGGTGGAACCAGCTTCATTTGGAAGACAGACTCTGCATCCGCCGAGGGTCCGCTGGAGTGTTCTGGCGTCGGGGGCCTATGAAGTAGGATGAAGTAGGCAGAGAGCTGCGTCTATACATAAATCACAACCGTCGTGGAACGTATTCGCAAAGTGTTGGAGCAGCCGTGTCTGTACCCCCTGAAATGGTTGACATGAGCCCACCATAATCCACCGAGGTATTGAGTGTGGAGATGCAGGCCGGCCAACGATGTTGCAAGAGTTATGCTTGCACAAGTTACTCATAAGTCTCGTTTGAATGCCAGGAAGGTTACTTGCATGTCTTTCCACAATGGGTACTGAGCTCAAGAACTACCAAGCAAATTTTGAACACACTTCATGTGTGTCGTATTTGCGTTATTTGTATTCTCATGTTGCCTTGAAGAGGTCCAGCACTTCGTATGGCCCTTCCGCGGCAGCGGCGAACGGCGCACGATTGCCGCCAACATTGCGAGGCATTGGTGAGCTTTGGCAATTTGGTTTCCAGATGCTTTAAGTGGTTTCAAACGGGCATCGGCTTGGTCAGGCTTCCACCTGGCATGAGAGGATAGTGAAATGCGGCTGTAGGGTGGTGAAAACTGCATACCGGAGTCTACTAGTCGTTGTTGATGTTGCGCGCTCCCAGTTGCAGTCACAATGGGAATGGACAGCTATGCTTGAACAGCGTTTCAGCGGGCTTTGTCCGTTGGACCTGAAACCATGTCCAGACATTCATGGAACCAGACAGGGCTTGAGCGCTACTGTACCATGTGCTAGTTGCTAGTGAGGTCGTGGAAATTTGATCCTGCTATCTCCTGCTATCCATCCTCAAAGCTGGATATTCCATAATTACTACTTTCTGATGTCCAGAGTCCAAGAATTACCGGCTCAGTTGGCTACAATTGGTTTAGGAGGAGACCTCTCCAATCTCTTCAGCTTATTTTGGCTCAAGATGACGAGTTTCCTTTGAAGCCGTGAAGCTGGAGCCAGCTGAAGAATGTCATGAGTGGAGAGGACCTGATTTGTTGGGCAGGGTGGACAGGAGAGATTCGCTGCTGATGCAACAGCTCCCGAACATTGTGAGATCCTGGCATCGTCTTTTTAGTGTCAAAACATGTCAAAACGAGAATAACCAAGTCCATACCGTTCAAAAAGTTCATCCCCGTGTGTGTGTGTGTGTGTGTGTAGAAATCCCACTATTTTGCATTGGTGCTGGCAGTTGGACATACTTTCAACTTTCAACGTCTTTCAATGTTGAAATTGTATGAACTTGTGACATCAATCGCAGGATGCGCCGCCTGGCAGAGAGGCAGTTGGTCCCAGCTGCTGATAGGTGTGTGTGTGTGTGTCCAGCTCTGTGCCAAAGAGTTTAAACTACAGTTTATTTTCAATGCAGGGGCGTCAGGCTCATCATACCTACCTGACGCAACGANNNNCATACCTACCTGACGCAACGAAGCTATGGTATGATGAGGGAAGGGTGAACTGATCATTCACCTGTACCTGCAGAGTTCAACTGTTGTTCAAGCTGTGCATTTCAGGTTGTTTAGGTTTTCGAGGCTGCACGTTTACCGCAATCTGAATTCAATTTCTTGGTCCTTGGCNTCAAGTGTACCTTGGCTGGCTAAGAGCCCGAACTTCAGCACTTGTAATCTCTTACCAGGGTTCGAGAGCAAGATATTCTGCTGAATGTTCAAGTGTGTAGAAACCCCACTATTTTGCATTGGTGCTGGCAGTTGGACATACTTTCAACTTTCAACGTCTTTCAATGTTGAAATTGTATGAACTCGTGACATCAATCGCAGGATGCGCCGCCTGGCAGAGAGGCAGTTGGTCCCAGCTGCTGATAGGTGGCACATCACTAAACAACCAAAACACAACTAGATTCAGATAGAGTTAGACAATTCTTCCTATGATTTTCTGGTATGGCGCTGGATTTTGAAACAAAAGCTTCAGAACTATGCTGAGGAACCAGCCAATGTAGCTACAGCTGCGGGTGTGGAGGCCATGACGGTGCCAGCTGCCGCTTGTGGTTTTCTGATGTTTAAAAAGCACTTGCAGGCAAGCAATTCAGCCGGTGAAGGAAACCCCGAAGCAGTCCCTGAAAAGGCATGTGCTTTGTTTTTGCATCATCGCACTTGCATTTGCACCTGCATGGACAGGGAAAGACATGAATGTTTAGGGGCAGGCGTATGGCAGCTTTGGCATGAGATATTGTAATGCCCGCATGTTTTCTGATTTTCAGAGTCATCATGGCTCACAGGACCGGGGAGATTTCAGGATTTCAGGCTTACTATGTTTTTCTATTGTTGGCGTTTGATTCTACGGGGATTGTCTCATGAATCGCCTCAAAGTTTTTTCGAGTGGCTTCCAGAGAGGTTGGAGCACCCGCCCAGCCTGCAGAGCCTGTTGAAGAGAAGAAGCCGGAGGCACATACAACCAGTGTGGAATGGCGTTGCTTTTTCAGTGCAGGACTCATGAAATCATGTTGATATCATTTGATACATGTTGATACATGTTGAATCATTTTGATATCCATGAGTTTGCTTTTTCTGATTTGGTTCCTGGGACATTGTTGGACAGAATCCACTCTCAAAGTTCTCAAGTTGCAACAGGAAAGGGCCCAGAAAGCAACAGATTGCGAGCGTGTTTCTTCCTGGCTTCTTCTTGTCGGCCAACACTTTCCAAAACATGTTCAACCTGGAGACTTAGCCCGTCACATCCCTTTATGCCTCTGGAATATGTTGGTATTTTGCAAGTAGACTGGGAATTTATATAATTTGATTATAGGTGCTGCAGCTTTTTGAAAGCTGGTCATAATGGTCATATCGTCAGCATTTCATGGCATTCAGGGCCCGCCGACATTTGGTGGTCAGAAGATGTCAAGTGAGTCAAGTGCATGCTTTCCTGCAACATTTTCCTCGCATGGCTCCAGCGCTATTTGCTAAAACCTTCATTTTTCTTACGTNTGGTCAGAAGATGTCAAGTGAGTCAAGTGCATGCTTTCCTGCAACATTTTCCTCGCATGGCTCCAGCGCTATTTGCTAAAACCTTCATTTTTCTTACGTGCTGCATGACCCTGCAGGTGGCACAGAGTGGCTCCAATGCAACAGCTGAGGCGGGAGCATCATAGCGGATGGGCTGTGCACACATGTGCGGGTCGTTGGTCGGAGGGCACTTTGTTACCACTGCGCCACGCTTTTTTGCTGCGTATCTCAGCTTTGCCATGAGATAATGCCCGCATGTTTTGCTGATTTTCAGAGTCATCATGGCTCCCAAGACCGGACAGATTTCAGGATTTCAGGCTTACTATATTTTTCTACTGTTGGCGTTCGATTCTACGGGGATTGCCTCATGAATCGCCTCAAAGTTTTTTCGAGTGGCTTCCAGAGAGGTTGAAGCACCCGCCCAGCCTGCAGAGCCACAACATCATACAACCAGTGTGGAATGACGTTGCTTTTTCAGTGCAGGACTCATGAAATCATGTTGGTATCATTTGATACATTTTGAATCATGTTGATATCCATGATTTTGCTTTGCTGTGTTGGTTCCCTGGGGCATTGTTGGACATAGCATATCAAGAAAATGGCTAGAGCGCTTTCGAATTGTAGCTTTTGCAGTGACATAGGCTCCACATGATTCTACATGCACGTTTAGGCCGCAGCAACGGAAGAGCCAAATGTCTCTGCCGAGGCAGCTGCAGTATGTGCCAAATTCAAACGGTTCTAGTTCTGATCCGTTTTGTATGGTGAATCCTAGTGAAGACGCAAGGGAGAATGGCACAAAAAGCACCAGACTATGAATGCAAAGGCTTTTCGTGTCAACAGATGCTATACAAGCCGTTTGTGGCTGTGATCAATACATATCAATGCTGCTTTTGATCCCAAATAGCCGCTAAAAAAGTACCAAAGTTCTTGGAGAGTGATTGGCGTTGCTGACAGTTGCACCTGTATCCTTGTTGAAATGGAGGTTGGCGGACCCGCCCCAGCTGCAGAGCCTGTTGAAGAGGAGAAGCCGNAGAGTGATTGGCGTTGCTGACAGTTGCACCTGTATCCTTGTTGAAATGGAGGTTGGCGGACCCGCCCCAGCTGCAGAGCCTGTTGAAGAGGAGAAGCCGGAGGCAGCTTCACCCCAGCAAACAGGGCTCCGTATTTCAGCATCCCGCATGGAGATTGAACAAACAAAAAAGGGGTCTGACCAACGAATCATGGGATGCCAGCGGGACACTGTTCTGTTGGTTGGGCGCTCAACGTTCTGAGACGAATATGACAAAACCATGACAAACCCAATGGCCAATGGCTTTATCTACTTGAAATCAGAGTTTCAATTTTCCCCATNTTGGGCGCTCAACGTTCTGAGACGAATATGACAAAACCATGACAAACCCAATGGCCAATGGCTTTATCTACTTGAAATCAGAGTTTCAATTTTCCCCATAGCACCTCCAACCATACCGTTTCTCCTACAAACATATTCTATGTCGGATTTCGGGTGCAGTTCCCACTTTTAGATACTTTTAGACATCCTTGAATGTTGCCAGTGAAGCACAGCATGGTGAGGCAACTGCAACAGAAG
>BGPT01000105.1:152412-194032 GCA_003297045.1 Symbiodinium sp. clade C Y103
CGGTCAAAAGTTGCCAAGAAGGCGGTTGCGGGACCTGCTCCATCAACGCAGCCAGTTGAAGAGAAGCCTGAGGCGCACCGGCCGTATGGGAATGCAGTTTCCCCATCAACTGCACTTTTCCATTGAGTTGACTGTCAAATTTTGGAAANGCAAGCCCAACAGCTGAGGCCGAAGCTTTGTGATTCACAGCTGCTTGTTGCGAGATGCCATGAGTCACCAACAGAAGATCCTTCTGGTAGCTTAAGACAGACTTCCAATCACCCAAGACAGTCTGGCCATGTTTGGCCCTTTAGGCGCAAACCAGATTCTTGGGAGTTGGTCCTCCGCTTAAGTATGTCTGTAAGGATCAAGAATCGTGAAACGTGCCGGTCAAAAGTTGCCAAGAAGGCGGTTGCGGGACCTGCCCCATCAACGGAGCCAGTTGAGGAGAAGCCTGAGGCGCACCGGCCGTATGGGAATGCAGTTTCCCCATCAACTGCACTTTTCCATTGAGTTGACTGTCAAATTTTGGAAAGGGTCTTGTGAATAGTTGCACCTCCAACCATACTGTTTCTCCTACAAAAATATGTTATGTCGGATTTCGGGTGCAGTTCCTTCAAGACATCCTTGAATGTTTCCAGTGGAGCACAGCATGGTGAGGCAACTGCAACAGAAGGAGGTGAGACAAGCCCATGTCGACTCCGGCTTCGAAACACTAAGTGTCGACGAACAACGTAGATGCCATGAGTCACCAACAGAAGATCCTTCTGGTAGCTTAAGACAAACTTCCAATCACCCAAGACAGTTTGGCCATGTTTGGCCCTTTAGGCGCAAACCAGATTCTTGGGAGTTGGTCCTCCGGAATTCATACAGACATTCCTTCAAGAATCGTGAAACGTGCCGGTCAAAAGTTGCCAAGAAGGCGGTTGCGGGACCTGCTCCATCAACGCAGCCAGTTGAAGAGAAGCCTGAGGCGCACCGGCCGTATGGGAATGCAGTTTCCCCATCAACTGCACTTTTCCATTGAGTTGACTGTCAAATTTTGGAAAGGATCTTGGGGATAGTTGCACCTCCAACCATACCGTTTCTCCTACAGTAATATGTTTTGGCGGATTTCGAGTGCAGTTCCCACTTTTAGATACTTTTGGACGTCCTTGAATGTTGCCAGTGAAGCACAGCATGGTGAGGCAATTGCAACAGAAGGAGGTGAGGCAAGCCCAACAGCTGAGGCCGAAGCTTTGTGATTCACAGCTGCTTGTTGCGAGATGCCATGAGTCACCAACAGAAGATCCTTCTGGTAGCTTAAGACANGCAAGCCCAACAGCTGAGGCCGAAGCTTTGTGATTCACAGCTGCTTGTTGCGAGATGCCATGAGTCACCAACAGAAGATCCTTCTGGTAGCTTAAGACAAAGACTTCCAATCACCCAAGACAGTCTGGCCATGTTTGGCCCTTGAGGCGCAAACCAGATTCTTGGGAGTTGGTCCTCCGGAATTCATACAGACATTCCTTCAAGAATCGTGAAACGTGCCGGTCAAGAGTTGCCAAGAAGGCGGTTGCGGGACCTGCCCCATCAACGGAGCCAGTTGAAGAGAAGCCTGAGGCGCACCGGCCGTATGGAAAGGCAGTTTCCCCATCAACTGCACATAACTGCACTTTTCCATTGAGTTGACTGTCAAATTTTGGAAAGGGTCTTGTGAATAATTGCACCTTCAACTAGCGTTTCTCCTACAAAAATATGTTATGTCGGATTTAAAGTGCAGTTCCCACTTTTAGATACTTTTAGGCATCCCTGCTTGTTGCCAGTGAAGCACAGCATGGTGAGGCAATTGCAACAGAAGGAGGTGAGGTAAACCCAACAGCTGAGGCCGAAGCTTTGTGATTCACAGCTGCTTGTTGCAAGAAGCCATGAGTCACCAACAGAAGATCCTTCTGGTAGCTTAAGACAAAGACTTCCAATCACCCAAGACAGTTTGGCCATGTTTGGCCCTTTAGGCGCAAACCAGATTCTTGGGAGTTGGTCCTCCGCAATTCATACAGACATTCCTTCAAGAATCGTGAAACGTGCCGGTCAAAAGTTGCCAAGAAGGCGGTTGCGGGACCTGCCCCATCAACGGAGCCAGTTGAANNCCAGTTGAAGAGAAGCCTGAGGCGCACCGGCCGTATGGGAATGCAGTTTCCCCATCAACTGCACTTTTCCATTGAGTTGACTGTCAAATTTTGGAAAGGGTCTTGGGGATAGTTGCACCTCCAACCATACCGTTTCTCCTAGTAATATGTTATGGCGGATTTCGAGTGCAGTTCCCACTTTTAGATACTTTTGGACGTCCTTGAATGTTGCCAGTGAAGCACAGCATGGTGAGGCAACTGCAACAGAAGGAGGTGAGGCAAACCCAGCAGCAGAGGCAGCAGATTTTCGCCGAGGTCTTAAGATTGATATGTCTTTGTGTGACAACAAAAACACCAAATCGTATTGCCAACTTTCTTGGGTGACTAAAGCCGGTGAAAAAAGCGAGGGGCTTCAATCCACTGAAGCGTGGGGTCTACCCAGGTACTACTTCCTATTCCCACTATATACCAATTGTTTGGTTTTTTTCCCAGCCCTTTTGATTTAATGCCCACGTCAACTCACTTGAGCTGGCCCCACTCCCCCGTTTTTTTTCCAGGAGTGAGGGGGGGTTCGACAAAATGCAAGGTGTCAGCATCCATGGGAAATAGTTGGGTGGCTTATTGCCGGTCGGCAGCCAGTGTGTGCTTGTTGTGCAAGTGTTTCTTGGGCATCTTTTCGTTGCAAGAAGTGGTACTGTAGCGGGGACGATGCCTGTGGATATGACACACTCCAACACGTCCACGATGTGTTTTTTTTGTGCTTATTTATCTCACTCTTGCCCCACCAGGGTGCAACTTGCAGGCCAGCACACCAGCAGCACAGAAAGAAGCGACTGCAGAAGCAACCCCTGCTGTGGAGATTCAGCAGGAGCCAGACTCCCCTTGAGCCTTCTGGGATTGTTTGCCGATGTTCACCGTTTCCAGACTTTCCACGGCACATTTTGAGCTTGAAGCAGGATCTGTCAACTACAGAAGAGAAGCAAGAAGAGACAGAGCGGCACAAGGAGCATGTGGTGACTACATGTGACTACTCTTGTTCTAGTGGTGTTTGTTTCCACGAGTCTTTCTTACACTCTTTCTTACATTTTGCGAGTTTGTCGTGTCCAACGTTCCCACATGAGCTATCATAAACACACATAATAGGCACCAATCATCATCGTGCATGAATTTAGCTGTCAAAGATGTGTGCAGATTTGTGAAGAACGCTGGTCAGAATTTGATTGATGGATGCTGCACGCGCTGCATAATTTGAGTCATTGTTGATGTTGACTGAAGGAGAAGCGAAAGGAGCCGCTTGTATCGCAAATATAGCAGGGCCTGGGTTCAGATGTGGTCAGATGCGGTCAGCTTGCCAACTTGCGGTGGAAGCGCAGTTGGAAAAATCGCAACTAGTCCATGTAGCAATCAAAGACGGTACGTGCTGCTCCTGCATGTGCCATATAGACTCCAGTCCTGCCACTGATTTTTGATGTTCTAGGTCGAAGGAATTCAATTGGTCCTCCTTGAGTGTGGCCACTGAAGATGTGCTGGACGCAGGGGTGGAGAAGCGGTTGGGAATTTGCAACAGAGGGATAGAAACCTTTTGCCCGTGATCTATCTCTCATGATAAATGATTCACGCAAGGATCGTGTGCTTTCATATTATTCGCGGCGAGCAGGCCGCAGTGCCGACACCAGCCTGAAACATGTCGGGATATGTCGGTCTACGCTGGCAATGGCAGGAGAGCCTCGAGACTGCAGTGCAGTACACCTCCATGGCGCAAAAGCTGCGTGCAAAGGGCCTCATACCCCGAGCTATCAGGACCGAGTGGACCGAGTCAAAGCAATTGGATTCTTCAAGTGATCAAAAGGTGGGCTAGCATGCTGCTGTATGCAGCTCCATGCAATGATACAGTGATACATGATGTAACATGTTGTTAGCACATGATGTTGCATGATGTTATTACATTACATGGTCTTGTTACATGATGTTCATGATGTTTCTTGATGTTGCATGTCGTTCTGCAAACTGTGCAGAACGTTGCATCTTTTCTTAGGATGATGGAGCGTGCTTTGATGATCACACAACGGTCCGAGCTGGAGCACCCTGCGCTGGCATTGGACATGGGCTTAAGAGAACTGAATGCAGGTGATGGATGGTGATTGTGATTGCTGGGATTCTGCACTGTCGCCTCTTGTGCGCACTGAGGAAGCTTGCAAAGTGCGCTTGAACTTTGCTGCTTACCTGTCCGAGGGCTACCGCAACAGAGAGGCTGTGAAAGTGATCAAGGACCCTCAGATAGTCGAAAACAGGTGAGCATAGCACAAGCATGCTAGATATGTTGGCTCTTCTTGGTGACCCTGTGTTCAAATGTGTTCAAATGTGTTCAAATGTGTTCAAGAGTTGGGATTCTCACAGTAAAAGAACATGTCAAAGATCCCGAAGAGGCCCTTGCATGGTAGAAAAAGCCCTTTCCGTCGAGTGGCAGGAGGCACAGGACAGCTTGACGAGGCTGGTACAATGGGCAGTCCAATGCCCACCGGAAGACTTGGCAGTGCAGGCCAGGCAAAATGGAAGGAAAATTTTGTGGAGAAAGAATAAGAACATTAAGAAATGTTAAGAACGTGTGGAAATAACATGAAATAACCTATAAACTACTATAAACTTGAAGCATCTCATCATAAGAAGCATGAAGAAACTGTGAGCACATTCTTTTCGCATTCTTGGTTTCTTCTGACATCTTCTGACAATGCCTATGCTGCCAGATGCTGCCAGTGAGGCCTTGGGGCGGGAAGCACGAACTCTGCATTGCTCCGCAGTGGTTGCAGAGGCTCGACGGTGATCTCGTCACTCCAAAGTCCATTGATCTGGCAGCTTACATTGTTTTCGTGTTTTCTCTTCAGATCTTCGAGAATCAAAGTCAGACCCATTGACATGCTTGGATTCAGCAGCGAATGCAGGCAGCTGCCCTGGATCTCTTCGAAGATGACGGGCAGCCGCCCTTAGCAGAGATGTCTGAGGAGCTGAAGGCGCTGAGATTTCTGATCGAGAAATATCATGAACCATTGAGAAGTTGGAAAAGAACTATGACAGAATTATGAATTGATAGAATCATTTAAGAAATCAGGCTTTTAACATGTGCCAACATCCTTCCCTTGCAGGAAACAGCACGTGCGACTTCGTCGACTCTGCCTCCAGATTCTTGGAGTGAAAGCCAGAGAGTGACTCTGTTGTGTCATGTTGTGTGGGCATGTATGGACTGCCGACTGTCTAAAGCACCCTGAAACCATTAGAACCCCCAAGCAAGTTCAAGGATCATCCCTTGCCGTTCTTGGTGCGAAAAGCTTTTGGCACGTCTGCTGCGAGCCGGACGAGTCAGAGGAAGCGTTCTGTGCTGAAGGATGTTACGACACTTGGCCAAGCGAGATCATGCTTCCACATTGAGGCTGTCTAAAAAGTTGGGAACACCACCAAAGGGGTGTTTGATGGTGTTTTAATAATGACAATGATGATACACCATGGGATTTGGGGGTGCTAAATGGATCTAAATGGGTCCGCCATTTTAAGACACTGATGCCTATGCGAGCACAGACTGCAGAGCCCAGCATGTGATGCTCAGGAGAATGACTGTCTCCAACATTCTTTTATCACCCACAGCAGCTCCTGCAGGAGTGAGAAACGTCGAGAAACAGAGAATAAACTCCTAACACCTGGTGCAACTCCAGCTTAGTTTTGGCACTGTGCCAACTAGAGAAAAATAGCAGTGGGCATGGTACTTTTCATGGCTTTTCCATCGTGGATACGTTGGGAAGTGCGACTGAAGCCCAGCTGTATCGAGTTGTGGCAGGAGAAGATCCACTCCCTGCAGTCACAGCTCCACCTGAGACAGAGCTTCCAAAGCCGGAGACACCTCCGCAGGCCAAGAACAAAAAGCGCTTGGATGAACCTCGGCTTGTCGCGGCTTTATGGCCATAAATCGGCGTGTAGTCCATGTACTGGAAATGATCGTGGAAATGGATATGATAAGTATATATGTATGTACACACGCACACCCGGGTATGTATAAATATAAGTATGTTATGTATGTACGTGTTACGTGTGTGTTGGTGTGTGCGCGTGCGCTGGCGTTCTGGAATCTCCTCGCATCACTTGAGCTACGCAGATTGGCGCAGATGGTGTTTTCTCCAGATAAAAATGCGAAGGATGCTAAGGTTATCTAAGGTTGAAGTTATTTCTTCATGTTGTTTGCACTGCTAAGGACTCACTATCACGGTCGAAGCGCAGTGCCGAGGACATGCAAAAGCCGCACAGTAGGAAAACATGCAGAAAGACGAGACAAAGCCCCACTTTGCAAGGGCCGTGCACAGGTCGTTTTCAGAGGCAATCTTCGCTGATCTTTGCTGTTTCATGTTTTCAACAAGGACCGGGACGTTTTCAAGCAGTACTTGCGGGATCGAGAGATGGCTCGTGTAGCCCATCTTCTTTCTCTCAGCAACCTCCCATGCAAGATCATGCAACATGATTGTCAAAGATTGATGTGACTTGTTGCTTTCTCTTTCAATGACTACAGGCTTTAATAGCGCGCGGACTGAGGTGATGATTGGGAGATGCAAACCCGGAGAAAACTCGAAGAGGTTCACCGGTGTCTTGGCAGCATTCTGGCAGGATATTTCTTTGAAGCAGGCACAACCCAGCTCCGTGCCAGGCATTTTGTTCACGATTGTTGAAGAAGCCAAGAGAATCCCAAAGAAAGAAAGCCCAGTGCCAATTTTTGTTCGACTGCAGCGATCCGCTGCGGGCTGCAGATTGCGGCCGTTTGGTCCATTCAACTTGATGTCGAGGCAGGCAAAGTTCGAGTTGGAGCTGACAAACGTCGACGAGCTCAAAGAAAAGCGCTACAGTCGACTGGGACACAAGGCAGGGCATGGATGGACAAAATGCAGGCTCATGACATCCCCAGATTTGCAAGATACTGGAACATACATGAAATGATACTGCAAACTCGTCTCATGAAAGGCCCTTGTAGATACGAGGGCAGATAGTGCAGCCGATGAAAAGTCTATGAATTGCAAGTGATTAGATGCTCGACGCCTGTACAGCGTACAGGTCTACATGCACCAAATGAAGACCATGAACAAATCTTGGAGTGACCCGAATATCAGCCAAGGCCTCAGTTAACAGGACACCTCAGCCACAAGCCACAAGCTTGTGCGGCAGTGCACCCTGCACCAAGCTGTATCATGCAGGTCGAGAAGCTAAGAAGGACAAAACGGCGCCAGAGATTTTCCACTTGAAGAAGTTGAGTCGGAAAATCTACGTCAAACCACCAGCCGTATCCGCACCGGCACCTGCTCCACCACCAAAGCCCAAGGCAGGGAACCAAGATGAACCAAGACCTAACAGGGTGAACCATGGTGAACCACGGCAGACCAGACGGATCTATGCCGGGTGAACGAATGAAACGTGCATTTCTACATGTTTCGTCATGTTTCTATGTTTGAGATTCCACATGTTCCACTTTCTTTGGTCATGATGTTCATGCCTCGAAGTTAAGTGACTCTCAAGTGCCAGAGCTCTTTGAACATTTCGAAGGGTACGGGCCCAAGTGCTCCAGCTCGCCCTGTCAGGTAGACCAAGCGCTAGCAGGTTCCATGAAGGCTTTGAGAGCAGAGGAGCATCATTGAGACTTTCTGAAGAAGCATGAGAGCACAAAAAACGTGAAGTTGTGTAAGTTGTCAAGATTGAACCATGGTTGAACCTGTTGCGGGTTAAGTCGATCCAAGCTGAATAGACTGAATAGACCTCTTTGCCAGATCCTTTGCCAACTGCATCAGATCCGCGTCTCACTTCGGTGCATCCGCACAGTCCAAGCAGCAGAAGCTGCCAAAGTGACCAAATATGACCAGCAGTCATGCTGCCAAATAATTTTCCAAGAAACTCAGCAAAAGCATGACCGAAAAGGAAAGTGACCCAAAAAACTTCAAGGCAAAGCTAGAAGAATAGCACTGTTCAATACTATTTGTTTTTTACAACTATTTAATACTGTAGGCAGGCGTGAACAAATAGACCAAAGCAATTAGCTGTCATCAGTGTGTGGGCAACGGTCATGCGGAGGGTGGGCTGTGGAAATGTGGAGCTCACCTTGTTCGGACCAGCTGCAAAGCAGGCCTTGGGTCTGTGAGGATTGCTCCGCCCGGAGACTTCTTGGAATTCTGTGACAAAAATCTCCGCGGCTTGCGTGCCTTCCTACGCCTGCTTATTTCAGGGGTAGCCACAAGACATGCTGTGAGTGCCAACCCTTTGCTATGATTGATTTTGCACACCCCGTGGGCTCAGCATTTATGCACGGGACATCAGAAGACGACAACTCCTGAACAGCATAGCGACAGCATTGCCACCTAAGCATACCTAAAGGGAGGCAGCATGAGAATAGCTGCACTATGCCACCACACAGAGTCGGGAACTAGACCCGAACGATTCCAGAGGACTCTGATGCAGTTCTGTACGATCTTAGTGACTTAGTGCTTTCAAAGCTCTATGGTCATTGTGGCTTGTGCATCCGAAGCCATGGTATGGATGAAGTGAGGGCCTTGGCAGAGATTTGATTGGGACAAGTTGGGACAGCTATGGACAGCTTGTTCTGAATTCTTAGTGGCAGCATTGGCTCTCAGGTCATGCGGAAGTCTATGGCCAACTCTGTGAGTCCCCACAGGCTGCTGACACGTACGACAAACATGATGAGACCGCTCTATCAGGAAATATTATGAAACTATATGACATAATTGGAATGTTTCCTGAAGTAGTGATGCATAGCCTCCTTTTGAATGAAAACCCTCCACATATCACGGCATATTTCATTGTCGTTTGATATCGTTTAATCGTGCCGAGCCTTGCTTAGAGATCAGCTGGGCCACGGCCAAAGCAGGACGCATGGCTAGAGTTCCAGTACGCTTTCAGCTACCTAGACGACCGGCAACAGCACCAAGGCGTGCGCAAGACCGAGACGCCAACACTTGGCGTTGCTTTGAGTGATCTTGTTTCAAAAGGTGAAGATCCATGATGTTTCAGCATGTTCCAGCACGCCAAGATACACGAAGCACTTAGTCATGTCGTGTCATTTGAAAAAAGAAAGCATGTGTGTGTGTGTGTGCGAGTGTGTTCAGGACATGTGACATGTCAGGACTGACCTGCAGCAAGCAGCATCCTGGCTTCGTGAAGCTGAGATTGACCTCCAGGCCATGTTTAAGATGGCCTCGAATTCCGAAGGAGGGCCTTTCCCTTTTCATGCTATGAGCTTGGCCGCTCAAGTGGTGGATATGGCCTTGAAGTCGGCAATGCTTCGACTGCGGGGCTTGAGCCACGAAGAAATTGTGGGGCACCATTTCTCGGTTTTGCATCGACGCCTGCAGCATGCCGCAGTCCGGCATATGAAGGAGGATCTACCTGGAGATGTTTGCGATATGGAATGGCTGAAGGGAATTTACTTAGCCACGCATCCCACACACTCCCGTGCTCACGAAGTCGCGACTCAGCATCAAAGAAATGAACTTTGTATGAAAGATGCAACGCGAGCTGGAGTGTTGGCACGCCAGATCTTTAAATGGGTGAAGGCATTGTCGGAGAGTCTGCAGGATATTCCAAGAGAAGGCAAAGGCGAAGCCAGAGACACCAAACACACCAAAGTCAGAGAACCTGAGGAAGATGACATCGGTAGCCGTGGCAGCTCTGGCAGCTATGGAGATGATTTTGAAGACGATTCACCAAAGTCTGCCTTGGACACCAGAGAAATCAAAGAAACCCGAAGAGAAACAGGAAGAGAAACAGGAAGAAATCAAAGGATGCCTGTGGAAGTATGGACTGTGTGTGAGCTGAAGGAGGAGGAAGCACTCCCAAAGGTCTCCTTCATGCCATCTACAGAGCCAGAGGAGGACTGATCACCACAATGCAGTTTCTTTGGATGATACTGTAAAACAATATCAATGATACTGCAATTGCATGCGTTTCGCCATGATTGCCGTCGGTTGTATGGCACCCCTGCAACCTGATGTGAAGGATGTCCAGCCTGAGGAGACAGTCTCGTTCCAGCCCCAGCATGTGCTGTGTAGGCAATGTTTTGTAAGGGCTTTGACATTAGAAGACTTCGGACTTGCTATATTTTGAGGGAGGGTTCGGTCAGTCAGCATTTGACCTCCTCCATTGGTTTCAGCTAGAAATATGCCTTGCTCATGCCCAGGTCACAAAGAAACGCCTCTCTTTGTAGGGGCGCCACCGAAGACGTGCTGGACATGTTCGGGGGGCAGATGGAGCAATCTGATGTCAATTGAATATACAGTAATATACAGGGTGATACAGAGAGTTGCTAAAGTCGTGCCCAAATTAGTGGGAATCCTTGGAATAGGTTGGGAGCACTCGATTTTCAAAAGTCGTGCCCTCTTCATTTCGCATAGGAAATGCATGATTTTCTGGTTGTCATGTCTGTTTTTTCGTATTTTGTATAAATCCTGCGTTGAGGTGGTGTTTGGCATGTCGGGCGAAAACTTCAAATCTGAGTAACCTAAGACTTGGCCTTTGCATTTAGATTACTCAGATTTGAAGTTCTAGCCCGACATGCCAACTTGGTGTTTGGCTCAAATTGATAGTTCAAGTTCTAAAGTTCAGGGGCAGCACTCAGAGCTCTAGCTGCCAATGCGGAGTCTCATGTTGTTGAGCCATCAGGTGGGGAGTGGCCTTTCCTAGGCAGCGTCGTTCGGACGTCATTTTTTTGTAGTATATATATGTATATATCATGTCCCTTATCTCACACTTCACTTTCAGATTCACTTGATTTTACAACAAATATAGGCATGACTTCCTGGAAACTGTGTTCAGGCTGGGGAAAGCATGAGTTTCGCGCTTTTCTGTAGTGTAACCTGTAGAATCAGGGTTGGCACTTCCAGATGATTCTATTCAGCAGCATCGGTGACAGCAAGGCCTACTTGTCAGAGTCAGATAGAGTCGGATGGACAAATTGAAAACATAACATATGCCCTGCTTTGGCAGGATGGTCTCCAGACAGTGGTGCAGTACACGAATATGGCATGCCGTTTGCGTGCAAAGGGCCTTATGCCTCGAGCAATCAGGAGAATGCTTCTGATGTCGGACATGGGAGTCCGTTGGAGATTTTGGAAATCGATGACGAATCGCATCAAATTGGCACATTATGTCGTCACCATGTGTCCCCTCTGCAGGATGATGGAGCGTGCATTGATGATCTCACATCGATTCGGGCAAGGTCATCCCGCTTTGGCTTTGGCAGCGAGCTTATTTGTGTGCGCGTACGTCTTCGGCCCGATTTTGCGTTTTCATATGTTTTCATGCCCAACCACCAGCCATCACCAGCCTCTTTCTCAGGAAACTTGCAAAGTGCGATTGAACTTTGCAGCGTACTTATCCGAAGGCTTCCGCAACAGAGAAGCTATCAAAGCTATCAAGGACGGCTCGTGAGCTTTTGCAACAGGTTTGAAAAGCACTGCGCCCATCCGCAGAACACCCTTTGAAAGTGTTGGATCATGTTTAATCATGTTAAATCCATCAAGCGCCAAACAGGTCAACATAGCCAGAAGGGATAATTGCAGTAACTAGTCAGATCAAGCCAGTGCTTGCAGCTCGTCAGGCTTGAGCTCAGTCCAACCAGCATTCAGCATTGTGATGTGCCGGTTCCTCTCTGTTTTCTTTCCACCTGTCTCTTTTGTCTTGCACAACTGTTTGAAGCTGCTCACACCTGCTTCTGGCAAGCCTGTCCAGGCGCAATGAATTTCACTCCTGTGCAATACTTGCACAGCATGCACTGGCAGATACCAATATGAATGTAGAAATATAACTATAACACGCGCACGATGGCATTGGAAAGTCGTCCCCGTCCATTCCTTCTTGGACCCGCAAAAGGAGGCCAGAATACGCAACCAGGCAATGTCGTGCAATGTCATCACTTTGCCAGGAGGCGCAAGAAAGCTTGGGACGGCTGGTGCAGTGGGCCGCTCAGTGCCCAGAAGAGTCAGTTGCGCAGGCCAGAAAGGTTTGACCGACAGTGACTGTAGTGACAGTTGAACTGGCACACTTCAAATACAGCCTGCAATAAAGCTCACGTTTCATCCCTTAATGATCCTTGATGTGAGGTTCCAATCACTCCCAGACACTTTCGATTTCAATTTTCAACGTATTTCGACTTGATTCTCGAGATGAGAGGCTTTGGGCCGGGAAGCGTGCAATTTGCATTGTTGCGCTCTGGTTGCAGAGGCGCCTCGGAGATAGCAAAGTACAGCCATGCAGATGTTGTGCGATTCACTCTGGGCATGTCCATGTGTTGCTTTTCGATTTGAACCCAAAAATTGCATACAATTGCCACATATTGCCACACTTCGTCCAGGCCATGGCATTGGATCTCTTGGAAGAAGATGGGAAGCCACCACCAGAAGAGATCTCTGAGGAGCTGAAGGCAAGAAGTCAAGCTATGTCAAACTGCTCATGTTGGCCTCAAATGCCTAAAATCACTCTGATTCTGATTTCAGTCACAAACATGGCCACATCAGAATTTGAATTCAACACACATGGCTCCTGGGTGGATATTCTTTGGCGCCACAGCTCGAGGATGCTTGAGGATGCTTGAAGCGCATACTGTATCAATCTATATCACGTATCACCTTCTATCACCCTATCATCCTACTATATTTGCTGATCATTGAGCGATCTGCAATCAAGGGGATGGTCTTGTCGTAGAGGGTTGTCAAAATACGTGATCAGGAAATGGCGCGCATGACCATTTCCAGTATGCCAGCCGATTCTTGGCTGCATGCTGCATAGGTAAGTCCTTGTCCGCTCATGTCCGCTGTAGTCTTCTCATTGGCCCTGACAACCTCCAAGCGGCGCAAAATGCAGTCATGTTTATTGTCATCACTGTCCATCAAGTCCTGCCTCACTGTATGTGTGATGAGATGTGATGAGTGATTTTGCGAGGATCATCCGCTGCGGTCTTTAGTGCGCAGAGCACTGGGCAGCCACACAGCTCGCCCCACCAGCCAGAAGAAAAAGCTTCCGCGGCTCAGCTAAGCCATATGTAAGTGGTTATATAAACGGTTCAACTTCAACTTCCTCTGCCACTGAGATCACCGAGGAAGAAATCTGTTTCGAACCTCATTCTGAAACTAGCTGGAGCCAAAAAAGGAGGAGCAATACTATGCCAGCTTGTTCAGCTCTGTCGTGCTTGAAAAATGTGTCGAGGGTGTGGTATCTGGTCCTGAAGGGTCTCAAGAAGTCCAGAGTTCAGACTCACTGAAAGTATCAATGTGCAGCACTGTTCCATCTTGTTCTTATGTGAAGTTGTTTTAGTCTGTCTTTTTTGGTTCCTTGCGCAACCTTGCTCGTGTTGTTGCTGACAGATGCTGACAGAGGAAGATAAAGAAGTCATACTAAGTCTAAGCTAAGTAGATGAAGACCAGCTGCTCAACAAAGGTGGTGAGGAATGAGGAGTGTGGAAAACATGTGGGTGGTGATGGTGATGCCGCGATGCATAATCGACCATAGCTTTGGGACAGGAGATGGGCCATTCGCAGCGCCTGAGCCTGAAACACATGTGCCTTTGCCGACGCCAGAGACACCAGTGACGCCAGTGGCCAAGCAGTTGAAGTACGCGGAGCCCTGGCTGAAGATAAAAAGGATACAGGTGCTATGACAATCTTGAAGTGCAATGAAATGAAATGACTATAATATTAAACAAAATTGAACAAATGCGGTTTAAAATGAGAATATTTAGATGTCAATAGATGGGATAGATACGCAAGGATACCAAAAGATCAAAGGCAAAATAAAGGTTAGTGGGACGCCCAACGGGTTTGACATTGTTGGTGGGACTGCTGAGGAGACACCCTCCCGACACAAGTGTGGAGCCGAGGACCCGACATGATACGCCAAACAAGCACTGTCAGACTGCTCGAGTAACAAATCGTATGAGGAGGTTTTATGCCCTACATTGTAGATTATAGATATTATAGATTATTATAGTGTTATATGTTTTTTTGAGGTGTTCCATATTTGTTGCCATTTGTTGCTGACACACCTTGGAAACCTGGTAATCTTCCTTTGAAGTAAGACTGACCAACAAAAATTGCTTCTCGAACGCGGTCATACTGAGTCATGCTGTTTCTGACACTTTTTGTTGAAGACGATGGTTTCTTGTAGCTGCGGGCCGGCTGTGGAGGAACAGGATGTGTTCTCGCAGTATCTTCGAGATTTGGAGCTGGCCCGTGTTGCTCATCTCCTTTCTCTCAGCCATTTAGCTGCACAGAGCTCGACACTTTTGGTGGGGAGAAAGTACCGTGCTTGGAAACTTGATCTTCACTGGTTTGCGTTTCTCCTTTTCGCTGAGGTGATGATTGGGAGATGCAAGCCCGGAAGAAGCTTGACAACTCCCGCCGGTGTCTTGCCTAGCAATATGGCCAGCATACATCAAGACATATCAAGACACTCCTTCTTGCTTTCATTTTGTGTGATGGCATTGCAATCAAAGTCAAGACTCAAATCCGGTCAAGGAAAGCCAGATTTGAGCTGGAACTGGTTGACCTGGATGAGCTAAAAGAGAAGCGGTACTCCCACCAGGGCCATAAGGTCCGGACCCCACAGTGTCCAAGCGTAGAATCATCATGAATCATCCAATTTGCCATAATTTGCCAGTGGAGTCTCCTAGCAGGTCCGAGCAAGTTGATGCAAGTTGGCAATTGAAGATTGTTGGCACATGCTTACACTGGGCTTACACGGCAGGTCTTTATGCAGCAATTGCAGAAGATGAACAAATCGGCCAGTGATCCAAACATTCGACGGCGCCTCAGTATCTGTGTATATGATTGTATATGTAGTTAGGATCATAATTAGGAGGAAAGGCGTGCTTTGTCACAGGGTGTTCCGATAAAGTCGGTGACCAGATGGTATCAAGATGTGGCAAGATGTGTCAAGATGTGTCAAGATGTGTCAAGATGTGTCAAGATGTGTCAATGCAAATGAAGCCCCGCTGCAGGTCGTGCAGCAAGAAAGGATAAAACAGCCCCGGAGATTTTCCACTTGAAGAAGCTCAGTCGAAAGATCAAGATCCATGCACCTCCGAAACCCAAGGCTCAACCTTGAGGGAAGATGAGGGAAGGGGAAGAACGGTGGATCAAGAATGTATAAGAATGTTAGATTCTGGCAGGTCAAGAAAGGGAGTCTTGTTCTGGCTTCTCCTTCTCAGTTTGCAGCTATGCGATCCTATGCGGCTATGCGCCTCAAGCATCTTGCCAAGCATTCCCCTTATTAGTTTGCTTCCAGGTTGATAAAGAGTTGGCCGGGAGCATGAAGATGCTGAGGGCAGAGACTGCTGAAAAGCTTGACAAATTTTGAGAAGACGCGCGATCGTGTGAGAGCGCAGAATAGTTCTCGTGACAGGTGAGAATTCAAAGACACTATCGAGATCTATCAAGTCATATGACGCCACTATACATATCTATACATCACCTCACAGGTCCTCAAGAAGTTCCTGTAGCTTGGCCTCGTCAAGAGCGATTCTCAATTCTCCCTGCAAGTCGCAGACTGCCCAAGCAGCAAAAGCTGCCAAAGAGGGGCGATCAGGCTGCAGAGCCTGCTGCTGACGATAGTTTAATGTCTTTGGAATCCCTGACGTTTGTCGGAGCGCTAGTGCAAAATTGTACAGAAAGGGACCAGTCAACCACAAAGTTCAGGCCTGAGGTCTGAAGCAGAAAAAAGGAATCGGATGGCAGGGCAGCACCCAATAAAATAAAGGATTGTTCAAGATGTAGCACCGTGGTACAGTACTATGCCAGATTAAAGGTGAGACCAGACTTGGAATGGAAAAAAACCACGCAACTCACGTGCATAGAGTAGCTACCTCCCCGTGGTGTTGGCTCAGCATCTTGCTCTGCAATGCTGGCCTTACCAATAGCCATCAGTTGGTAGTAGCCCCAGATCACCAGCAGTTTTCTGACACGGTGGCCACGGTAGCCAGTAGTCTCAGCAGGTGGATCACAGTGATGGCGACTGAGGCTTGTAGAAATTTGCAGCTGAAGGGGCCCACAGACCCAGGGGCAGCCTTGAGAAATCAGGATATCTCCACTGTGTCAAGATGTGCCAACACTTTCTAATCCTTTCTGCACTGCAGATCGCTGCAGATTTGTGTTACATGATGCGTTTTGTGTTGATAAATCCAAGGCCCCTTTGGGCCTTGAGGCTGCAGTTGTCGAAGGTGCATTTGCTGAGGGCATGGGCTTGCGTTCATATTGAGTGCCAGAGACTGCCTCGAACGACATGACGCTTGAACTTGAAGGCAAAGTAATGTTTCTCTTGTAACTTCGGACTTGCCCTTGCCCATGGTGGTTTTCCAAAGATTTCCCAAGGAGGGGTCGTTGCAAATGCATCCATATGATTATGCGGCAAATATATATATATATATTTGACATATATATTTTTTAACATGCACATATGCATGTATCCAAATACGATCCAATATGTCATATCCCAGTACATCCAATAACACTCGCACACACACACACACTATAAATATACAATACACTACACACAATACACGGTACAAGATACACAACACACACACAGAGATATGTCTGTATATATGTATATACTGTATGTGTATGTGTGTGTGTGTGCGTGTGCGTGCTTGTGCCGGATATACCCCGCAAGTGTTGAGTAATTAACAACCCAGTATTGATGCTGTCAGGCCATGTCGACCGCCCCAGTGCGCTTAGCGGGGAAGCCAGCGGCCCCGGTGCTAGTGCGTGCTCTCTTGTGAGGAAAGAGAGTGAGAGAGAGAGAGAGGAGGGAGATTGAATGATAGAGAAAAGAAAGACCAAGCTTTACAAAAGTGTGGGTATGTTTTGATTCCCCACCTGCCAGGTGTGGGTTGCTAGATTTTATAAGAGCTGTCTTCCGCCTTCTTCTTCTCCTTCTTCTTCTTCTTCTCCTCGTCGTCGTCCTCCTCGCCAGCTGCACATCGCAGTGGGCACGTTGGACGCCAACCGCCAGAAAGAATGCGCCAGAAAGAATGCCAGAACATATTGCCAGAACATATACCATTAAGATTGCCAAATCGAATGTCAGAAAATGTGCCAAATAGAGTGTCAGATAGAACGCCAGATACAACAGCGAGGAGGAGGAAGAGGAGGAGAGGATAACTTTGGTGAAATCTAGAGACCTTCGGTCTCTAGATTTCATCAAAGTTTTCCTCTCCTCCTCTTCCTTGCCAAAAAGATATGCCAGAAAAAATATCAGTACCAGAAATTATGTCAGAAATTCTGATTGGTCACGGTGGGGATCATTCGAAGTAAAGTAATTTTGCCTTTTTGTAAGGAAAAAACGCCTGTGCCCAAGGCCAGCAACATCCATCGTCAATCCCGTGAAGAGAAAGGTGCGGTGTGCTGGTCACTACTTCCGAGAACTGCAAAAAATGACCGCGCAACTCGCAGCTTTTCAGTTGTGTTTGTGCTATGCTATGAAAATTTGTGCACGCCCAGATCCCAGCATTGTTTTGCAGGCAAATGTGCTGGAAATGCTCTCATACGTAGCTGCCCCAGTGTCTTTAGAGTCCAGTCTGCTTGGTGCATCTCTTCGCACCTCTGACAGGTCCACAGTCTGGGAATCGATCACATCAGAGAGGCAGATATGGTTTGGATTGCCGAAGAGGCTGGGTTTCTCAGAGCTTCCTGCAGACAATACTGTTGCCACCCACGCTACGTTTCATTTCATACAGGTTCCATGAGGACTGAGCCAAAAATGCCAATACGTGCTGCACCAGCCATATAAAAAAGTTAAATAACCGAGATGTGAAAACATGAAAACTCGGAAAGCGGTACTTGGAATTTCCAATAGGCATACAATGCATCCTTGCCTCCCGGCTGGACTGAACATGAAGATGAGAATGGCCTGGGACCCCAAGCAGGTAATCTTTTTGCAGATCATGCTCATGATTTCATGATGTTTCTCTCTTGTGATTTTCCGTTGTTTTTTCATGTTCTATCAGCTGGAAACATGCTGCGTGGGAAGGCCGGACCTACTTCTACAACACAAACCGACGGGAATCCCTCTGGAAGCACCCGCTTGACCAGGCCAGGGGCCTATGCAGGGCACATGTGCGGGATGTTGATGGATATCGAATGACTTTGCGTCCCCTCGGTCATGGATCGTGGGAGTAATTGACATCCCTTTTTTTCCCTATTGTTTCTCCTACGTGCTCGCGTTCAACAGGGCAAGCACGTTCCAAGGGAGGAATGGTTGCACAACAGCTGGCCTCGGCAGAAATTTGTTGATGCCAAGATATGCCAAGGAATTTGTGGAGATTGCCAACTACTGGAGGCACCTTGCGGACCCACTTATTTGCCATGAGACACAAGTGAAGGAATGAAATCAAAAGATTACAGGCACAATGCTCAGGCAATTTGTCTGTGTGGAGGGGCGCAGTCAAAAAAATGCTCAGCTAATTTGATGTGAATTGATTCGACCACAGCTGGATTCCTGTGGGTCCAGCCCGCAGGAGAGCCATCAAGGCAGGTGGCTTCTGGGACATTGATGAGGAGCTGGCCATGGCCCTAAGTAGACGTTGCTGGTTGTTGTGCCTTTTAAACGTGGCTGCATTTCAGCTTATCATGCCAAATCCAATGACAAACATATCTGATACACAACCATAGAATGCCATGATATATCACAATACATCATACTAATACACAGTCAATTGTCAGTGTTGTATTGTGCATATGTTGAGATGTTTGTCATCATGTGTTTATGTTTCCGTGACGAGGCTGAGATGGAGGAACAGATTCGGGCTAGCTTGCAGGGAACTCAGGGGTTCAAAGGTGTGATGTGATATGATGTGATGGAGGCATCAGGAAAATATGTAAAACATATTATTTGTTTCGACGTTTCTTAAGTTTTTCCGGGCAGTTCGTGCTTGAATGCCCCACACTGCTGCGTGCTGTTGCCAAGAACACGACATCTGAGGGCTGATTGGATGGAGCTGTATGACGACAGCGGGCACAAGCACACAGCTCGGGCATAGACCGCCTGATTTGATTCTCATCACCAAATAACAAGAGATTGCAGTGGATCAATATCCTGGCATTTTGGGCTTAGGTTCTTTTTCAACCGCAAGACCGAAGAGAGCCTTTTTGACGACCCACGCCACACCACGTATCATAGCTTGTATACACGCATCAGGCAGGGCGCCACTTTCAGTCATCTTACCTGGGCCTTGCTTGTTAAAGATAAAGACTAAAGCCCAGTGTAAAGCTGTGTAGGCACGTGTAAGTCCAGAGAACGGCCTGATTGTACTTGGATGCACAGTACTTGGTCATAATCGAGCCTTCATGATGCACTCATGGATTTTGAGCGGTTGGCGCAGCTGGCTGTTGAAAATTCCAGGTTTGTGAACATGATGAAAGAGAAGTTGCCATTGCTGGCTTTGGCCCCCCGAGCAACAGCCTGCAGCTTTGTTTGACTATCCTTTCAACATCCTGTTCGATTGTAGTTGCAACCTTCAAGTGGTTCCTGAAGGGAGAGAGGGATGGAGGGAGAGGAGAGCGGGAGAGCGGGAGAGCGCCATGCTTGTATTTGCAGGTGATGACTCCTATGTATGTGTTTGTGTGTTTGTGTTTGCATGTGTTTGGCTATGTATTGGTGTAGTTACACAAGTACCCTGTACTGAGGATCCCATCGTCAATGCAGCAGAGCTGCAGCGCCAGCAGGAGGCAACATTTTGTGCTCGAGTTTGACATAGTTTGACGAGAAACATGTCCACACATGCTCAAGCTAAGCGGAAGGCAAGATTGGACATACCGCATCTCACGCTGAAAGTGATACACTTGACGCACTTGACATTCTCTGAAGCATCTTCCTGGTGGCCTTCCCTGTCTGCCAGGAAGCTGAGCACAAGGCTATGAGATCAGTGACACGGATGCAGGCCACCGGTTGGCATCACTGGGGTGGAAAGGGGTTTGAAATGTTTGAAGGCTTTCAGGGCATTGCAGCATATTCAGCACCCCAAAGCAGAGCAGATTGCCTAGCTTTCCGCATCCAGGCAGCTGTGCGGGTTATGCTTGCAAGGCACTGTTTTGGGCACGTTTTGAGCATATCTTTATCCAGCATCATCGAACTCTATCAAACTATTTTGAGATGTTGGTCTGATTTTGTTCGATACTTTTCAGGCGCATCATTAGGCATATTACTGTAGATATTTTTGGGTGTACTGTACCTTTGGAGGGGTGTAAATCTCCTGGCAAAGCGTCAGGCGAAAAGCCCGACTCCTCTCGGCGAAGCGATGCATGGCACTAAGCTGGACAGATGACATGATGACCCGCATAGCGGATTTGGTCAAACATGTTCTGGAGTCTCTGAGTATGGAAAGGATATGATATCATATGTATGTATATGTGCAACGTCTAATTGCATGCATGCATGCAATGGACATAATGGACAACAGACACACACACACACACCCACACGCAAACACATACTTTTGCATATTCACATGCATTCCTAGACTGCTTTGCCATGTGGAAAAGAGGGTGTGTATGATTGTGTGTGTGTGTGTGGAATTGGATGTACATGAATATGTGTGTACACATATAAACACACGCACGCACGCACATGCATGTGTGTGTGTGTGCACATGATTGGATGGGCTTCAGTGATCATCAAGTAGAATAGTTTCGATGTTTCTTGACGTATGTTTTCCGATGTTTGCATTACACGAACTGAAGTGAAGTTGCTTACTCATCAGCACCCTACCCACACCACCATGCGACTTTTCACAGCGACAGACATACACCGGCCGTTTCAGGTCTGAATCGGGTTCCTCCAGACTTGAAGGGGTGCTCTCCTGATTTGTCGAGTGTTCGAATACTTCAAGCTTGGTGTCGGAGTGATTGATTTGATCTAGTCTACACCGCAGATTGGCCACGATTGACCATGCTTGGCTTACAATATCCTGCCCTCCTTCAGATTTTTCGGATTCTTGCAGCGAAGTGGTGCGATTTGTCGAGGAAGCTCCGACTCACCGTGCGTACTGCAGTACCTGGCACTCACGTGAAGGAATGCGCCACAAGCTCAGACAGCTTAGCAGCCGCATGTCATGCAGCATGGCTTTAAAAGGGATACAAAGAACATCAAAGAACATCAAAGAACATCAAAGAACATCAAAGAACATCAAAGAACCTGAAGGTACCATGATGAACCATGAATGTTTAGAAGGTGTGTGAAGGTGTTCCGTCTGGGTTTGGTCCGCCGATTTGCCTGGTCACGCACAGCATTCTTTGCCCGCTGCAGTGAGCCATTTCATCAAGCGAGTTGGGGAGAGCACCTGTGAGGTGCAAGGTTTAGGGGGAGAAATCGTAGCCAGCCATGAATTCTGAAGGAGTCACGGTGACTGGTGCTGAGGAGCTTCCTGTTTGCAAAGTAATGCAAAGCACATAGGTATCCTTCGGTATCCCTTGACGTTGTCAGGTTGTTGTCAGGTTGCGTGTTTTTTTCTCCATTGGTGAGGTGAAAAGATAAAGTTTCTACCCACAGCAGATGGAACAGCAAGCAAAGCTCCGACTGCAAAAGTCTAGTTGAGGTATCCGGTGTTCGAGTCCTTTGATGACTATGATCTGGATGAGAACCTCTTGAGAGGCCACGTTTACACCATTTTATACCATTACATTACCAAACGATCTTCCATCAAACTTGATTGGAAGAACATATGCTGCACCAGCCTTCACCTTCACCCACAATAGGCTGGTCAGAGAGTTCTGCTTGATGCAACAGTGCTGGCTGTAGATAATTTTTGTGCAATTGAGAGCTGTCTCTAGATAAATGCAAATTGCAGCACATCATTGCTCCAGTTGGTAATTAGTTGCCATTGCAGACCCTTCATGCGCAATCTCTTGCATTGCTTTTCATATTCAAGATGTTTGCGGTCTGGCATGGGCAGAATGGCCGGAGTGTAACGGAGTTTTTCCAGGTATCTACTCTTATGGCTTTGAAAAGCCAAGTGCTATCCAACAGCGTGGCATCAAGCCCATCCTGGATGGCCGTGACACAATTGGACAGGCGCAATCAGGCCGAGCAAGGGTTAGCAGCAAGGGCAGCACAATGATGAAAGCAAAGAGTATCTAGGAAGCAGAATGCATATAATGCATATAGATAAAAGGTAGATGAATGGATGGATGGATACTAGCACGTTAGTAGATAGATAGGCTAATAGACATTCATCGTGAATATATTTCTATATTCACGATGTGCGTGTGTGTGTGTGTGTGCGCGCGCATGTGTGCTTTAATAGAAGATACATAACTTCTCTTCTGCCTGCTTGCAGAGCTTCAGACTACCAGAAGAGTCGATGTAGGGGAGAAGATGGGAGAAGTGATTAGCATGTGATATCATGACCACATCATGACCACATCATGACCACCAGCTTCGGTGAGACGTAGTTTGGCCTGCTAAGACGTGGAGAGGCACTGGCAAGACTGCAACCTTCGTGATTGGGGCACTGCAGCGAATTGACTATTCCATGAACCGTTGTCAAGCACTGATGTTGGCACCTACCAGGGAAGCTCAGATGCATTGATATTGCAGAGCGTCCTGTCGAATGTATAACATGATGTGCATGATGATCATGATGCATCAATGTGTGGCAATTTGTACCAGGGGTGAACAATGTGAACAGGGACAGTGCAATAGCAGAGAAAGGCATTCCCTGACAGACTCACAGTGAACACAGAATGCACTGAGCCGATAGGCGGGCATTTTATGGCGTTGTGCAATGTGAAGCATGTGGAAACATGAGGAGCTGGCGAATCAGATCTACAAAGTTGCCTTGGCCCTTGGAGACTACCTGAAAGTCAAAGCGCATGTTTGCAACTGGTCTTGATGGTAAAGCTGATAGATAGACTTTGATAGAAACTATTATATATATATATATATATTGCATGAAATTACTATCAACTACCCCACAGTGTTTCTGCAATGCTCACGTTCGGTAGAACAGAACAGGGATCACGAAGAGAATCGAGACATGATTGGAGAATATCTGGTCAAGAGAGTGGCAGTACGGACTGCACAGAAGTCTCTTCAGACTTCAGAGCATATTAGCAAGATGTAGAAAGTTAATGCAAGTCAGCAAGTGCCAGTCTCCCAGCCTTTTGGTGTCTCATGGTGTCCCCTATGCTGTCCGTTGCAGCTTCTGTTTCTGAGGCATTGGAGGCACAGCCATCAAGGATGATGTGGAGAGGCTCCGAGCTGGCCAACACATGGTGGTGGGAACGCCTGGCCGCGTCTTTGACATGGTCAACAAGAGCCCAAGAAGCATTTTCAATGTGAAAGATGATCATGATATTACATAGTTTTGTATATATATATATATGTGTGTGTGTGTGCGTGTTTATTTGTTTATTTATTTATTTATTTATCTATGTATATATTTACTTATATATTTATTTATTTATTTATCTATTTATGCATTTATTTATATCATGATTCATCGCAATTCATGTTGTTGTTCGCATGTCAATGCATGATGCAGCAAATCAAAGGTTTGTCAATCAAACCATGCTGTAATTGTTACCTCTGTGATGCCAACACGAGGTTTTCAATGCTCTCAGCTCTTGGCATCTATTGCCCTTGAAAGTGTCATCTAATGATATGTGCCAGCAACATAATTTTTATCTATGTTTATCTCACGTGGGCTTAGGAACAACCTGCGTGTCGACGATCTGAAGGTCTTTGTCCTTGATGAGGCTTCATTCCTTGGCATAAATTTCCGAAATTGTTTCATCAAAGGTTGCTGCTGCTTGATGGGCAATGTCTTGTGATTCTTTGTGATTCTTTGTGATGTCTTGCGATGTTTTGTGTGCTCAGACAGCTGCATGGCATTGTGAAATTGTGTCTGTCAGGCCGATGAGTTGATGTCACGCGGTTTCAAGGAGCAAAAACCAAGTGTAGCTGTAGTGGTCAGTCGATATCCCTTCGGTCTTCAGGAGATGTCCTCATATTTTTCTTTCATATATGTTTCTTTTCATCGCTCCACGGACTCCACGGTGCCTCGGGGCGAAGGACCAGATCTACGACATTTTCAAGTGCCTTCCGCCAGATGTCCAGGCGCTGTGATCACCAAAGATGACGGAGTGATATGGAGTGTGTCATGACCAGTACTGTTGTGGTCTGATTCATCGCGTTTCAGGTGGTGCAGACTTTCGCCATCCCCGGCTATTCCTCATTTCCATTTTGTGTTCAGGTATGTCTTTTCTCTGCCACCATGGCACCAGAGATCTTGGACATGACCTCCAAGTTTATGCGAAATGCTGTGCGCATTTTGGTGAAGAAGGACGATCATTGCCACTTTGCATCATCTTTGCATCACTTTTTCCTCGTGCGCGGGCTGGTAGCCAGCATTTTTATCATCTTTGCTGATCCTTGCTGATCCTTTCTAATCCTTGATCCATCTCTTGCGCAAAGCGTTTGCCAGGATGAATTGACCCTGGAAGGTATCCGGCAATTCTATGTGGCAATTGAGACGCCTGGAGAGTTGTCATCAGTTCACATGTTCATACTGGGTGACGACCTTGACTTTCGAGTAGGCTGTCCAGGTTCCCTATCTAGTCAGATGCAGTATGAGACGCGTTCAAGCTGAGGAAAGAGGAATGGAAAGTGGACACACTCTGTGATCTTTATGAGACATTGACCATCACTCAAGCCATTATTTACTGCAACACACGACGCAAGGCGGGTCAAACAGTGATGGGTCTAGCTGGTGGAATGGGAAATTGCGGAAATTGTACCAACAATATGTGTGCATGTCTTCCGGTTCGTGCATGCATAGATAAATACACAAATGAGATTGAATAAGTAAATAATTAGTTGATAATATATATATATATGTGTGTGTGTGTATATACATATATGAATATATGTGCATATATGTGCGTATGTGTCTATATGTGTCTATATGTGCAAAAATAGGAACGGCACGTGAATGTGTGGTGCTGCCAGCTTTCAGCAGACGCTTGGGACGCACAGTTTGGCAGGTCGACTTCTTGCAAGATCAGCTGGTGAAACGCGACTTCACTGTGTCCTGCATGCATGCTGATCTTGACCAGAAAGAGCGCGATTTGGTTATGCGCAGCTCGGTGGCGATATCGAGTGATCTAAGCATTTCGGAAGCTTGTCACGTTAGTTCCAAGCAACCGCTGCAGAAGTTGTGCATGTTGAAGAGTGCCACAGGGCATGTGGAAGCAATTCCGGAGCTTCCAACCACCCCTACAGGAGAACAATGTCCAAGCAAAACAGTAGGTGTTTCTTTTTTGTGTGTGTGTGTGCGTGTGCAGGTGCCTCTTGGTTGTGATTCATAACATGTAGTTGCTGAGAGTCAGGCAGGTAGACTTGGCAGGTAGACTCAGCAGTCCATTTTACAATGCTACAGCTATTCCCAGTATATATTGCTACCCGCGTCAGCTTTGAAGCATGCTGCTCTCGGTCACACTGCGGTGCTGTGCCATTGACTTCAGACATCCAGATTTCACACAAATAACATGTGTAACATGTCAAATCATGTCAAATCAACTCACGCAGAAGACAACTAACGAGAGATAAAGTGAGGAAAACACTGTTGGCATGCATTCGGGTAGAAAACCATCAAGACGAAAGCATAGTACAAACATTGGCAGACATGGAAAGCAGAAGCAAAGGAAAACGTACGAACAAGCAGGGGCACGCTGTATGTATGCATATGGCATATGTGTTATGTAGTGCAGTGCTTGTGTGTTGTAATTCAGGACATGGTGCTGTATGCATTGTCAATGTCATGGTCGTGGACTGTTGTGATATGGTTCCCGTGAGTTAAATTGATTTCGCTGTTTTATTAATGATGGTAATTACAGATCATGCAGTGTACGTGCATGGAGGGGTTCCTTGCCTGGTGGACAGCCGCTACGCACAGGTGAGTTCCGCTCGGGTTCCTCCCGAGTGCTCATTTCTACCGATTTGCTCGCTCGCGGAATCGATGTGCAACAGGCATGACCGGTTTCGCTCAAAGATCTCAAAGCAAGCATTCAGGGAGCATCATTGCAATGTCCCACCTGTTCCGAAAAGATCTTTGTAAGGTGTCTCTCGTCATCAACTATGACCTTCCGGCCGCTCTGCTGGCATGAGCTGTTGGTTTGCATACAGATCAGGGCCGTTTGGGGCTCGGAGGGTGCTGCTGACAATGAGGCAAACATGGAGAACTACCTCCATCGGATTGGTCGAAGCGGCCGATTTGGTCGAAAGGGTGTTGCCATCAATTTCGTGACAAACAACGATGTGAGGACCATGACGCTTGCCAGCAGGCAAGAAATGCCCATCCAGGTATCCAGATGCAAAGAATGATCTGCATGATATTGCAAGAGGGTTCCAGTCGTCGTATGATTAGGGCAGCCAATCATATTTGAACGTGCCGAGTCAGCTTCATATTCAGGTTTCAACTTGTCATTTTCTTACTTTCCTGACGCTATCATGCAGCACATGTTTTGGACCTTGCGTGTTGGGCTGTTTAATCCAGGGAATAGCTAGGGATCTTGAAAGTGGGCACTACTGTGGCAACTACTGGCAGAGTCCAGCCGAAAGACATATCCACAACAGGGTAACAGGGTAGGTATGGGTAGGTCAAGGCAGTGAAGAATTGCATCGAACATCAAGAACATCATAAGGCTTCTGAGGGAATTCAGGCCCTTTAACTCTTGTGAGAATTTGTTGAGTCCCTAAAGGACCCGATATGGAAAAATATAAGAATCCGCCTCCCGCCTCGGATGAGTAGTTCCCACATATTTACAATGGATTCATGACATTTTACGACCAAGTTTCCCGGATGGCTGTGCACTCCGTGCCTGCAGCAACCATCCTCCATGTTTGTCAAGATTTACCTAGATCAATCTATATAGATCAATTACTGTAATTGAAGGCCCACTACGTCCCAAGCACGGCCACAGCCGAGAAGGGGTCAAGAGGTGTGGAAATGTGTGGAAGAGCACCTAGATTGAAAGAAGCAGCTGGACATGAAATAGTTTCGCAGTGCTGCAAGGAAAGACATCGAAAAGTTCTATCACACCCAAATTGAGGAGATGCCAGCAGTCACTCTACTGCAAAACGTGCTGTGCTTCGTTCAATTCTTGGCATTTCCTTGAATAGCCAAGCTCAAGTTGAATTGTCCAAGGACATTGCTGACCTGATTTGAGTGCATAATATGCACATCTGCCATCATCGGCCTATCCCAACATCAGTTTGGCACAGGGGATCGATGGTTGCCTCACATTTCTTTCTTGCGGGTACTTTTGGGGCACATAATTGTCAATGGAGTGGATTTTTGTAAGAAGCCGTGCTCCGGCGATTGTGAAGAAACTCTATTTTCCCAGCGGTAGGGGACGAGGAATACAAACGTATACAAAGAGAGGGACGTTTATCAATCTGCAAATGCTGGTTTGAAACGAAGGGCTGTGACACAGATTAAAGCAGCAACAGCGCATGCCAGCTATTTGGTAGAAGTTAGACGTTGGCCCGTATTTCGTAGTGGCTCGGCTCGGGCCATCGCGGAGATTGCGCAAGTGCTTAGGTTAGGCTGCGTACAGCGCGGTCCTATTTGGTACAGAATGGCAACGTCAAAAGGTTTGTGAATGAATGTGTTGTGGCAGATGGTGCTTTGGATATATAGTGCTGATGCTGAGAAGAACAAGAAACCTTCTTGGATCTTCTTGGTATGCGTGTGTGTGTGTGTGTGTGGAGCATGTGGGCGCATGATAAACTTGACACTTGAGACAGGCAGGGCTAAGCTCCCAGCACTACTGCCGAAGTTGTTGACTTTTGTTGGCGGCTGGTGTTCAATCAAACATTTGCGAGATTTAGATCGTGCGCCCCGGCTGTGTTGACAGATGTTTGTCTCAGCATCGAACTAGCCCACACAACTTGGCGGTGCAATGGCTACCACAGCCTTTCACCTTCAAGGGCTAGCGTTTCGGTGGATGCTGAGAGCTGAAAAGACTCTGGCCCCGTGATGACCCAAATTGAAAGATTTTGAAAATAAAAGTTTTGGTCTTCTGTTTGGATTGACTTTGAAAGCAGAACAGGTCATGACTTGAACGGGGCATGACTTTCCTGAATCTGCTTCAGCCGTCACTACATGAAAGATGACAAAAGATGATAAAAAAGCAAGAGAACCCTCAGAGCCCTGTGTTTAAAAGGTCGTCACTGCCGGAGCCGCGGTCCAGTTTCAATTGATGGCGTGCGAAACTTGTACAGCAGCATGTCTGTGCTTCACTCCCTAAGCTTGACTGTGGTGGTGTGTTCAGCGTCCTGATGCAAGATATGTCAAGAACGTATAGTAACAGAGTAACAGTTTGAAAGTATTGATTGCGATGTAAATCACAAGCAGAAATTGGAGATGAACAAGTGTTCCTGGTTGGGAAGCCTCACAGCTCACAGTTGAACAAAATAAAGCAGGTCTGTGGGCGTAAGATTTTGCAAGCGCTTCATGTTTTATCCACCTGAACTGCCAAAGCATTGCAACTTGCTCTGTTTGGTTGCAGCCTCCACAGGGCGGGCAAGGACACCCGCAGTGCAGAAACAGTGAGCTGGAGGTGAATCGCACATAAGAAACCCTCAGATCATGAATAGTGCTTGTGAAACATTGTGAGACCATCACAATAGCACCTTGCAAAGGGTTAGTGTATGTCCCGAAAGCATTTGCACAAAGTTCTTCCAAAATCTGTTGTTGGCTCTGTGTCAGTGTAGGTCTTGTTTGATGTATGTTGGAGGGCTACTTGCAAGGCTGTTCCCGGCATTTCTCAGCCAGCCACTGTCAGGTTGCTTTACCACTGATAGTCAATGATAGCAAGGCAGCATAGTGCAGCCATTCTCTCATTATTTGTCGTTATCTCTTGTTCATACCTCCAACAACTTCGTTCGTACATGTTGGTACTTCCTCTTCCTAACTGAGAGCTGGGAAAGGTAGACGCAGTATGACCGGACTTCAGTGAGCCACAGGGCTATGAGGGCCCAGTCAGATGGCATGTTGAAGATCTCTGCCGTAAAGGCATAGCAACGGGAGCTGGCTTGTTCCAGATCCAACAGTTTCTCGGGATTGTAGAGTTCCTAATGCCTCCAGGCCCAAGGGGCTGCAAACAGAACGCTGGACGTTCCACAAGTGTCGGAGCATGAGACGACCTGGATTCAACAGGGCCTGGAGTTGCACAAGTTGCACATGTTCATTTGCTGGAACAAGCTTCCCGTGTTGGCTAGTTCGAGGGGGGTGAGACTGATGAGACTGCAGAAAAGTGTCAGAAGGCTGTTGCATGCTGTTCCTGCATGAGATTGCAGCAGGGTTTTGTTATGTTTTGTTTATGTTTGCTGGATCAAGGAGTGGGGTGTGGATCAGTACAGTGACTTGATCAGGTCTTACAAGTCACCTCCTCACACCGGCGCAATCGTGCAGCTACACGGATCCAGGCGAGGGTCGACGTTTTGTTCGTAGCATCGCCCAGAAGATGCAGGCGTTGCAAGTTAAATCATGATCCTGTACAGTAAAGGGGCTTTGGCGCGAGAGCATTTTGTTGAACTAGGACATCGCTTACCCTAGCTCTCGGAAAGGAAGATGCACCTGTAGGATGTGATATGTGTAGGTGCGCTCTAGGAAGAACAATTCCGTTTCAGGCACATATTCGAGGCCTTCTGGCACGGCGTCGTTACAGGCGATGAACGTGCGCTATGTTTTGAAAGCAGTTACTTATATATAGGTATATATGTATATATATATATACACTGGAAGTGGTTGTCCTCTTTTCGAATTTGTTTCTCCATGTCTTACGGCATCACGCATTCCCAAATCAAAATGGTTCAATCTGGCTACTGTATTGCTTCGCTGTGGATTTGAAGATATCTCTACAGCATTGCACAGCTGGAACCAGACCTATGCGGGACCACCGCCGCTTTTTGATCCAGAATACCATCAAGCCCAGCTCCCAGTTGCATACAGCTGCGTTATGCTGCATTCAGCACAATCCTGAAAACCACAGTTGCAGGGATTTTTGATACTCGTACTGAAGACTTCAAGAGTGTTGATCTTGGCTCAGGATTCAGAGAGCTTTACGCCATTGGTTGTCTACTTTGGCAGATGTCAAGGCAAGCGCCCAAGAGAGCACACAATGATTGCATTCCATGTGAGACTCAAAGCATCTCAAAGATACATGGAGCTATTTTTCCGGCCACCAGCCAGGCTGCAAGACAGGCGAGGATACAGGCTTGCATCCGGCTCCAGTGCTGGTCTTTGTATGGCTGGGCCATGGCTGACCTTCACTTTTAGGCCATTCTTCTTGTTTGCACCTTCAGCAGATTCCAGCAGCACACCGGGGGATTTTGTATTCTGTGAGCAGCTTGGACTTGAGTGTCTCCAAGGTGCTGGGCACGCTCAATGGCTGCAAGAAAACTCTGTGCCTTGGTTACATTTGGAGTTTGGAGATGCTTTGCGCAAACATTGCTGCGTGGCGATTTTGCCAAACGATTGGCTTGCACGCAGATGCAGAGAAGATGGGCGCCTATGCTACGTTTGTGAAATTGAAGCAGGCTCGGATTGAATTGGCGTTGTCTTTTTTTTTCGGAGGGTCTGCTGGCTGGTAGACCAGGCGATACAAGAAAGTCTGCCAGGGTGTGATCACACAGAGCAATGCATTTTTCCACGACAGGTCATTATCTCGATTCAGCCTGCACACTCAGCTCAAAAGTGAAATCTTATGATATCTTATGCGATGTTCAGTCGCCAACTAAGTTGAGAAGAGTGGCATGCAGACAGTTCTGTCACTTCTAAGGTGTCACGTAAGGCAGTGGATAGCTAGGAGACGGGTCCTTTTCTCAGTGCCGCAGCTGACACCGGTTTTTCCAGACATTTCCAGGCGTTGCTTTTCAGGATGGTGTGATGGGTGCCTGTGGCATACAGTAGTGCAATGTAGTGCATACAGTATTGTACGTTTCACACCATTTCACTCTTTGTACAACTTTCTGGTCTTCCCTATGTCCATTTTTTCCCATGCGATTTGAGGTCAAAGAGCTTCGCAGATTGTGAGGTCCTCAAGGCTGTGCTTCTGTCAGTATGAAGGTGCAATGGTGCAATATGATGCGATATGGTGCGATATGGTGCAATAAAGCATCATCCTTACTAAGACTACTAAGACAATCTAAGACATTCTAAGAAAGGTCTGGCACATGTTTTGCACAGCACATAGATTTCGGTAGCTTTTTCGCAAAAGATTCATACCTCAAAGTGGTAAACGCGTGTCAGCTTGACCCGAAGCCAGTTAATGGAATAAGGAAATACACTTCTTCGGTTCGGTTGCTTCAGCGCCAGATGAAGGCTCCAGGGCAGCCACAATTTGCAAGACCCTGCAGTATCACACAGCCTTTTCGTGTTTTTTCCGTGTGCTTTACCATCTTTTTCCCATGGCTCGCTTCCTTAGACTTGCTGCTCTGCCGCAATGTTAGGCGAGTTCTTGTCTCGCAACTGTAGCACTTGACTCCTGCAAGCCTTTGGATGGCTACGGAGCATGTAGAAGCCATCTCAAGCCATTGACATTTCATCAGATTTCATCATAATTCATCATGGTTCACATGTTTCATGGTGCTGTTGCCGCTGTTCTGCAGACTTGCACAAGTCCAGCATGTCCAGCGGGGCCTTGAGACCTGTCAGGTCTTCAAAGCCAAGGCCGAGCTCATGCAGCATTTGCGAAACGAAGAGCCTGTCGCCCCTGCGGGATTTTGACAGACTTGGTCGTGGAAGCGACAGCATGCCGGTCACCTTTCTATGGTGTTCAATGTTTCCCATCTGAGCAGGGTCTCTTATTTGGAGAATGCTGGGAAGTTCAGCAACCGTCTCTTGGCCAGGTGCAGTTCATTTTTCATCTTACTTCTGGACAGAAGGTGCGAGCCTCTTCAAAACGTCCTGCGCCATCCTGCGCCCATGAAGCTGAGAGACTGGATTGTCATAATATGCAAAATAGGTATAATATATGTGTAATGTAGCGGTCAAAACTCTTGTAGACCACTTCTGTACGGAGTGCTCTCTTGGTGTCTGGCAAGTGCAGCAATCACTCTGTAGAGATAGAGCCCCCAAAAAAGCAATACCCAGTACAATTGTGCGTAATGCCCCCATCTGAAGTTGTTTTGCACAAAGTTGCGTGCATGCAAGAGCCGAAATTTGCGATATCCCGATCAATACCTTAGCGATGGCGATACCCATTTATTGAAAAAATTGCCCCAGACCACTCATAGACCCTTTGCTCCTTTCTTTTCCTCATCCTGTCCTCGTCCGGAATCAGAGCCACTGTTTCCTCTTCGTTCCCCTTTCTTTCCCCTTTCTTTCCCCTTTCTTTTCCATTTCTTTTCCCTTTCTTTTCCCTTTCTTTTCCCTTTCTTTTCCCCTTTCTTTTCCCTTTCTTTTCCCTTTCTTTTCCCTTTCTTTTCCCTTTCTTTTCCCTTTCTTTTCCCTTTCTTTTCCCTTTCTTTTCCCTTTCTTTCTTTCCTCTTTTTTCCTCTTCCTTTCCTTTTTCTGTTCTCTTGTTTCCTGTCTCTTTCCTCTTTCCCCTTCGTTTCCTGACAAAAGTTTGATCCTCCATTTCATAAGCATCAGTATCGTAAGAGCGCATGCGCCAAAAAACGATACAGTGCCTTGTTCCAATAAGCAAGGCGAAGACATAGAGTTTTGACGGCAGCTGATATATTATCATATATTGATTTGCAAGATCTAAGATCGCCCAAGAGGATTCCGCAGCCGTGTGGCAGCAGTCCTGACCAGGGCAGCAAGATCTTGCCATTCGTTTGGAAGCTGGGGATGCTGCCGGTTGGCGAGGCACGCTTAGCAGAGCAGTCAGAGCAGACCAAAGGTGTCATTCCAACATTGGGATACATTGGGCCCGTTGCCATCACAGAGAGTCAATGAGACACAACGATATCATTTGTCCGAAGGACGGGCTCGTGATCAACCCCGAGGCCGGCCACGCCAAACATGTCCCTTCTATATAACATCTTCTAACTTCACTTTGGGTCAACGCTGTGGCCTCTGAAGATTTCTCGCCAGCACACGTTCCTTCCTGAGGAGTTCCGCCACCAGCAGTTGCTGGAGAAGATGCAGCGGAGAAAGAAAAGGTTAGGGAAGAAGGATGAGGAGGACCGGGATGAACCAAGCATAAAAGGACGGAGCTTCACACACAGCAGAGCTCAAAACAAGATTCGCATCAGTCTTTACAGCATAAACAAGCAAGGAGGAGGTTGATGCAGAGCCGCAGGGCACCGAGCCAATGTGAAATCTTACCAAATATTGATATGGTATGACTTTGTCGGATCTGGTGATGTGCAAAGAGTCAAGAACGGCTCTAGGACACTCTAGGCATCTCTAGGCAACATAACCTGAGACATCCTGAGACCAAAAGCATTCCAAAGTTCTTGAGGCCAAGGCCTATAGATCTCTTTTCGAAGGCCGGAGCTCTGAGTGAAGCATGCGACATGGGCCAGCATACGAGACGTTGCATGAAGTTTCTACCCGCGACTTGGGCCACTCATGGCCACTCCAATTGCTCTAATTTCCTTCGTGTTTCTCAGGTTGGTGTCGAATCTCTCTCGGATGCTGCCGCGACAGTAATCCAGCAGACATTTCATGCGACTCAAAGTGGGGAGGCTCAGGACGTCCTGCGGCCCCAGCTGCGGTGCTTTGCCACAATGTTGTGGTAATGCCGTGCAGCCTGAAGCCCAAATATCCTAAATAGCCTGTGCAAATATTCTCCAAGAAAATTCCTCGCGTTCCCTTCAGACACCCCGAAGGATTTGAAGGGAGAGTAGTGCTGATGTTTGCCACACTGAGGTGGGAAGAAATGCAGGTTGGGAACCACGAGCCAACACATGTCAGTCCAGATCCGTTGAGTGTGTGATTGTGTTTCTTGGAATAGTATCCGTTCATGAATCATTGCGTTGCAACAAGTTCTGTTATCTGCTGATGTTGGCTTCTTTCAGGAGAGCTATGGGATGTGCTCGCGATATTCTGGACTTCGTGGTAGATGCCGCCATGACCTGAGTTTGAGCTTTCAATCTGCAATCTCGGACATCCATCGGACATCCATCGAACATCCATCGGACATCCATCGGACATCCATCGGACATCCATCGGACATGCAGCCATGAATCCAAAATTTGAATACTCTATCGCAACTATAGCACTGGCCTCAAAAGGCATACCAAGACTTTGCAAGGCCATGCAGTGCCGTTCATGGCCAGTGTTGCTGTTTGAATATATGCGGGGCTCAAGCCAGTCAGCGCTACAAACATGGCGGCAAAGCCTGCCAAGGCAAATTTGGCAGTTTGATTGTCATTCTGCTGTTGAGATTGATGGGAAATGCCTTCCGAGCGTCGTTGGATCATATTGAATTATGATATCCCTGGCCTGAAGTCTGCAGTCTCTTGCGCTCAATCGGTGGCAGGGGATCTTTGACCGTGGTCATGGCCGAAATCGTCTATTCGACAACATTACGGAGACCGCCCCTTGCCTTTGGTAAGTATACATTATACACTTGCATGTTTCCTGAATGTCGCCAGCTTTATCCCGGTTTGCATGGCAAAAGCATGGATACTGGGCTCACCCCATCTCCCCTGCATGCTCTGTTTTCCAAAGTGCTTCAGCCAAAAGATCCAAAAGCAGTTGAATTGACTTGAATTGACATCAGAACTTTTAGACCATTTAAGACTTAAGACCTTTCTTTCCAATCTGCTGACTCTTCCTTCAATCGCTTCCACTAAGATTGGGAACACTCCGTGCGTGAAGCTCAACGATAGGTTGGCGCCCAAAGGCCGCACCATCTATGTGAAGCTCGAGTATTTCAACCCGCTCGGTAGTGTCAAGGAGACGGCTGGTACAGAGCAGAAGGATGCAGAAGACCTTTTCTGTTGGTGCAAGAATCATCTTGAAAGTTTAATGGACAGCCAAGCCATTCACCACAATCACAAACTGTTCATCCAATGCCCAACTCACAGAAAGCCGCACAGCCGCACAAACAGATAAGAAGAGAGAGAGAGATATATATATATATATATATATATTTGTATATTTGTATATATATATATATATTTATTTATTTATTTATTTAGTTGTTTATATACTATACACATAATGTCCTCATTCACTCGAATCCCGCACGTTTTTCACCATGATCACCTGCTTTCACTAGTACGCTTCACAAGCTGGAACGCGCTCTTCAAGCTGTTGATGTTCCCTTCCCTCCAGGTTTCTTAGAAAATCGATGCAGCTTTTCCAAAGATTTCGAAACTTTCCAAGAATGGGATCGTTAGTTTGATTTCAAAAATTAAAGCTTCGGGGTTGAAAGCATGGCGAAACAAGCTGCGTGTGTCAAATGCAGCTGATAAGAAGCTTGTGCATACATGGTTAAAGGGCTCCTATTCTACTGTGCCTCGGCTGATGCAGCGTAAGGATGGATGACTTTCAGGTTCAGTGTCAGAAATGCTTGAGGCAGTGTCTGATTCAATGGAGAATGTATACGATCATCACATGTCCTGGGATACCCCATCTCAACTTGCTTTGTTCCGCGGAAAATACGAAGATCCCATCGAGCAGACATTTTCCGAGGCGTTTTTGGAACCCCTAAGTCCAAATCAGTTTTGGGAGATGTGCCAAGGTAAATCCCCCACAAAGGCTTCAGGCTTAGACAGGTGGAGCTATGCGGAACTTCAACAACTTCCAACCAATGCGTGGCAACCTTTTGTGCTGGTTTGCCAGCTTGCCGAAGCCACGGGTGAGTGGCCAAACATTTTGAAGTGTGGCACTGTCACGTGTCTTCCAAAGAAAGGTAGACAGGTAGACCCCTTTTAGATCCAAACCAAATTCGCGCTATTGGGGTGAGTAGTGTGGTTTATTCTATATGGTCTTCTTTGCGTTTCACCCATTTGTCAATGTGGATGAATTCTATCGCCCCCCCTGTTTAATGGGGGGCTTTCATGACAGAAATCTTGACACACACGAAAATCTCTTGATTTTCACGAGGCCGGCCAAGTTGATGATCCAGTCGCCATTTTCTTAGATAGAACATGATAGAACAAAATGTTTCGACCTTATGGTTCCTGACTTTGCTATCCAAATCGCCACCGACGTAGGACTTCCCCCCCAAATAGCCTGGGCTTTGCTAGGGTTCTATCGCCGGGCAAATCAAGATCTTCAAGATTGATAGAATCTATGGGCGGCAAGTTTTTTTTCCAAAAACAGTGCTATTCAGGGGTGTTCTATGTCAATCATGCTTGTGAACGCCCGTTATTCCATCATGACCAGGGCCATGACTCAAAATTTTAGTCACGTCTCTGTAGCATCTTTCATCAAGATGCCAAAATTTGGGGGTCCTTCTGGTATGTGGATGAAGTGGCTCAGGCATTTAACTTTGTGCTGCAATTTGACATAGACATTGGCCGGCAGATCAACCCTGAGAAAAACAAATTTTGTCCAGACACATTCTGAAAGGTAGAGCTCTCAAACAAAGTGTCAAACTCCCTCTCTCTGTGGCGTCTCAAGTCAAATCTTTGGGGCGGTGTCAGCAGATGAACAAAAGACGAAATGCAAGTATGCAGTCCCAACGAGTCACCATGGCTGTCAAACCCCTGAATAAAATTGAAGAACTTCCGCTACTGTACCACCATCCCAGAAGTCTATTTACATCCATGCGCATGCGCATTCAAAATGGGTTTTCGGTCCGGTAGCGAAATTCAGGGCGTCACTAAGAATGACCTTAAACGCTTGAGAGCAAGGGTATGCGATAGAATTGATCCTTCCCACCACAAAATGAGGTCCCCTTCGCTGTTTTGGCTACGGTTGAAGACGTCTATGTGGATTTTTTTTGCCAAGTGGGTTCTGCATGTCTTACTTCGTACCAGTAAATTGATAAAAACATCGCCTGGTGTTGCATCCCGAGCGACTGCAGATCCAATTCCCAATTCTGGTACTTGTCGTGGGTTCTCTAACCCTTTATCATATGTTCTTTCCCAGTTGAGCTGGCATGTAGATTCCCCTATGGAATTTGCTATGAGAACCCCCCATGGTTTGATCTACATGCATGCATGGAGCAAGCAATTCTTTAAACATGTCTTGGCTAGTGACATTCGCACTTTCCTTTTTAGACAACAGCCGGACCAGCAAGAGAAGTGTAGCCTTCCGGAAGGTCACTCGTTTTTTGTTTGACCGAAAGATGGCCAAGGAAGAATAATTTTCCTTCCTCAAGCCCCATGCGTCCCAAATCCCCAAAAATTGGCAGCTCAGTAAGAACCTGTTGCGAATGGCCCAAAGGGGTCGTGTATGGACTGCCTCTCGCCTCCATGCAGCTGGCCTAATGGGGCTAAGGAAACGGTAAAGCATCTTTTCTGTGAATGCCCCCAGTATGGTAGCACGAGACCAGTTCCATCGGATGACCAAGAAGTCACCATGCTGTCTGGGGCTGTTTTTCCCCACCTTTTCAGCTTGATACTGGGATCCTTCAATGCCCCGAACCAGTTGGTGGTCGTTTTACCCCTTCCCAAATAGTGTTCGTCGATGGTTTGCGCTATAAAAGCAAAATTGCGACAGCTGCCTCAGCCTACTGTGTCAATTCTGAATGTAGTTTCGCGTGCGTATTGCCAAGTCATGACTGCGCTAGCCAACGGTCCGAGATTTTCGCTGTCATTCTAGTTTTTTCCCATACTACAGGGCCCATGGCCTTAGCCAGCGACTGTTTGACTGTTGTCACGATTTTCAAGAAACTTCAAATTGTCGGTTTTTCCGGCTAATGGCTTCACAAGTTTGACGACTGGGATTGTTCAGGCAAGATCCGTACTTGACCTTTGGAAATAACCAAGTTGACCTGGCGGCCCGGAAAGTAGCTAAAGAAGCCTTTGCCCAAAAGATCCAGGGACACAAAGAAAAAATCCAAGCGGCTGCGGCGTGGCAATGTCACATTATATCCACGCTTAGTCAGCGCCCAGCTTTCACTGCCTTGTGCCCCCAGGATTGTGATGATCACCTCCCTGCGCCACTGTGTTTTTTGTCAAAAAATGCTCTTGTGCACCTCGTGTCAGATTCAGAAACAAACGTCGGTTGGTCATTGTACTTGTAGCGGTGTTGAGTATGGACACATCGAAACTGATTTCATCCAAAAATGTAAGCTCGGAACCGTTCAGCTGCGGGTTTTTGAAGCTGTTTGGAAACATTTGGAAACATTATTCGGCTCCGCGGGAGTCATTTGCCGATAATGCTGCCAATCCCTTTGTTTTCCCCCAATTGGACCAGAAATCAGCCACAAAGCGCTTAGCAAAATATTCGAGTGAATATTTTCAATCGCCGCCCCGTTACAGTACCTCAGAGGTGTTCAAAACGAGTTTTGCAATCATGGTCCTAAGGTCCCGCTATCCTTCCCCCGAATGGGATGACCAGCATAATCTTCAGACTCATTTGTGTCAGTTCGAAACTTGCTTTCAGAGATTCTGCCGCGGTAGTTTCTGCCAATATCTTCAGTGCGTAAACCTTCGAGGTGTACATTTTGGAAAACTCACCGGTTTCGTCGGTTTTTTTCAACCATTGTCCACGCGCAAGGTCACTTTCTTATGTGTTAATTCCGCTCTTTAGCTGCGTGATTCTTCACACCCTCTAGGCCTCACCATCCTGGTGCGTCATGCAAACATGTTAAGATTCCCTTTTCTCATGTGAGATCCAGCTTTCGCTGCTTAATTTGATTGACATTTCCTGCTGAGTTTCGTGTGCGGCACTCAGAGCATCAGCTTGCAAAAAAGACACAATGTCCTCATTCGCTGGAATTCCGCACGTTTTCCACCATGATCACCTGCAGGACAGACTGGCAATTGGGATCATTGAGCAGGCAAGAAGACACAAGCGCTGTTGAAGTGAAAAAGGTTTAAAATGGCTCAAACTTCGACAAAGGACCATGTGGTGAAAGGAGTTTGCTGATCATCTCGGTGTGACCAGGCAGAGAACGAAGGAAGACTGAAACCAGGCGATACGCTCATTGAGGCCACCAGCGGCAACACAGGTGTGGCTGAAGAAGCTCAGAACAAATGTTTTCAGCTTTGGTTGGGATCATTCGAGATCATTTTAGCAGGCTGCAGCATGTTTTGACAATACACAGGTATTGGTTTGGCTATGCTTTGTGCGCAACGTGGCTACAAATGTGTTCTGGTCATGGCGGAGTCCTTCTCCGTTGAGCGCAGGAAACTAATGCGTTTCTTGGGTGCGAATCTTGCTGCAAGTCAGCGGGCTCATCAACGTTCCATGTGTGCAGAGTTCCGTGAGAAGAAGTGAGTTTTTCGATAAGTTTTCAAGCCAACGATTTCTCCGCATTTTGCGTGAAGGAGCCCACGCAGGGGGATTTGATTAGACCAAGAAAAGGCCTCAGAGCAGTTTGGCAGGTATCCCATGTAAAGGTAAGCTTCAAAAACGATGATAGAGAAAAGGAACACTAACACAAAAAACTAGTTCAATAATGCAAGGATTCGCTGTTATTTACCACATGTGTGCGCGGTTGTGGTCAAAGAGCATCCAAAAACGCCGTTTAACACCACAAGTGTTGTACACGGAAGAGCACGAAAATGCATGAAAATGCCACTAGTAATGGCAAAGACATTGCCAAGAACGCACAAAGGCCCGCAATTTTATGCTCCACAAAGCCAAACAAAAGAATTTGCAGTAGTTTTGGCGATTCTGAACTCAAGCCATGGCTACTTGTGATCCAAACTGAGGAGAGTAATTCTCACACCCAAAAGTGGGAAGGGCACTGGTATGGTCGAGAAGGCACGTGAGTTGGCTGAAAAGCATGGCTGGCTGCTTTGCCACCAGTTCCTTGGTGTAAACATGTGGTGTAACATGTGTAAATATATTCTGTGTAAACTGTTGAACCTGTTGGGAGAGTCACTGAGCTGCAGCTATCCATGAATCGATCATCGTACGTACTCTCATGATATGTTTGTGCTTGTTGATGAGGTTCGAGACCCCGGCAAATGCCAAGATCCACTATGACACCACAGGGCAGGAAATCCTCAATGATTTTCAAGGCACCCGCCTGGACTACTTTGTCACCGGCTACGGAACTGGTGGAACCTACGCTGGTGCTGGGAAAGCTCTTCGGGAGGGGGAGCTCAGAGCAGAGCCTAGCAGACTCAGAGCATTCCTAATGTGGCAGCCTGGGCGGCTCAGCGGTCATGATAGTCATATGATATCATATGATGTCATATGTGGGACACGAAGAAGCAAAAATAATGCAGTCAGAACTCCAGAAGACACCTTGCTTTGCGAATGCTTTGCGACAGAACACTCGAAACATCTCGAAACTGCAATGCAGGAAAAGCGGCCGGAAGTGAAGCTTTGTTTGGCCGAACCTGCTGATGCCCCACTGGTAGCTTCAGGGCACAAGATGGACCGCCCACGGGTTTCAACGGGTTGAAATTGACTCTGCTTCAGCGCAGCTGTCACCTTGCTAGGAGATGTGAACTGATTATTGACCATCAAGTTGTCCCACCTTTCCGCACATGTTGGTTCCCAAACTCTTTCTATGGTTGATGCCATGATATGCCATGTGATGCCAAAGCTGACATAGCTATGAGCTGAAGTAGGAGAGAAGGCCAGACGGCTCAGCTGAAGGGTCGCATCCAGCATTTCGACCTCATCCCATCCAGGGCTGGACACCGGACTTCCTGGCGAAGGCTGAGCACCTGCCGAGCAACTGCCTGAACTGCCTGGACTCTGGACTGCCTGGACCTGTGACATGACCGCCAGGTGGCAGAAGATGGGGTCAAGGAGCTGGGCTACGACGAGTACGTTCCAATTCCCAGTGGTGGTGCCATTGAAATGGCGATGATGCTGTGCAACACCCAGGGCATTTTCACAGGTGCTTCCCTCCCAGGGTTGGGTTTTCATTGTTCATTTTATTTTCTTCATGATGTGTCATGTGTCGATATCTTTCTGACCCTGCAAGTAGAAGCCAGAAGCGGCAGGTATTTCAGGAGGTGCCTCAACATGGGCAGCGATAGAGATCGCAAAGAAGGCACCAGAAGGATCAGCAGCTCGGCACACCTTGGCGCAGTGATGGACTGGTTTCATGACAGCACGGTTGGTCGTCATCACAAACTGGATCTCTCACACTATGCACTCTCAGTCAACTCAACTCACAACGCGTCACACTCTTTCATTCCACTATTTTTTAATTTAAGGGCTGCCGCCCCCTGCCGCCGACCCCAGGGCAAGCTGGTGAGCATTGTGACTGTATTGGTTCAACCTTAAACAAGTATATAATGCCTTTTGAATCCTTTGGAAATTCTGGAATTCAATCTGATGATGCGCTGGATCCTAAGCTAAGTGGAAAGCATGCGGGAAAAAATTTCGCGTACGCAATGGAATTGTATCGGGCCGTCGATTCAAGCACGCATGCCCCACCTGCGGGGCCATCGTTCATTCGTCA